>VMOF01000013.1:15610622-16199217 GCA_011764245.1 Trialeurodes vaporariorum | reverse complement strand
CGCGCCGAGGAAAAAGGGCTCTTTTCACCGGATACGATAAACTGAAGAGCGATTTTTCGCGAGCTGCGTTGTAAATTGCACCCCCCCCCCTTTCATCGAAACGGATGCCGAATTTGGATGCGGCGGCGGTGGCAGCGTCTTTCCTTAATCAGAATCACTTTAAATCTTGCTTTTTCAGTGAACATCAAAATTGATTCACTGAATTTTAACTGACGCCGAAAAATGTCATAGAAATTGCAGCATTAGAACATGTTGAAAGCCAACAAACGAAAGAATATTTCTATTTAGAGTATTACTTACCGCAAATTCAATAGTAACGGACATTCAACAAGAAAGTAAACTTTACCAGGAATAAAAAAAAAACACGCACAGAATGGCACAAAATGTAGGTACTATGAGGAAATGAGACAAGAATAAAACAAGAATCAAGAATAAACTTGAATAGAATCAAGTTTGTAGCTTAAGATGATTCCAGGGGTCAAGTAGTTCCAACCGTAGATATCACGTCGCGCTGCTCAAAAAGTCAACAGTTTTTGGCTGAAATTGACTATATCACGCTTAAAGCACAAATTTGAGGAGCGTCAGCACCTACGAGCATACTTCAGAAAGACACCCAAAACACTAAGAAAAAAAGCCGGAAATGATGAAATACGAAAACTCCTATAAGCCGGCTCAATTGGTGCGAGTGAGAGTCTGGAAACTTACTAGTAAGGCAGTCGGCGGATAGATATATTATCACTCGCACTCACTCTCACTCACTAAGCTTATGGCGAAATGAATTTCACAATTTACGGCTTTGATTATAAATCAATTTTTCTAATTTCGGGCTCAAAATATCCGTAAACAAAATTTCGCAGGTGCCGACGTTATTGGATTTTTTGCGTTTTATATATGGTTTGAGTTTAAAAAGCCAAAAACACGACTTTTTCCGAAAAGCGACTAATGGCGCTATAAGTTTCGCCTGGAAATCACCTTAACCCTTTCCAGCAAAGTGGCAGGGGCGTCGAGAGGGGGGGGGGGCTGATGGGGCTAAATGCCCCGGGCCCCCGCCCTTCGGGGGCCCCCAAATCATGAGAAGGGAAAAGGAAAAGGAAAAAAAGAAAAAAGAAAAAAAGAAAAAAAGAGAAAAAGAGAAAAGGAAAACAGGGAAAAAAGCGAAGAGGGGGAATATGAAAAGTAAAGAAAAGGGGAAAAGAGAGGGAAGAAGTAGTGACTGATGACACGGTGCTTGAAAGTGGGGTCGAAAAGGAAGAGACCACGTAATTTCACGGCCTGTGTCGAGCCGAATAAATTGGGGGCCCCCCCTTGCTGAACCCCCTCTGTGAATATTCCATGGCTCCTTTATACACATTACTTTTGACTCTTCTTCCTCCAATTACCATGAGTCAAGAGCAACAATTTCATGCAGGCAAAATCGAAAATATATTTGAACATTTCAATCTTACTGTAATGAAAGTACCGTAAAATTCAATCTGAAGGTCAGGAAAATTTTAAAAAATTTCCGGGGGAGGGCCCCCGGACCCCCCCTTTTGGTGAACCCCTCGGTGAATATTCCATGGCTCCTTCAACCACATTCCACTTGACTCTTCTCCCTCCAATTATGAGTCAAGAGCAAAGATTTCATGCAGCAAAATCGAAAATATATTTCAGCATTTAAATTTTACTGCGTACATGAAAGTACCGTAAAATTCAATTTGAATGTAAGGAAAATTGAAATTTTTTTCCGGGGGAGGGCCCCCGGACCCCCCGCTTGTCCTGAGGGGTATTCCATACCCCCCAGACCCCCGGAGTTTGAGTCGTACCAACCTCCCTCCCCCCCCCCCCAAGGCAAATTTCTCGGTGCACCACTGGTTCGTAGCAAAACCTCCAGAACTTTCTCGACGTCTCAGCCAACACTGGTGAAAATGTGATTAGCCAAAGAGGGCTGAGAAATAAAAAGTTGAAAAATGAATGTTTTTTTTTTTTTGTTATTTTTTTTTTATTTTTAGAAATCAAAGTCGAAACAAAGAATTTTTTGTGTCGAAAATCTTCAAGTCTGTCACATTATGTGGCAAAATAAACGTAAAAATCAAACATTCGACTGCTGTGATTGTTTGAAATTTTTCAGTAGAGATAGCTTAAAATTGCGTCAATTAGAAGCTTGATTTTAAAAATTTTCCGGGGGAGGACCCCCGGACCCCCCTTAACCTGAGGGGTGTCCCCCCAGAACCCCCTTGACCTGGGGGGTGTCCCCCGGACCCCCCAGACCCCCCAGGGAGAGGATGATACAAAAAATTGGGCCCCAACTGCACAGTTTGCCCCGGGCCCCCAAAATCCTCTCGACGCCCCTGCAAAGTGGTACACATGTGCACCATTTTCTGTAACATGGGTTTCAATACAGCTTAAATGGACATTTTGCAAAAACATGTGTTACCCATCAAAAATCTCAGAAAAGCGTCCTCTTTTGAACGGTCTAAAAAGTCTAAAAAAAAAAGTCAAATTCCAAAATGCGTGCTGGAAAGGGTTAAAACTTTCAAATGATGCAATCTTCATGTCACTTTTCGGTGACAGCGACAGCATAAACTCACTCATTCTTCAATTAAAAGTTTAACACTCAGACTCTATTTTCAAGAGCTTTTCCTCGTCGAGTACTCGGAGCAAGGCAAGTGCAAGTCTCGGATCCAAACGCCGGAAAGCCAGACGGTTGATTATGGTGTTTGACGTTTTGTCGTCTCATCGGGCGTTTATTAAATCGATTCATCATGACCGATGACAAGTCCGCCGCGCGCCGCGCCACTCTCCACAAACCAACGCAAAAACGTGGCACACTCCACTCTGTCACACTCGCAACTCGACTCTATATATATGGATCTATAGATATATATGTTGACTGCAGCGCTCTCACGACGCGACGGACGTTAAGATAAAGTGATAAAGTGACGCGTGACATATTACTCTCCTCGTTGAGCAAAGAACACTTTAACAGTTGTTACAGATTTAATTTAGGATAGAGTAAACGAGCGTTGCGTGTAAGTGTGTGAGTGAGTTTGGGTGAATGTGTGAGTGTGCGTCAGTGTGCGTGTGTCATGTGTTAACTTCAAATACCGTTCCCAGAGTACGCGGCTTGTAGGTATATACATATATTATTTGCTGTTTGTGCGAATGTACCCTTTCGTCCCACAGGTGAGGTATGACGCTTTCAAGACGCGTTTTTTTCAAGTTTCAAAAATTCTGAGATTTGAACTTGAAAGTACATCCTACGAGAAAAACAAAAAAAAAAGTATATTTCTTTGAAATCATCAATAAAAATGTTGATCCTAAAATATTGGTATTTTCAAAAGTGGCAAAATCTGAATTTCCCATTTTTTAGTTTTTCGGCATTTGCAAAAAAAAAAAAAAAAAAAAAAAAAAAAAAAAAAAAAAAAAAAAAAAATTGGTCGGAATTTTTGAAATTTTCTGTCATTCAAGTTACTGAGGAGGGTTAGCTTTTTAGGCTTAAATTGGCAGACTTATAGCCATTTTTAAACGTGGATGACGTACGTCATGCACGCGACGTTTCGTGTCACAACTGCGAGCGTGGCCACTCGAGGGCTAAAAGGAAAATATAAAATGAGTAAAACTCCACGATAACAGAACTTTTTGCCGAAAAACTTTCATAAACGATAAATAATTGAGACATGTTTTAAAGATACCAGCAGTTTATGTTCGGGTCTGAGATTTTAAGAAAATTACCAAAATTAGTGGGGAAAAAAGCATAAAAAATCATTACTTTTTATCTTTAACGCTTATTGATTTAAAGCTTTCCAGTGATGTTTCTAGCTTTAAATAACATCTTAAAAGTATTCTCTGTGATTTAAATTGGTCGTAAAAAATAAAAGTGCACGATTGGTTGATAATTTTTCAGCTCGAATCAAAACTGGCAAATCTCACAGGAAACATAAACTATGAGATTGAAAGTGGCGAAAATCGCGCATGTGTGAGAGTAAGAGTTCTAAATCATAAAAATACACGATATTTTGTCTTTTTCAGAAAAAAAAGAAAAAATTTGTTTTCTTTTGACCCAGTAGATCAATTTGATTAGAAAATTCACCCGTTGAAAGCAACTGGTTAGGTTTGCCCAAAACTTGTTGGCTAGGTGATTGACTTTGCATATCTGTATATTTGCAGGCGTTTTTCATTCATCGACAAGCGGCTTTATTTTAACACCTACCAAAGTTCTTTGTTCGCTATCTTTTGCGCCCTTTCTCAGAGCTTTTGTTTCCGTTTTTTCACTAAAGTTAGGATTAAAATTCACTAGTTAAGATCAAAAGTAGCTAAATCTATTTTACACTCCAAAAAATGATGAAAATATTTTGAATTCCTAATTTCTGTACTCTTGAAAACTGATGGTCTATTTTCTTACGTCCATAGCTTTTATTTGAGTCACAGTCGAAGATATTCCATCTTGCTGAAAAGAAACCACAGTTCTCTGCGCGTTTCTGAAAGTTTGACAAAATTGGATAAGTTATTTTTGATGCTACGTGCATCAAATAAAGTTTTCGGTGATAGACCTTGGCTCCTATTAGAAATAACATTTAAACAGATGTGGCATAAAGCCAAAGACAATACGGTTTCTACTTACAAAAACGGTCTATTTGTATACATACATATAAATATGAAATGAAATAATTAGTAAAAATGGATGCTTCGAAATGTGTCTAGCCGAAGATAATATCACGAGGACAGAAGAAAACCGTGAGAGACAGAGGGGTTGAAAATGTATCGGGAGATCAAGAATACAACACTCACTGGTGCCTCTGGTATTGCATACCCTCGATTATGTAGGAGCCAGATTCTATCCTTAACTATCGTGAGTAGAGCTGTGTGAAACCGTATCGATTAGCTCCGTGACGTTTGTTTTTCCAAGCACTGTCCGACGAGCCAACTAATAGAGGTATCATCATGCAATTTTGTGAGGATGTACTGGAGAGTAATTTATGGAAAATTTATCTAATCTACTAAAAAAAATAAAAACATTTTTTTGCTGCAACCCTCATACTGGATGATGTTTTATTGCTATTATTGACCTCTTACAATTTTGATTTAAGGCCTTTTTTAATTTTTCGTTTTTTGTTTGAACTTGCTTACCTACTAAATAATTTTTATTCCGATTTTTTTTTTTTTCCAAAATTGGACTTCATTAATCAGTGGAAATTTTTAGAGAGGACAATCATTGGTGGACTTTTCCTCTCAGCCCCATTGCATTGGGACTTCACTCGTAATAAAGTCCACCTCGAGATATTTTCGCTGAATAGCGCCGGTAAAAACATCCTTACTATACTTGTTGAGCCTTCTGTGGAGCTGTGCGTGCGAATTTCAGTGATCAGTGACTGGAATAAAAAAAAACCCTCCCCGGTCCTTTTTTGGAAAAGGAAACTCTTTTTCATATTAACGTGCTTTTTCCACCCCCAAACCCGTCTTTCCACCTCCCCTACCCCCTTTTTCACCCTTACCCTCTTCAACCCCCCCCCCCACCCTCAGGGTGGGTGGGTACAGGAACTGTTATTAGTCTTATTAAAAAACCTGCATGAAAGACGAGGAATTCCCATTCCCGTGCATATCCCTTATTCGGGAGTTCGATTCCTGCAGGATGAACAAGTCCGGGATTTCCCCCACCTCCCCGTGGAGGACTGGGAGGGGGGAGAAGGATGCGAGCAGTAGGATACGGGAGGGTGGGGTGAGGAGGGAGTATCATTGGCCTTTGCGCTAACTAAACTCTCGGCCATCAAACGACTGATCTTTAAAGTGACGCATTTCCAAAATTAGCCCGCCTTTTATGCTTGCAGCGTTCGTCCGGTGTTGTCGGATTTGGCGGGAAATTCAACAACTTTTCATTGAGTCAGATGGAAAAATTCGTATGAGTATTCCAAATTCCAACAAGCTGTAAATATAAATTGTATAAGTCCTATCTCAAAGTGAAGTAAGGTAAGGGACCCAAAGGTGGCCATACCTATGCTTGGGGCTAATATGCACATATGAGGCATGAGAGATAAAAAAAACTAAATATGTCAATTCACGATTCAGACAATTGGCTATCATATGTTAATTTCATTTTTTTTAAATTTGCTGGTTTTTGAGGTTTTTTTTTGCGTTTGAAAAAAAGTAGAGTTTTAACATCGCGCAAAACATGCACCTAAGGTGGCCCCCCTCATATTTTTGATGCACCTAAAGGTGGACACCCCCTTTTAAATTTCATTAATAAGTTTTCAAATGCTATTGTATCGTTCAAAAACGAAATCTAGACTCTAGTTACACCAGAAATTATAATGATTTATGATGAATTGAAAGTCAAAGGTGGAATCGATTTTAGGTCTTAGCTTTTACGATTGTTTACTGCCGTTCAAAATTAGCTGAAGACCCGCGAAAATGGACGTTACACTGTTTCGCGCCGACTGAATCGCCCGATGCGCTTGATTTTTGGAGTGGGGGAAGCTATAGCATCCTGCTATACTCAGCACGAACGCCATTTATCGTCAATTCGTGTATTTAACTGAAATAAGCAGAGGTGGGCCACCCTAAGAGCCGGGCCACCTTTGGGTCACCTACCTTAGCATTGACGGGAGTCCATTGTTTGCCTCTTAATATTTTAACCTTAAATCAAAAATTGTAATTAATGTAGTGAAAACTGTCCTTATAAACAGAAGTGCAGGTAATTCAGAGTGGCGCTGGACACCGAATTTTATGACAACTATCTGGCAGACTGTAACACATGTATTCTCGTCCATTTGAATAAAGCGCCGTTTCTCAGGAACCGCTAGTCCAGAAAGAAATCCAAAAATATAGCTTTTCTCAGTTCACCGGGTACTTTTATTTTTCCAGCTAAATCAATCAATTTTCAGACACATGCAATAGGTCCGTTATACTGGTGGCGGCTCGTGCAATTTGGCAACAAAGATTTTCCTCCATTTGATTCTATGTAAAACAATCGATGCAACTGTGAAAGAGCGCTTCACCATCATTCGATTATTTTACATACATTCAAATGGAGGAAAAATATTGAACTAAACACAAAGCGGCAGCCCTGCTTTCATTCCATGTTTTACCGGTGTCTTTGATCTAATTTCCCCTCTCCTCTTCCTTTTTTACATCCTCTTCCTCTTCTTCCTCTTCTTTCCTTTTTTCCTTTCCGTCTTTTCATCGGCGGTTCTTTAATTTTGTGAGGCGGAAAATTCGATTCGAGACATCAATTGAATCGCTGTCTTCTAAAAGAGCTTAACTATATTTTAACAAAATCTATTCATTGCATTGAAAAGCGTACAGATGAGAGCTCATGATAAAATGTAATTATGTTGTTTTAGCAGCCAATGGTTCAATTGCGTTCTTGCCTCGAGGAGCGTTGGATCTTACTCGGATCCAGTGCGAAATGCTCAATGGACTAGGGACTGTTTTTTTAAAGAAAATCGGACGATTTAAAACGACCAATCAGTCTAAGTTCAACAAGCGAATGAACAAGGAATTTGTGAGTGGGTCTGTTGCGAACTTTTGCCAATGCACTTTTACCCCTCTGCTGTTGCATGTTTTTCCAATTTCAATTTTTTTTATTAATTTTTTCTAAAAACGAAAGGGAAGATTGGAGGAAAAAAAAGAAAAAGAAAAAAGCTCCTAATAATTTTGGGGATTTTTGCCACTTCGATTTTGGCCCTCTAACATGTGTCTTTTCAACCTTCAGAAACATGATTTTTTTTTTGTTAACCCTTTCATGGGAAATGCCACACATGTGTACCATTTTATGTAACATTGGATTCAATGGAATTTGAATGAAAATTTTGCAAAAAGTTGAGTGACCCATCAAAGTTCTTAGAAAATTGTCCTCTTTTGAACGGTCTAAAAAAAAAAAAAAAAAAAAAAAAAAAAAACTAAAAAAAACTTGGGTCCCATAATGCGCGCATGAAAGGGTTAATTTTGACTCAAAACGAAAGAAAAAACTTTTTTTTTAACACGTGCAATTTAATCGAATTCGATTTTCACTGCACATCCGACAGCTCGATCTCATCCATGAGTTTAAATGGACGATACGCAACATCGCCTAGCTGAAAGTTTATTTGCTACTATGCATGGCATCTGACCCTGCGACCTATGCGTTACCTTCGCTCTTTCACATAAAAGAAATCGATCATAAGTAAAATCATAGAAAATCGTAGAAAATCATAGAAAAAAATACAAGAGGAGATTTTTTTGAGGGGGGGGGGAGGAGATGAATGAAGGGGGTAAATGCCCAAAAGCGCAAATACCCAAATGCGCAAAATACTCTTTTGCGCATATGGGTGTGTTCTGGGCAAGGCAAATTTGCGGTAATGGGTGCATTCTACTGAGGATACTTTCAGTCACAATGCTATTAAAAATTAATTTATGATTTGGCAACCGCGCTAACTCTAATGAGTAAATGTGTGGAATGCAAAATCGGAGATTTTAGTGGAACATGCGGAGACAAAGACGAAGTTGAGACAAAAATACTTGTATAGATAAGATGGAGACAAAGTGTCTCATGATCAGTGGGCATCAGATCATCTCAACCGTTAATTGCGCAACCAAAATTGCAATCAGTTTCAGACGGAGAGTCGGGTCGTGCTGCCAGCCGTGTATTCGTGAATAAGGGCCAGTGGTGTACGCAGGATTTTTCTTGGGAGGGGCTCGCACTGATGAGCGTTTGACTCAAAATTGTTCCCCCCCTTCCCCTCCACCCCCAAAAATCGGAGGTCTGGGGGGGGCTTTAGCCCCCTTAGCCCCCCCTGCGTACGCCACTGATAAGGGCAATGGACTTTAAAAAAAAAGTGTAACAAACAAAGGGGCTCGGTGCATAATTTTTAACGGTTACAAATTTCGGTGGCAACGAGCAATGAAAGACGGGACTGTATCGTGGCGGTGCGTATTCAAACAGTGTGCGGCAACAGTGAAAACAAATAATGGTGAAAACGAAATTTTAAATCCTGAAAAAGTATTAGTGCATAAAAATCACGAAAAGATAGAAGACAAGAAGTTAGACCATGATCATATAAAAAATGTATGTAAGAGAAAAGCGGTTGATGACATAACAGTTCGGCCATCAAAAATACTCAGAAATGAGCTTCAAAATAAAGAAAATTGTGAAACTTTGATTGAAAGTGAAAACATCAAAAATATTAAAAAAAGGTATGTACAACGCTCGCAGATCACTGTGGCCTACTCTGCCGAAATCTCTTACTGAAACTTTATTGCAGCTCACAAATCCAATGTTTACATGTTTGACGAATAGGGATGAAAATTTTTGTTTCGTGGACCGTGTCTCCCAAATAGTAGTGTTCACTTGTGAAAATTTAAAATTTTTATGTGATAATGATAATTTAGTGCTTGCAGACGGGACATTCTACGCATGTCCTAAATTTTTTTATCAATTGTACATAATCCACTCCTACGTGAATGGAAATTATTTCCAACTAGCTTACTGCCTTTTACCGTCTAAGACGGAGGAATGTTACAAAAATATGTGGAATTTTATTAGAAATTTGACGCAGGGTAATTTCAACCCGAAAATTATTTTACTGGACTTTGAACGCGGTGCTCACAATGCATTGAGAGAAGTTTTCCCTAATGGTTTTATTAAATGTTGCCGATTTCACCTTGGGCAACTATGGTATAGACACATGTGCAAATATGGTCTCCAAAGTGAATACCAAGCAAAAGATTCACACATCGGAAATTGGCTGAAAATGTTTTTTGGGTTACCTTTCTGATCTCCAGAAATGGTTGTGGATGCTTATTGTGCTTTGAATTCTAACATGCCCAAAGACCCGCAAGTCGAAAAATTTGATAAATACGTTATGAGCAATTATATTTTACTATGCCCCTTCCCCCCTGAACTGTGGGCTGAGGCTCCCGTGAGCAATCTTCCAAGGACAACCAATGGCGCGGAGTCGTTTCATGGACACTTCAGAAAAAATTTTGCATCATCTCATCCACACATTCATTCCTTCATCGCTGTTCTACAAGCAGTGCAAGCAGAACCTCATATCAAGTTAAAGTCAACTTTCAAAACGCCAAAATCAAATTCTAAGGAAGAGAACAAATTTCAGCAACTACTTTCTTCGCACTCTCAGCTGTTAAGCAATCAACTAACACTAGAAAGTTATCTCAAGGAAGTGGGTTGCAAATATACAGCGTTGCCAGTGCATTAGGTAAGAATCAGCAATTTAATTATATTTGCGGTTTTGGGTCACATCTTTTCATATTAGCATTTGCGCTTTTAGGCATATTTCTCGAGATCCTTTTTGCGCTTTTGGGTTCTAGTTTTCGGGTTTTTGCGCTTTTGGGTACTGTCCATGAAGGGATATATGGGGATGGAAGCCATCTCATCAATCTGCATCTCGCGGCTCTTTTGCTCAGTGTTGCCATTTTTTGAATAAAAATCCGATTTCTCTTAACTGTCGACTGAAAGTAAGAATGGGTCTGTTGCACTTGCACACTTCGGCTAGAGCATTTTAAAGTATCAATTCATCCGTAAAAAGCCGTAAAAATGGCAATGGCAGCATCAGAAAACACCAAAATCAATATATATAATTTCCAAGCTTAATGGAAATTCCCGTCAATCCTTTGGACCGTTCGGGGTGGGTGCGGTATCGATCGATGCGGCTCAGTACAAGGATCGCGAGAAAAATACCGGCGGTGCTGTTCAGAGCCATCTTCGCCCTCGAAAATGCCAAAAACTATGAATCCCATAGGCGTAATGAGTGGGAGGGAGGCAGTCGCAGCTGTAAGTACCCCCGTAATGTGTGCGAGAGAGAGAGGTATAATATTTGTTTTTAAGCCGTGGTCTGTCGCCTAGCGACGCTAAAATTTTTTTACGTCGACAGCTGATATTTTGCTTTTTGGGTGCATCGACACAGTATATACGTAGAGAGGTGATTCCGTGGACTGTAGATATGTACTACAAAGAGTAAATGTAGGCATGATCTTAATTTTTAAGGTTATTTTTTTGTGAGTGAGTGTGTACAAAAACAAATGAAAAAAAGTGATGTTTATCGCTTGTTCAATCCGTCAAAATATATTCACAGTTTTGAATAAAATCGAACCAAATAACGTTTCTGCAGAATGTTGAGTATTTTGACTAAATTAACCAACCTTTTTTTCAAACTTTTTCTTATAGTTTCATTTATTATTTGCACATATTTTCACCACGTTTTTACTCAGCCCTATTTGAAATCATTTATAGGGAGTTTTTAGACTAACTGACGATTTTTTACACTGTTTTTCTCATGAGTTGGATTGGGGAATTATCTGTAAAACAAGAAAACTGTCTGTTGAGTTTATCAGAAATCACTTGCATTCGTTGAGAAATTGTTGGGATGAAATTTCTCGCTATCAAACTTTGACAGAAAGTGAAATGGAAGAATTTCAAGATTTAATTAATTGGAGTCTTGCATCTCGGTACCAAATAATGAGTGAGAGCTTTGTAAATGCATTCAAAAATAAAGTAGATTGGGATAAAATTGATAAATATCAAGCATCTAATTTTGATTTTGTTGCAAAAATGAGAAGTTCCGCACTTGATGAATTGGTTGAATGGAGTGAATGAGAACAGATCATCTCAGTCAACGGGCCTTATCTGAGTCCGCGCTGATAACGCTTCCGTACTGAGCCCGAGATGGGCCTTATCTCCATATAAGTTTCGATATCTCTATATTCGATACATACAATTTTACTATCTCAATAAATTTCGATAATTGCATAAATTTCGATATCTCTATATTCGATATATTCTCGCTGAATTGCAAACTTAACTACAGCTTATTTCCCATCTATATCTGTCGGCCGTCTAGAGTCAAGTGGTAGCGCGCTCACTTGGCAACATGGCGCGGCGGTCCCGGGTTCGATTCCCGGCAATGGCGATATTTCATTGTATTGGCGCCTGCAATGAAATATGTGCGCACGCTGTTGGACTGGGTGTGGTATGTGTGTGTGTGTGTGAATGAATGAATGAGTGTATAAATGTAAAAAAACCATTAAAAATAAAAAAATAAAAAAAATAAAAAAAATAAAAAAATAAAAAGCTATCTAGCACCAAAAAAATTAAATGTAAATAGATGTGAAGTAGGTTAATCATAATAAGAGTCTTCTGTCCAATCTGGTGAACAGATTGAGATTTGAGGACGACAAGTTCCCTAAAGCTTACACTCAACTCATCCGAGGGGGGGGGGGGGGGGGGGGGGGGGGGGGTATGGGGGAATGGGGGGAATGGGTGGGGATGGGTGGGTTGAGTGTAAGCTCTGGGTGCTTCGGGATATCCGGAGTCCCAAACACACATATTGCAGAAAATAAAAACTTGAATATTTTTGAAAAAATGAGTCTTTTATACCAATAAGTTCAGTGGTCAAAAATAATCTTGACACTTGAAAATGTGTAAAAAAAGGGTAAATCTTAACTTTAAAAATTTATATCTTGGATGAACACTTGTGCGCAATGAAAAAATACGGGGAGAATACTTGAAATAAGTCTAAAAATAATGGAAAAGTGAAGGTTTATTTTAAGATTTATTTTTCAAGAAATTAAGACTTTCGTTTTTTTGGGTAAAATTGATATTAATTTGAGAGTTAGATGGACTGTCTTCAACGTACGCCCTTACTACTTTGTGTACATTACTGTGCGTTCCCGGCGCATCTCAGCGAATTGCAGCTTCGTGCCTCAATCTTTCTTGAAAATCTCTTGTAACATCCTTGCGAAAACTCAAGCAGGCGTTTTGGTTGAAGGAGTGTTTCTGAATCGGACGGCTTCACGGAAAAAAAAGATTAGTGAAATTAACCATACGATAGCTGATTTTGGCACCTGCTAGATGTTATGGTAAACTTGACCAGAAGTATGGTACATTTACCGATACTTTGAGTAAATTCGACATGCAATCAGGTAACATCACCTAGTACTTAGTCAAAACATAGTATACTTTTGGTTAACATTGCCATAACATCTAGCAGGTGCCAAATCAGCTATCGTAGGGTTAATTTCACCGTAGTTTTTTTTCCGTGTTTCTGCAGAAAGTAACCAAATGTTCCGTGTAAATATTGAAGGGGGCCAACTACATAGGAATCCCATTTCAGTTAAAATCCCTTCTGCTGGCACGGAAATGGTGGTTCCCTTCGGCAGAAAGCCGTTCACTTGCAAATTGAATCTAAAGGATGGTTCAAGTCAGGGGTGGATTCAGGAGAGGGGCTGAAAGGGTATAGGGACATCCCCCAAATACGAAAAAACTATATTATGTAGCGTAGAAAATACATATCGGATGCAGGTGACAACAATGTAATTTTAGGAAATGCTCCCCAACGCAAATGGCCCCTTCAGACAATGTTTGTCAAAGTCCAAACCAAGCCAAAAAGATCTCAAGGAAAGTCTTTGAATAGGCTGCTTCAATTCAGTGGCGTAGCCAAGGGGGAGGGGCCCAGGGGGTGTGGATCCTACCCCCCCTCCCCCCATGACACCAAAATTTGTCCTACAAAAATGTCATTTTTTGCTTTTTCAGACAAATTTGACCAAATTAGTATCTTTTGGGCCCCCCTTGACAAATTTTTGGACCTCAGAGCCCCTCCCCCCCCCCCCCAGAAAATTCCTGGTTACGCCACTGCTTAAATTTAATGGAAAAAGTAAAAGGAGAGGAAAACAGGAAAGGTGGGGGTAAGTAAATAAATAAAAAAATAAAAAAATAAAAAAAGGATTGTGGTTTTTTGACGACAGATTTGTGATCAATTTAATAAACACCCTGTACATCCAGAGCGCCAGCCGTCCCGGTCCTCCGGTCGGCATTGGACAGAATAACACAGAGAGCTATCGCACGACGGGGTGCCTTTGACGAGACAGGGTCAGCAACCAGGCGAACAAGCCGCAGCAGAGGCCAATATTCCAATATACTACAAGACAATTAATTAAAATTATATAAAAACTATACCCCAGTTTTACAAATGTATCCACTATCATTTCACTCGTGCGTAGAAATCCGTATATGAGTGTGCGTGTGTCCGTATATGCGTAGCGTCTCCGTCGTGGGGTGACTTGTCTTTTGGTCCTCCAGGCCGGATTTTTTTTTTTTTTTTTTTTTTTTTGATCAGTCGCGGCGTGAGCATAGTAGGCGCAGGCGGTCACAGTTTGAGATCCACAAAAGACAGATTGCGCTAGCCAGCGGGGCGGAGGGCGGATGGCGGAGAGTGGGGGTCCCCCTTCCCTTTCCCTTGTTTTAATCGTTCCTTTTATTCTTTTTGCGGCCCTAAAGAGAAAGAAGGAGAGAAAGGGCCCACCGCGCACCCGACGCGACGACCCACCTTATATTAATGGTTCCCGATCCCTATGAGCAATATGCATTATGTACCGTCTGTATGTATAATCACCTGTGTATTTATAATAACTCGGCTTCACCTCATCCACTAACAAATCATTTCTCTTTTTCAAAAAAAAAAAAGGAAGGAGAAAAAAAATGATTTACAAAAGTCACTTGATTGTGGTGTATCATTTGGGCTGCCTCGTTTTCGATCATCCCCGGGGTTTTGTTAAGGAGTGAGGGGTTAGCTCCGATATCCAGCTAGGGTGGCGTTTAGCCTTGGAGGAGCCAAGTCTGTCCCGGTGAGCCAACGGCATCATTAAGGTGTGTAATTTAATTTTTCCTTTTCGTAGTCTCCCCTTTTTTTCTGCGCACCTTTAAGAGTTAATTACCTAATTTCAAATTCCTCAAAAATTATTTGCCTGCGGTATTTATCATTTCTTTTTCGGAGACTTTTTATTTATTTTTTTTTAACTGGCCGCCTTAGCGGCCAGTTTTTGAGTTATTTGAGTCTAGTTTTGATTTTTAGTTATTATTGGATGGCCTCTTTTTCATATTCCTTAAGGTGATTCTATGGCAAACTCCTGGAGATTTTAATCCGATTGATGGCGTTACTTGTCACTGACTCCGAAAATAGCCGTTTTCCGACGACTTTTGGCTATTTCCTCTGAAAAAACGAATAAAAGACGAAAAATCAGATCGTCAACACCTGCGTAATTTTTTGCTTGATTTTTTAAGCTAAAGGCGGACCAAATTGGTTCAGAAATAAAGACGTATTTCTGGGAAGAAAAAATCAAGTGTAATTTGGAGTTGCAAATTACAGGTTGCGGTTACTTCAGGTTTAATTCAAATGCCTTACTTGAGCTCTATACTTGCTACCATGAATATCATCCAGGGACCATGGCAGATAGATGCTGCTAGGTTTAAACTCGTGGGAATTCATGCTCGATATCTATGTAGTAAAACTTTTGCAAATATCCATTATTCATTTATAATTGTTATCTACCGTTTTATAAGACTTTGCAGGCGGGAAAAATGTCTCATTAGGAGGTAGACCTGTTCAATGGTTTTTTTTCAAAAAATTCACAGCTCAACTCAATTGAATCAAAATCCCAAATTTTGAGCTCAAAACTAGCTTCAATAAAACGTCATCAGGAACCTTAGACAATGGGGTCTTATTACAGACAAGCACCGTCCATCAGGAAGACAGCCAGTCACAAACTCACGAGTCACCTGCAACCAAAAAGGCGGACCTGAATTCTCTCTCTCCCTTCTCTCCCCCCTTCTCCCCCCTCTCTCTCTCTCTCTTTTTCTCTTCCTCTCTCTCTCTCTCTCTCTCTCTCTCTCTCTCTCTCTTCTCTCTGACCTTTTGAACTAACGCGTTAGAAAGAGATAGAAAAGGGCTATCACGAGTTTTGATCCGTATCTCATCCTTCTCTGACACAGCATTAAAGGGGGGAGAGAGAGAGAGAGGGGAAATTCTTGGATCCACCTCTGTCAAATTTCTATGCTGTCTCGCTTCCCGATAAGCTGGAACGAGCTCACACTTGAAACTTTTAAAAGGTTGCAAAGTTTGGGGTGACTTTTGAAAGCTCTCTCATAAAATCGTGTCGCAGACGGGTTTGCCGTGGCCTTTGGTGTCATGTTTTTCACACGTTAGGAGTCCGCGGGTCGGAAGGAGGGGGCGGGGCGGAAACGGAAGTGACGGGAAAAGCTTTTATTTCCGGTCTCAGTCAGAAAGTCACCTGACGTCACGACTCGTCAAAGTTCAAGCTTCAGGGATGGAACAATGTTGCATGATCTGAAGAGTTTGGGGAACAAAGATTATAAAATTGAACACTTATACGGAAAAAAAAAGTCTATGCGAGAACAATGTCGTCCATATGACGTATAGGCGCAAGGTACTTACATTTTAAAAGGTATGCTCGACTCGCTTATCGCGTCATCCTCAGTGGCGCGCAGTTCAAATCACTTTAGCCAAGATGGCCGACAAAAGAAAAAATTTACACTCTTTTCCCGAAAACATCAGGCTGTTTTTTGCTTTCCCGGAGAGGAAAACCCAAAGTTTTCTGAAAAGAGTATAAGTTTTCTTCTTTTGTCGGCCTCTTGGCTCTAGTGATTTGAATTGCGCGCCACTGAGGATGACGCGGGAAGCGAGTCGAGCATACCCGTCAAATATAAGTACCTTGGAATAGGGGTTAGGGGAAAAGTTGACAAATTGACTTTTTACGTCCTTTTGGGGAAAAATTACGCTTTTCCAAATGTGATGTCAAAAATTCTAAATCCTCCCAGCTTTTAAGTTAAAATGGAAAAAATACTGGCGTCAGTCATTCCAAGGGAAACCCGTCAATATTTTTTTCGCTCTCCTAAAAAGTTGCGAAAATCGACTTACGGATACCTATACCCGCGGCAGATGGACGGCGATTGTATGATACTGGTTTTCCAGAAATATTTGCAGCGTTTCAAATAGGCATTTCAGTAGATATAATAGGAAATATACAGAGTGGGCCAGATCACCCTTAGCGCAGGCAATTATCGCGCGAACCGCTGATTCAAAAGTTTTGAAACAAAAAAGTCAGTTAGGGAATTGCCCCCAAATTTTTCATTTGTGATATTTTCAACATCCCCCAACAGCCCAGGCGTATAGGGGAAGGGGGAGGGGGGAGGGGGGAGGGGGGGGGGGGGTCAAATACTTTTTTCAAGTTTTCTAAAAAAAAAAAAACCTCCTATAAACGCGTGATAAAAGTTCATCCCCTTAAAGTAGAGGCAATGGGGCTCTTGCAAACTTTTGCTGTGAGCTAATGAAAAGTATAATCTGATGTAAAAACCACAGAAAATCTCACTAAGAAACTCTAAAGTTCTGCAATAAACTCACTTAACTGCTATAAGGGTTTGTAATGGCGGTTCAACGAAGGTATAGGTATCATGGGAGCTACCAGGTACCCGTCTATTATGAAACTTTCTCTACGGAAACACAGAGATACGTCTCAATTTACTGAATTAGATAGGAATATATTTATTATAATATATATAATATAATAATATATATATATATATAATATATATATTATATAAAATTTTATATATATATATATATATTATATATATATAATAATATATATATATATATATATATATTATATGCTGCGTCTTTCCGCCATCAACGACTCCGAGAGTGAATTTCGTGATTTTTAGTGTACTCATCGGCCTTTCTACTGGTTTTCATGCAAGAATCAAATCTTAAGTCCCTGTAGCAAAAGTTTCCGAGAGCCCCATTACGATACGATGGGTCACAATCAGCCTCATTGTCAATTTTTGCCTCCCATAAATATTTTCCTAAAACCCCATTTTTTCAGTTATATTGGGGATTTTTAGAAATTTTTTGGGTCGGCCCTTTGGGGGCTACCTTGTTCGAAATTTTTCTCAAAAACCTTGACAGATTCTGGAAGAACAGACCCTTTCGATCTTTCAAGACCTTTTGTGACCTGCACTGAACGGTGCAATCTTTTTTTATAACCAGTCAAAGTATCGGTGAATTAAAAAATTCCAGTGAATATACACATAACGGCAGCCCTGCATCAGGGCTGCCGTTTTGCGTAATGCTTTTTTCAATTCACCGATGATTCCCCCGGTTGAGAAAAGATTATACAGTTCAGTTCAGTGCATGGCTGTAATAAACTAAAATACTCGCATCTGTAATCTTTTCTAAACCCGGGTGGAGCTGTCGATGACTTTAAAAAACTTGCGGCCATTTTTTAATTAATCAACGGAGTTTCCATCGATTAAGGAAAGATTACAGATCAGAGTATTTTCGTGCATTACAGTCAGACACTAAACTGAACTGTGTAATCTTTTTTCAACCGGTGGAATCATCGGTGAATAGAAAAATAGCATTGATTATACGCAAAACGGCAGCCTTGCCCCGCATATTAATAAAAGTGGCACGACTGTTTTTCCGATAGCTCATCCGAAGTGATTGCAGCTTTACTTTGAGCGTTCGTACGACTTTCGAACTTTTGACACAATCTGAAGAGTGATCCGAATCATATCCGTTCAAAGCGCGCTCTGGCGGCCAAGCGGTGAAATTGAGCGATTTAGCACTCAATTAAAAACTTGGATGGACGGAACTTGACGAGGGGGGAAATAAAAATTAGTCAGCTTAAGTTTGCCGATTATACAACTTGATGGTGCTCATTAGCTGCGCATATAATGATGGCTGTTTAAAAGTTTGGACATCGATTCGAGGAGGACTAAAAAAAAAACGTGGATCGAAAGGTAATCCCCCTCGCAAAGCCAATCAGTGGGAACCTCAAGTTGTTTTTTTTCCCCCCCCCCTAACATCTTTTTTTTTTTTTCTTTCAGAACCAGAGGTGGAAATGGAGCTATTTATATGACGTTTAGACATCTATTTCTTTGTCCCTTCAGAAAGCTGAGCTCTTTTTCAGTAGCGGCCCGTGAGATTTGGCAACCATGCATTTTTCCCACTTAAACTTAGGTAAAAAATCGACTCAAGCGGAGGCTGGCAGCCTCTTCGAGTTTCGATTGTTTTCCATGTATTTAAAAGGGATAACAACACTGTTGCCAAATCGCACGAGCCGCCACTGCTCTTTTGTGATCGGCAGTGGCGGCATTAGCCGTAGCCAGGATATTGTCCTCAGTGGCGTCGCGTGCAATTTGGCAACAATGTATTCTATCTATTTAAACTCATGTAAAAGATCGAATTCAGGGGGTTCGCAGTGCACAAGGAACATTAGATATATTTAATGAGTTTAAATGGAGCAGTTGCATTGTTGCCAGATGGCACGCGACGCCACTGATTGTCCTTTTCTCTCTTAGCCCATTTGAACGTATTTGTTAGAAAAGGATGGATAATAACTGACGCTTGATTTCAGCCCCAATGTCTGTCCTTTTCTAACACACGCAGTTTAAACGGGTAAAGGAGAGAGAAAGGCAAATTCCTGGCCACAGCTATGATGGTGGCTCATGCAATTTGGCAACAATGTATCCCCTCCATTTGAATGAATGATAAACAATCGATCACTGGTAAAATGCTGCTTCACTATCGAATCGTTTGTTTTTCATTGATTAAATTGGGGGAAAACAGTGTAGCAAATTTGCTTTAGCCGCAATTGGTCGGCAGGTTTGCTCGTCGGTGTCAGTGGCGTAGCGTGCAATTTGGCAACGTTTTTATGAGTCCATTTAAACTCACGAAAAAGATCAAAAGCGAAGATATTCACCGAACACCCAATATTTCGATCTTTTTAATTGGTTCAAATGGACACATTACAACGTTGCCAAATTGCACGCTACTATGGTCGGTGTAAATTTGAATTGAATGAAAACAGTTCCTCAAAGTATTGGACTTTCGCCCAATAAAAAGTGGGATTCAGAATGGCGAAAAAAGTTGTTGTTTGTATTGAGATATATTTTCTTTTTCTTTTCTTTTTTCAATGTTAAAGTTTTTTAATTTTTTTTTTTCCCCTTTTGTTCTTTGTTTCTCTATTATCGTTTCTGATTTTTATGGTTTTGTATTGTTTTATATAATTTTTTTTATTTTACTTTTCTGGGGCTCCAATATCTTTGCGCCTCTGGCAATCTGCTCTTTTTCCAATGAAAAGTAGAAGGGAAAATAGTAGGGGGAAAAATACCAGAATTTTGGACAAGGCCGCATTTGGGACCAATAGGGATTTTTTATTTGTTTACATCTAGGTGGCAGGGCTGCGCAAGTTCGTTTTGGAAGTTGTTGCTGTGATTTCTAAACCCTTTTGACCACCACCAACCTTTCATGTGGCATGTTGAAAATTTTTAAAGGTTTTTTCCCGCGTGTGTCTCAAGTTAGGCTATTTTACTACAGATAAAAAAAAAAAAAAAAAAAACCGTTTCAAAGAGCCCTATCCCCCCACCCCATCACCAACAAATTATCTTTAAAGAATCACGATCCCCCTTTTTCGAGCCTTCTCTAAGTAGATGGGGAGGGGGGAGCCTCTCCCGTAATGTCTCGTTGATTTTATGTTTCTTTTTGCGATCCATTCATTTTTACTGCGTTTTTACAGGAGGGGAGATCCGGAGATAGCCTAATCCCTAAACTAGGTATCTTCAAGTCAATTCGGTTCTCATACTCTCGTGGCTTCATAATACCCCGTAAAGTTTTTTTTTTTTTGTTCCCCCCCCCCTATTTTGTTACGTTAAAAGGTTTTTTTAGTTTAACTTGCACGCCATTTTCCGCGTTGTCTCTCCAAATTTAAAAAAAGTCCGCCTCAAAATTTCCCAAACGTTAAAAGTCCTGCGATCAATTCACTTATTAAGTCTAAGTTCGTGCTTCTCCTTTTTATTTTCTTTCTTTTATTTAGTTTAAAGCGAAAAGTTTTCCCTTTAGTAGTGTTTCCCCTTTGATGGGTGTTATGCAAATTTTTTTTCGCCACGGCTAATTCGCTAATTTGAACATTGATTTTGATCAGTGGCGTAGCGTGCAATTTGGGAACGTTGCAGTTCGTTCATTTTAAACCCATGAAAAAGATCGAACTATTTGGGGGTTTTGGTGAAACCTCCGCATTCGATTTTTTACCCCGGGTTTAAATGTACACATTACAACGTTGCCAAATTGCACGCTACGCCACTGATTTTGAAGTACACTGCACTGATGCAAGTGGCGTCGCGTTGGGCTGACAACGCTATATGTTATTCCATTTAAAAAGCATGAAAACGGTTGAACTATTCGAAGAGCACGGTGCTTTTTTTCAAAAATCGAAATTTTTTTGGGTTTAAATGGACGAAAAGCAGCGTTGCCAAATTACACTTGACGCCCAGCGACTGATGCAAACATATAAATCAATCTGCACTCTTCAAAAAAATTTAGAAAGGATGCGATAGATGCAAGATGAACGTGCATTAGACTTATAAACTGACATGAGCGATGTGATCTTTTGGTTAATCGATTTAAAACATCGATTAATTATAAAGTTGCATCATTATGTATACACACGCAACGAGCGAATGCGATATAGAGTTGCAAACAATAGCGGCTAGTGCAATTTGGCAACAATTTTTCTCCTCCATTTGATTCCGCGTGTAAAACAATCAAATTGGTAGTAAAGCAGCGCTTCACGATTATTGAATATAGATTCAAATGGAAGATAAAAGTTGTTGCCAAATTTCAAAAGCCCCATCACTGAGTTGCAAAGCTAGCCGCTGGTGGGTCAGTTTCAAACTGCGCACCCTCCAGAAAACCACCCTCCATCGCTTCAGAGAAGAGAGATGGTAGACAAATTCGATACTATCGAGATTGCGGAGTTTTCGTTTCGATAAAAATCTGAGGAATTCGAAAAAAGAATTAATTCTCCGAACTGAATCTCGATCTTTTTAATATCCCTGTTTATGCGGAACTAACTTCAAGCTTTAGAGCGCAAAATAAAGCAAAAAGTAATATAAAAAAAAAAAAAAAAAAAAAAAAAAAAAAAAAAAAATTAAAAAAAACAACCACATAAGTTGGCTGTAAGAATTCGAACTGCACTTAAATCGCATAATGAAAGAATGCGTTCGCTCGCGCAAGTTCACCTTTACTTTTTTTTTTTTTTTTAATTAATATTGCCCCGAATACTGAAGGTTGCAATTTACCCCCTCCTACAACTTTTTAACCTTCCCCGTCCTACCCTTTACCGAGAAAAAAATTTCACGCATCGAATGTATAGAGAAGTTGGCCGTTCGAGCACTCTTTATTCCAGGAAAAGGAAGTAAAAATTTCCTTGAAAAAAAAAGAGCCAGGATCGGTGGAAGGAAGAGAGGGAGAGAAAATTCGCAGGGAGGGGAGAGGGTAACGCCCCCGTCCCTCTCCAGTCTTGGAGAGAAGAAAAAAAAATTGCATGAATAAGTTAAATAATGCGATCGGGTCGAGAAAAAAGAATAATAATAAGGGGTGGGGGGCAGGGGGCAAGAGGGGGGGGGGGGTCAAAAGAGGAAAATAATTATATTTTTCAGACTGAGTTAACTTCAAACCTGAGCAGAACTTCCCCGAAGTACCGAGCTTCAACCAACGGGTTCAGGCTGGCATGCGCCCAGCCGGTTCTTTGAACTTCTGGGGAAAAAACGGGAAATAAATAAATAAAAAATCAAAAGAATCAGAAAATTAAATAAAAGGAGGGAAAACTCACATCGTTGGAAAAAACGGCATGCAAAGTTCAATTGCAACTTGCTTTTTTTTTTTTTTTTTTTTTTTAGTTTTTATTTCGTCCTTTCTCTCTTCTTCCACTCTCTCTCCCCCCCTCTCTCTCTCCCTCTCTCTCTCCCTCTCTCTTTCTCCCTCTCTCTCTCCCTCTCCCTCTCTCCCCCTCTCTCTCTCTCTCTTTCTCTCTCTCTCTCTCTTCTCTCTCTCTCTCTCTCCCCCCCTCTCTCTCTCTCTTCTTCTCTCTCTCTCTCTCTCTCTCTCCTCTCTCTCTCTCTCTCTCTCTCTCTCTCTCTTTCTCTCCCTGTATCTCTATCTTCTCTCTCTCTCTCTCGTTGAAAAAAGAATTAATTAATTTGAAAAAGGAGTAGGGAGATTGTTTTCTTGATAGCGTAGAAGGATTTGGATGGTGAGTTGAGAATTGCGAAAGGCAAGGGAGAGGGGAGGGAGGGAGGGGTCGTAGGCGGGATAGGTGGGGTTCGTGGGGTTCGTGGGGTTCGTGGGAGGGGGTTGAAAATCTCCAAGTCGGTCCGCGCAACGTGATCCCTTTGTGTCCGTATTTTTCGATTCCCCCGCACCTACGCTTGGACCGATGCGATGTGGGAGTAGGAATTTTATTTTTCGATGAAGAGAAAATTTGAAAAGAACCGTATTTTATATACATGAGTTAAGGACTTACAATAAGATGTGTGCGTATGCGTGAAAGCAAGTGCATGGCTCTAAATGAACCAGTCATTTGAGGTATTTCCGAGAATTTGAATGTAGATTTTATCGAAGAAGAGAAGAAAACGTCTGAAGAAAAAATGGATGTCTTAATGATGACGATTTTTCACAAGAACATTATATCTTAATAATTGGTGTTGGAAGAATTTGATCCTTAGATTTTTATACTATAGTAAGATACACGGGAAAAAACGCAACCATCAACCAATCACAGATTTTGAGTTCAGACAGAAAGTATGACAAACTTGCCCAGAGTAGAGTAAACTATACCAAACACCGTAAGTTAAACGTTGTTTACATATCATACGCTGTGCTAATCTTGCAGCAAGAGCTTCTACGAGCGTTTTTGCCTGTGCCCACTGCTAGTTTACTTGTATTTGTTTTCAATGTGTTGTCAGTTTGTCACAGTATCATACTTTCCTCAACATTTTCAAGAAATATGGTACAAATACCATAATTCTGATAGAAGTACCAAACCTTACATCGGTTAACATATCGTCGTGATTCTGGTAATTTTTTTTTATCCCCCGATGTATAGTTACTTATTTGGGTAGGTTGTTCTGATCTTCTGATCATGTTTACGCAAGCAGAGATTTGTATTTCTTCTTCCACAAGGCTGACTCACGTCGTCAACAACCTCAAAGTCCACAGAAGTTTGGTGTCGACATCATGAAATCGCGGAAAGAAACGTTGACAACCGCAACGTTAACAACCATAACGTCGACGAAAGGCCGTTGGCATTATGGTTGTCGATGCTCTTTTGCGAGCGCGGTTCCACGATTTCATGACGTTGACAAACACAACGCGTCGATATCAAATTTTTGATCGACGTTGTCAGTCGGCGTTGTGGGTGTCGATGTTATGAATACCGTCCCTTTTCGATGAACGATTTAGAGAGAGCATTAGCAGCCCCTCATCCATTCTGTGTACCAGCCTTATCCAATAATTTCAAACATCAGCCGGGCTGGAATAGGTATATTAGAGTCCCCATATGTAGAAAGTTAAGATAAGAAGGTAGTCAACCTCTGATTGGTCAGGGAGTTTTAGGCTCTATTGATGCCGCCAATGGATACAATTTGCTCACTTGTTTACATATGCTCTTGTTCACAAAAGAAATGGTCCAACGATATTTTACGGTTAAAAGCGAGTTAATTGTGGACAAAGATGTTGATATTAATCATGATGCACCTCAAGAATGTCTATAATTCTCCAAAGAACCTTTGAAAGCGTAAATAGATGCGATTAACAACCGCAGTAAAAGATTACGCTGTTAGAAACTCTGCGGCACTGTAATCTTTGAAGTGGACCAAAGCACAACAACGCGGCCTTCAGAATGTAAACACATCAAATGGCGGCTCCCATGGTTTCACTTGTCTTAACTCTCTAGATATAGAGAGACTTTAGGGTATATAAGGCACATTCATAAAGTTAGTTATCTCCAGGGCTGCCGTTTTGCGTATAATCAATGCTATTTTTCTTTCACCGATGATTCCACCGGTTGAGAAAAGATTACACAGTCCAGTTCAGTATATTACTGTAATGAACTAAAATACTCGCATCTGTAATCTTTTCTTAAGGGGGTACTCCTGGTTTGAAAGTCAATTTTTTTTTTTTTTTTCAATTTTTTTTTTTTGTGATCATTGAAGAGGCAACTCTCCTGAAGAGAACGGTATAAGCACTTTTATTCCTGCATCACTAGAAACATTTTAAAAAAATATTGAAAGGAGAAGAATCAGGCAGAAACGACACACAAATGTTTCGCATGTTTTTTGATCTCTTGACACATGCAACTCAAGTTCTAATTGAGCTAGAGACCTCAATTTTTTTTTAAAATTATCAGGAGAGTATGCTTTACAACTAAACGGTCCTCAAATTTTAGTACACTTAATAGAAATTTTTAAAAATTTAAAAAAAAAAAAATTGAAGTTAAAAATTGTAAATAAATTCAATTTATTTTTTTCTGCTGTTCTAATCAATTTTTTTTCAGAAAATGGAACCGTTAAGTTGTAGAGCAGACTCTATAGGTCATTTAAAAAAAAAAATGAGGTCTCCAGCTCATTTCAAACTGGAGCTGCACGTGTCACAAGATGGGCTGTCAAAATTTACAAAATGTCCGCCCAAGGGGCAGGGTAGGCAACCCGCTTGACGAAAATTTGGGAAATTCTTAGTTTAAGTAGTACCATTCACCAAAAAAAGTTTCAGGAGTCTCTGACTTAGGGGGGAAAAAAAGTTCTGAAACCAGGAGTACCCAGTTGAGTCGTCGATGACTTTAATAAACTTGCGGATATTTTAATTAAGTAACGGAGTTTCCACCGATTAAGGAAAGATTACAGATCAGAGTATTTTCGTGCATTATAGTCATACACAGAACTGAACTATGTAATCTTTTCTCAACCGGTGGAATCATCGGTGAATAAAAAAATAGCATTGATTATACGCAAAACGGCAGCCCTGGTTATCTCTATAGTTAACCATCTTATGTTTGATATAAAGGTACTTTGGGTCCAAATCCCAGATCAAAAATTTGGCAACATCTATCTGTGGGTGGGAGGGATATGGGGGGTAGGGATGGGGGGGAGGGATGGGGGGAGGGATGGGGGGGAGGGATGGGGGGAGGGATGGGGGGGAGGGTAGAAAAAAGGTGCGAGAGAACGAAGGAGAAGAACTCTGTGCTTTGATATAAAATATCAAGTTAGACTCAATTAGCACCAACATCTATAAACCATCCATTCCTCATTCCTCTGTCCAGGGACTCATAAACTCATACTCGGCTCGCTCTTTTCTCTCCCTGTTCCTTGTCCCCATTCTCCATTCCACGATCCCTGCTTCCCAATGTTCCCTTGTCTTGTCTCCCACTCCTTTTGCTTCTTTTGTTTTAGTTGCATCTTTCAACCTCCCTTCCCCCAACCACTCCTTTATGAATTCCACGCTCTTTGCTCAGCGCTTCAATTTCGATGCACCTTACTTGAGCCACCTTTCTCTCACCCCCCTCAGACACCCAGGACCGTCTTTTTCTTGGCTTTTCCTATATTTCCACTGCGTTGTTGCCACCTGGACACTGGCGCAACCAGGGTCTCATCCATCTCTCAGTTCCCATTTGAATATATAAGTAGGAAAAGGACAGAAAGAGGGGGTTTTATCTCCTTGTACATTCTTGTCTAACATACGTTTCTTAATGGAGATAAGAGAGAGATGAAGAAACTCGCGTTGCACTGGCGCAACCAGGACCTCTTCCATCTCTCTCATTTCCCATTTGAATGTATAAGCAGGAAATGGACAGAAATAGGGGGTTTCATCCCCTTGTCCAATGCCCATCCTTGTCTGACATACGTTTTTTAATGGAGAAAAGAGAGAGATGAAGAAACTCTCGGTCCTGGATCGCAGTAATTGCGACAGTTGCTTTGATTTTTCTTATTTTTATTGTTTTCCGTCTTATTCTTCTTCTTCTCTTTTTTTCATTTTTTAGTAAATTTTAATTTACTTATATAGCTGCTTTTGTTTCCCCCCCCTCTCCCCTTCCCCCCGGATGGCCTCTATAAAGTACGTACTGTATATAGACTTTATATTATGTTTATACGTACTGTACTATTGTACGTACTGTATTTTGGTGGTATAACATGTATTTAGCATATAAATCACGTATTGTAGTAGATATGTGTATAGCACTGAAATAGTTATTATATAGTAAATGTAATATATGTACTTTATGCATTATATGCATTACATGCATTATATAAACAATTTTTTTTATTTTTTTATAGGGGGGTTTTGGGGGTTTCCCCCCCCCTCTCCCCCCCTCTCCCCCCCCCGGCTGGCGAAAAGGTCCACAAAATGAGTGAAATGCAGGGGCGAAAAGGCCAAATATGGGTAAGAGAGGGTTAGGTAATGGTTAAATGTGGGTGAAATAGGGGCATGAAGAGGCCGAATAAGGGGAATTAGGGGCAAACCAGGTAAATAAAGGTAAATGGAGTCGCATATAGCTATAAATAAGTGGAAATAAGTGCGAATTTAGGCAAATTAGTGTCAATAAGAGAATTACGAGCACAAAGGGGAGGAAAGGGCCAAAAAAAGGGGTAAAATACGGGTGAAATGCAGGGAAGAAAAGGCCAAATATGGGTAAGATAGGAGTTAAGTAGGGGCGAATATGGGCGAAATAGGGTCATAAAGGGGAAAAATAAAAGGAATTTTGAGCAAACGAGAAAAATAAAGTATAATAAGGGCGCTTATATGAATAATTAGGTGGAAATATGGGCAAATTCAAGCAAATAGGTGTCAATCAGAGAAAATACGAGCACAAAAAGACGGAAAGGGCCAAAAATGGGTGAAATGCAAGGACGAAAAGGCCAAATATTGGTTAGAGAGGGGTTAGGTAAAGGTTAAATATGGGTGAAATAGGGGCATAGAGAGGCCAAATAAGGGAAATTAGGGGAAAACCAGGTAATTAAAGGTAAATGGAGCCGCATATAGCTGTAAATAAGTGGAAATTAGTGCGAATTCAGGCAAATTAGTGTCAATAAGAGAATTACGAGCACAAAGGGGAGGAAAAAAACAAAAAAATGGGTAAAATACGAGTGAAATGCACGGAAGAAAAGTCCAAATATGAGTAAAATATGGGTTAAGTAGGGGCAAATGTGGGCGAAATAGGGTCATATAGGGGAAAAATAAAAGGAATTGGGAGCAAACTAGGAAAATAAAGTAAAATAAGGGCGCTTTTATGAATATTTAGGTGGATATATGGGCAAATTCAAACAAATAGGTGTCAATAAGAGGAAATACGAGCACAAAAAGACGGAAAGGCCCAAAAATGGGTGAAATGCAGGGGCGGAAAGGCCCAGTATGGGTAAGATATGGGTTTAATATGGGTGAAATAGGGGCAAGAAAAGGCCAAATAAGGGGAATTAGTGGCAAACCAGGTAAATAAAGGTAAATGGAGCCGCATACAGCTTTAAATGAGTGGAAATATGTGCGAATTTAGGCAAATAAGTGTCAATAAGAGAATTACGAGCACAAAGGGGAGGAAAAGGCCAAAAAAGGGGCCAAAAATGGGTGAAATGCAGGAGCGAAAAGGCCAAATATAGGTAAGAGAAGGTTAGGTAAAGGTTAAATATGGGTGAAATAGGGGCATGAAGAGGCCGAATAAGGGGAATTAGGGGCAAACCAGGTAAACAAAGGTAAATGGAGCCGCATATAGCTATAAATAAGTGGAAATAAGTGCGAATTCAGGCAAATTAGTGTCAATAAGAGAATTACGAGCACAAAGGGGAGGAAAGGGCCAAAAAAAGGGGTAAAATACGGGTGAAATGCAGGGAAGAAAAGGCCAAATATGGGTAAGATAGGGGTTTATTTCCGGTTCACAAGAATTCCCATAGGCATATCAAGGAAAATTATGGTTTTACTTTACCGTTTTACTTCCAATTTATGGTATTGCAGGGGAGAAGGGGCCAAATATGGGTAAGAGAGGGGTTACTTAGGGGTCAAATATGAGTGAAATAGGGACATGAAAGGTCCAAATAAGGGGAATTAGGGGCAAACGAGGAAAATAAAGATAAATGATGGCGCTTACAGCAATAAATGGGTGAAATGCAGGGGAGAAGGAGCCAGATATGGGTAAGAGAGGAGTCAAATATGGGTGAAGTGGTACATGGAAGGGCCAAATAAGGGGAGTTAGGGGTAAATGAGACAAATAAAGTTAAATGAGGGCGCTTATAGCAATATATAAATGGAAATATGAGCGAATTCCGGCAGATAGGTGTCAATAAGGGAAAAAACGAGCACACAGAGGGGAAAAGGGCCAACAAGGGGCCAACAATGGATGAAATGCAGGGGAGAATTCGAGGGAATTCCCCAGTATTTTAGGGAATTCCCCAGAATTTAGGGAATTCCCCAGAATTTAAGGAATTCCCCAGAATTTAGGGAATTCCCTAGAATTTAGGGAATACCTCAGGATTTAGGGAATTCCCCAGAATTTAGGGAATTCCCCAGAATTTAGGGAATTCCCCAGAATTTAGGGAATTCCCCAGAATTTAGGGAATTCCCCAGAATTTAGGGAATTCCCCAGAATTTAGGGAATTCCCTAGAATTTAGGGAATTCATTCCCCAGATTTTAGGGAATTCCCCAGATTTTAGGGAATTTCCAAGATTTTAAGGAATTCCCCACAATTTAGGGAATTCAACGGTATTTATGAAATTCACTAGATTTTAGGGAATTTCCCAGAATTTAGGGAATTCCACAGAATTTAGATATTCCCCAGAATTTAGGGAATTCCCCAGAATTTAAGGAATTCCCCAGAATTTTGAGAATTCCCCAGAATTTAGGGAATTCCCCAGATTTTAGGGAATTCCCCAGATTTTAGGGAATTCCCCAGATTTTAGGTAATTCCTTAGATTTTAGGGAATACCCCAGATTTTAAGGAATTCCGCAAATTTCAAGGAATTCCACAGATTTCATGGGCGCATTCACGCAAATAAGTGCCAGTAAGACAAGATATGAGCATAAAGGGGCAAAAAAGGCCAAAAATGGGTAAAAAGCAGCGAAGAAATGTCAAATATGGGTGAGAAAGGGGTTAATAGGGGCCAAATATGGGTGAAATAGGGACATGAAGGGGCCAAATAAGGGGAATCAGGGGCAAACGAGAAAAATAAGGTTAATTGAGGGCGCTTATAGCAATGAATAAGTGGAAATATGGGCGCATTCAGGCAAGTAGTTGTCAATAAAGAAAAATGCGATCACGAAGGTCGGTCCATTGACCAATCAGAAGCGTCCATTTCAATCAATGGGGAATACTCGATCCTGATTGGTCGATCCATTGACCAATCAGAAGCGTCCATTTCAATCAATGGGGAATACTCGATCCTGATTGGTCGGTCCATTGACCAATCAGAAGCGTCCATTTCAATCAATGGGATATACTCGATCATGATTGGTCGATTCATTCGACATTCATAATTTGTCAGCAACACAAAAAACCGGCAACAGTAAATTAAAATTTACTAATAAATGTATTTGCTTCAGCAAATACCGTACAGAATTTTTTTCTTCTTTTTTTGATTTATTTGATTTTGTATTCTATTTCCTCATTTATTTATTCATTTATTTATTTACTTTTTATTTTTTATTATTTGTTTTGCAATTGTATTTTGCAGACAGCTTAATGTTGAGGTACATCTCAAGGTTTTGACGACCTGAGTGTCTGTAAAAAATTTACTGAAACCCAGTGACGTAACAAAACATAAACCGTTGAACGATCGATATAGATATCGGAACATCAAAATGGAGAGCCTACGGAATAACTCGTTCCATAACATAGATTATGTATAGGAGTAACTTTTAAAAATTTCTCACAGACATTTTTACCGAGAGCTGCTACCAAAATATTAACATTACCCCGTGCATCGTGCACAAAGTTGGGTCAATTTTTTTTTCATCTGTTTTGTTTTGTCTTTTGTTTTTTGTTTCCCCCCCCCCCCAGAGTTGTGCCAGATTTCAGATCATACGATATGAAAAAATGGATTGGGGGGGGGGGGGGGCGGCGCAAATAACGGTTTCACAGAAAACTATAAGCGAGCAACAGTTGCAGAACTAAATGTAAATAAAAAACGTTTATCAGCCTGCGATCAGGAATCCGTCTACTTCTCATCATTCATCTGAATTGAATGAACAGTATGCTCCAAAAGTATTCTTACCAGGCCCAAATTAAAGTACATGCACCTCATTTCGACAAACAACAGTTGGAGGTTGGCAGAATCGTCAATTGATTCCATGGGCGGATACATGAAAATGTCTTCCTCTCTCTCCTCCCATTTAAAACCGTGCATTAGAAAAGGAGAGAAAAGGGGGCCAAAGTCACGTGATGGCCCCCTCTGCTCTATCCTTTTCTAACACATAAGTTCAAATGGAAGGAGAGAGAGAAAGACAATTCCCTGTATCCGCCCATGATTGATTCCAACGATTTATAGCAACAAAGAGGCTGATACCAATAGCGAGGCGTGACATTTGGCAACAGTGTATTTTCTCCATTTAAATTCACCAAAAAAAGTCGAACGCTTCAGTCATCGGCGATGGCCAGGCATTTCGGCCTTTCTAATGTGTTTAAATGGGAAGAAAGAACGTTGCCAAATTGCACGCCTCGCCACTGGCTGATACATGTTATGTAAGTCCTATCCTAAAGTGTTGGACGACCTGATTTTGGTTTGTTTGCCTCATTTCTTTCAACTTCAAATGAAAAATTAATTTAATAATTGTAATTAATTATATACTTAGGCGGAAATTGGTTTTAAATGTAAGTGCAAGTTTCAGAGTGGCTAACTGGACACAGAATTCCAATAAAATGCGAAATATTTCGAAATTGACGGTTAGCCATCAACCACAACGAAGCACTCATCGGTCGTAATTGGTTGTGACAAAACTCGCGTAGCGTTAATCCAAACTATCTCATTCTTTCTCTCGTGACCCCCATGTACTGTGTAGGCACACTCATCTTTTTCTACTTTCGAAATTTGTACACAGGACCTTGTTTTACAACAAATTATGATCAAAATCGCAATTAAATGCTCCGAGGAACTTATTTTTGCCAAAAAATTTAACAAAGTATGTCTCTGTGTACGATTTTTGAAATTAGAGTGAGATATCAGCACATGGGGGTTACGTGAGAGCAAGAGAGACAGTTTGTCTTTGTTTGGAACGTTCATCACCGGATGATGTCATCGCACCAAGTCATCACTAAAACCGTCTATGAAGTAAGAGCACAGAATGGTAAAACCATTGTACAGATATTCGTCCATCTTTTTGTCCGTCTTTTCCGAACCTAAATGATAATGGAGCTGTTGCAAACTTTTGCTATAGGCTTATTAATAGATGATAATGGAGTAATACCCTGTAAAAATAACGATTAGCTCACTAAAAAATCACGAAATCCACTCCTAAACTTACAAAATGCTTTTAATTGTGAGACCGTAATGGCGGCCGAGGCCGCGGTTTTCTTATGGCAATTGTATGCTTCTTCCTCTTCTTGTGTGGTGTTGCGAGAACACCTCGTGTAGATGGCGCTGATTGAAGATAAGGAACCCCAATGAAAACCGCGGCCCCGGCCGCCATTACGGCCTCGCGTTTAAAAGCATTTTGTGAGTTTAGGAGTGAATTTCGTAATTTTTTAGTGCGATAATCGTTATACTTTTACAGGGTATTACCCCATAATGAACTATTAATAAGCCAATAGCAAAAGTTTGCAACAGCTCCATTCTTCAATTACAGAGAGAGACAGACTTTTGACAACGTCGATGAAACTGCGAAAACGTTCCTTTCTCCGAAAAGTGGAAAAGTGGAGCGAATCGTTCAACCCTTTTTCAGTTCCTTTTTTTTTCATTCTCTCCGATATTTAAATAAAAGAAAGGATTTTGATCTGTATCCGAAACTTTTCAATTAACTCAACGTTTATTGCGGCGAAAAGAGAGAGAGAGAGAGAGAGAGAGAGAGAGAGAGAGAGAGAGAGAGAGAGAGAGAGAGAGAGAGAGAGAGAGAGAGAGGAGCTTCGAATATTTAAATATCGTTTCCGAGCCGTCAAAGTTTCTGTCCGCTGGAAAAACTTTGAGCCGCACGTTCCGAACGCGAGAGAGAAAGAGAGTTCTCCTTCGCATTGCAATCCATGATAACATTGGCGCTTTCCATCTCTCTTATTTTCCCGTTGCATGAATAAGTAGAAAAGGGATAGAAATAGGGGGTTTACATCCCCCTGCCTCTCCTTGTCTAACACACGTCTTTTAATGGTGAAAAGAGAGAGATAGAGAATTTCTCTCCATCGAGCGCTACTGATGATAACGATACACCGATAGAAAGTTAAAAAGTACCCACGTTTTCAACGGTGAAGTTATAACTTTATCGTTACTTTTGCATGGCTCAGACGAAATGCTATCGTGAACTGGAACTCCCGGTGGAATTTTGATGAGTGTTTTGAACGATTGCCGAAATTACACTTCAGAATAAGCGGATTTGGATGGTACTACGTAAAAGTGCACTGAAAAAATAAAATAAACTGTAGGAAATACCTTACAAACACGTCCACACTTAAAATTTAATCTGGAGAACACCCCCAGACCCCCTTCAAATATTCTGGGGGAGACCTCCAGACCTCCCTTTAATACCCTGGAGGAGACCCCCCAGACCCTTGTTTGCCATTCTGAGGGTGACAACCAGACCACCCGTTGATATTTTCATCCAGATCCAAACATCCATTTTTGAAATATTTAATTTTTTCCTTTTTTTGACCCATTTCCCCATTAATTTTAATGGAAACCGTTTTTCATCCATAACTAACCTAAAAATTAAAATTTCAAAAAAACAAAGATAAATCCCCCTGGGGAATGTTAAAAGCAACATCTCTGCAAAATTTTGATGCATATGCGGATCAATAGTCAAAAGTTATGCTGGGTTTCACGTTTTATGGCTACGGACGGACAGACAGACGCCACAGAAAGTTTGTGCATTTACGCCTCCAAGCCACATATGGTTAAATAATATTGATACTTTATGGATGAATATTCTTTAGGATAGTACTAGGCATGATGAGAGCCAATTATTTCATAATTATCATGATATATACTTAATCGCAGCGGGCCAAGTATCGAAACAAAATACCTTGAAAATCTCTGCGGCATCGGAATACTTTCTCAATTTTTACTTTCTCACTCAAAGCAGAAAAATTGAGAAAGTATTGCAATGGCGCAGAGATTTTTGATGCATTTTGTTTTGATACTTGGCCCGCTGCGACTAAGTCAATCATGATAATTATAAAATAATTGGCTCTTATTATGCCTAATACTATCCTAAAGAACATCCATCCATGATATTTCAATATTTCTTAACCATATGTGGTGGGGAGGAGTAAATGCACAAAATTTCTGCGGCGTCTGTCTGTCCGTCTGTCTGTCTGTCTGGCTGTAGTCATGAACGTGAAACCCAGCATAACTTTTGAACTACTGGTCCATATGCATCCAAATTTTGCAGAGATGTTGCTTTTAACATTCCCCAGAGGGGCTTTTTTGCTTTTTTAAAATTTTAGTTTTTAGGTTAGTTATGGATGAAAAATGGTTTTCATTAAAATAATGGGAAAATGGGTCAAAAAAGAGAAAAAATTAAATATTCTAAAGGGGGGTCTGGGGGTCTGGGGGTCTCCCCCAGAATACTTAAGGGGGGTCTGGGGGTCTCCCCCAGAATACTAAAGGGGGGTCTAGGGGCCCCCCAGATAAAACTGGAGGGAGAAAGTGTTTGTAGGGTGTTCCCTACAGTTTATTTTAACTTCGTTAGTGTGAGAAAGAAAAGAACCATTGCATGAGCCGCCTCTGGAGTCTGGACTCCTTTGCGATGTGTAATAATGAAGATCCATCCGACTGTCAAAATCACTTAATGACCAGTGTTTCTGCTTCCCATGGGGCCATCACGCATACACAGCACACTATCCACAGTCCTCAGATACGAGACAATCCCCCTTTTTTCCTTCACCTCCCCACCACTCCTCCTCCCCCTCCCTTCCTCCTCCCCCCTTCCTTCTCCCCCTCCTTTCCTCCTCCCCCTCCCTTACTCCTTCCCCTCCCTTCCTCCTCCACCTCCCTTCTCCCCCCTTCTCCGTGACCTCTTCCTCTAATTCCTTCATCACGCTCGGTTGACTGAATTTTTCGTCGCGTTCCTCGGGGCCCATCAGAGCAGCACGCGACAACAACGGCCTTCCTCCTCCGACATTAAGAACCGATGAAACATGAGGTATGCTCTTCCGGTGAAATTATCATTGTAAAACAGTAGGGACTTTCTTTTCGGAAGAGCACACCTCATATTTTGTATGACGAACGACACGACCGGTGACGGTGACAGAGAGACATCTTCGGCACGGACTGCGAGACCAATTGCGCATGCGCTGGAGGGAGTAAAGAGCATGAGGGGGTGAAATAGGGGGTGGGGATGGGGAGGGGGAGGGGGAAGGGGCTGGATTGGAAGGAGGAAGAGACAATGAGACAGCCATTAGACACTGTCCAAGTGCTCCAAGTGATCTGTGCCATGATCACCAAGACGGAAGATCGACAGGAGCCGAAAGTCGGGAGATTCCGTGGATGGTGCTGAAAGAAACGAAGCACAGTGGGTATAAGAACAAGCCAAGATTGACAAGAATCTTATTGAAAAAACACGTATTTAAGAAGACTTTGGGCTTTTCTTAAAAATGCACTTTTTAATTTCAAAACACTTTGAAATTACTAATTTTAGGTCGCTGAATTCGAAAATCGGTGCGGAAAGACGAAATTTTGACAAATAATTCGAGAAATAACAAAATGAAACATGTTATTTTCATCATATAAGTGCCGATCGTAAGAATCGTGCTTAACGTGTATACTTGTGTTATGCTTCGTTTTTACGCCATATTTATGTCTAATTGTAAGTTTCATCTATAAATAACCTACCCTTACCTAACCTAACCTTACAGGAGTATTGATTAAGTAGGGGGCAGAGCCAAACGGACAAGTAACCCAAGATTTTCGCTGAAAATTGAGGTTCGGTGGGGTTAGCGAATAATTAGAGGCGGCGAAGCCGTCTCACAGATGATTCGCTAACCTCACCGAACCTCAATTTTCAGAGAAAATCTTGGGTTAATTGCCTAGATATTAATAGGATGTTATAATAATTTTTCCTACACATCCGATTAATATCCAGGCAAATAACCCAAGATTTTCGCTGAAAATCTTAGGTTACTTGTCCGTTTGGCTCTGTCCCCTACTTAACCAATACTCCTGTAAGGTCAGGTTAGGTAAGGGTAGGTTATTTTAAAGATGAAACTTCCTTTCCACTAACTTTCAGTGCTTTTTTTGGCTTGATTGGTAGCGGGTAGTAGCCGTGATTTCTACCAACAACGCTCATCTGGCTCCCCCTGACGAGACTCCGCGCCCGCGTGAACGTAAACAAGCCGTGTTTTCAAGAGACACACATGTTTTAAGAACCATTTTTTCCACTTAAACGACAAAATTTTGTCTTCCCGCGCCGATTTTCGAACTCAGCGACCTAAAATTAGACATTTTAATGTGTTTTGAAATTAAAAAGATCATTTTTAAGAAAAGCCTAAAGTCTACATAAATACCAAGAAACATTTTGAAAATGTTTTCAAACCTAGGAGATAGTATAGGAAAGATTAAAGGAATGTTTTAAGAATGTTGCAGACCTTTCCAAAGCAAATTCGGCATTTCTGGAAAACTATTAGAATTTAATCTCTTGAAAATGTGTTATTTGTTTTTAAAAGGTTTCCACACCAAAACTGCATCGTTTATCAACCACTCAATTTTTTTTTTCTTTTTTTTTTCTTAAGAATTTTCAGCGTCCGTCATACGCCATTAAAGCCCCATGGATGAAGATGGAAGAGAGAAGAAGAAGGAAATATGTCACGGAAAAGAATCACAACCATGTCCTTCCGAGGTGACAAGATAAGTTCATCAGAAATCTTGTCGCCTCGGCCGGGCTTCGAACCCGGGACATCTGTGTTAGCGGTCAGTTGCGATAACCGCCAGCCCACGGACCCAACCATTTAGGCAATCAATCTTAAAACAAGCATTTTTCAATTCAAAACCATCAGTGTCAGATGACCTAGAGTCCCTATATGTAGAGAGTTAAGACAAGAGAAATCATGGGCGCCGCCATTGGATGCGATTTTGCACATTTGTTTACATTCTGAGGCTAGAGTACCTATATAAGGAGAGTATAGCCATCTGTGAATCCTACGCTGATTGGTTGCGCCATTTTAGGCGTTTAAGGAGCTCTTAGGGCCCAATTTCAAGATGGCCGACCGGGTCGATCGTGTAATCGGTGTAACCGTTGAGGTTATCTTTTGCATCTTCTAGCGGGAAACGGTCATCAAACTCACCGTTCACCGACACCGTTCTCACCAACAATGTAACATAACCTCAAACAACACGACCGCCGCCATTTTGAAATTGGGCCCTAAGAGCTCCATGATCGCAGATGGCCATACTCTCCTTATATAGGTACTCTATCTGAGGCCGTTGTTGTGTTTTGCTGCACAGCAAAGATTACAGTTCCGCTAAGTTTGAAACGATGTAATCTTTCCCTGCATTTGTTGATCGACATGTATTAACGCTTTTTAATGATTCTTTTGAGATTTATGGACATTCTTGTGGTGCATTATGATTAAAATTAACAGGTTCGTCACAAATTACCTCTTTTATCTGTAAAAGACCGTTGGTAAACAAAACAAAAGTGCAAAATCGCATCCAATGGCGGCGTCCGTAGAGCCTAAAATTCATCGACCAATCAGAAGTTGACTACCCTCTTGTCTTAACTCTCTACATATAGGGACTCTAAGATGACCCAGCTACAGCTTCATACACATCTCATTTTTGTTTTTTTTTTTTTTTTTTTTTTTTTTTTTTTTTTTTTTTTAGAGACTAACTTAATAATGTAACATAGCATAGGTAATTTAACATGTAGAACAGTCATGCGTAAAACTCTTTATGTATAAATTTTCTAAAAATTTAGAAAATCCATTGATGCTTCAGCACCTGATAAAATAATCTACTTCTCCTACTAAGTTATAGGAAACATTGTTGAAAATAAATTTTTCCTCCATGTTTCTTAAATCTTGTGTCAACATATTTTGAAAATTCTTTCCATTTCACTACACACAATTGCTAGATATTCTCGAAAATACAGGCGATTTCTCTTTAAATGGTTTTTGAAAGCGGATTTTCGAAAGAGTATTCCCGTGTTTTTGTTTAAAAAATTGTGAGTAAACTGGGAGAAAAAAAAAACAAAACAAAAAAACATGGACTTTCCTTCCTATGAAGAATTTTCATAAAGGGTTATAATCCTCCTTAACCCTTCACAGGAAGTGGTATACATGTGTAACATTTTAAGTAATATTCAGTGGAATCTAAATAGTCATTTCGCCAAAAATTGTGTGACCCATCATCCCATCAAAATTCTTCGAAAATTGTTCTCTTATGAACGGTCTAAAAAATTCTGAAAGAAGTCAAATCCCAAAATGTGAGTGTGAGAGGGGAAACTGACTTACTGAGCCGCGGTTGTCTCCTGACAAAAGAGTTGAGAGGTGAGGTGACCAACCAACAGGTGAAGTGAGGTCATCATCAACGGGGTTAACTAAGCGGAACTGAACTGATTGTGCGACTCCGACGGAGAGCCTCAAATATGCTCCTCCTGATTCATGATCCAGCTCCTTTTCGCCTCCTACTTCTACCTATAATACACCATCTTCATTTCTTCTGAGTCCAGGCTCGTGCTTGAAATAATTTCCTCCCTCACCTTCTTCCTTGCCACAGTGCTGCCAAATCTACCACACTGAAAAAAATTAACTCTTTTTATCAGAGCTGCCGTTTTGCGTGTAATCAATGCTATTTTTTCTATTCACCGATGATTCCACCGGTTGATAAAAGATTACACAGTTCAGTTCAGTGTATGACTGTCAAGCACGAAAATACTCGCATCTGTAATCTTTTCTAAATCGCCGGAAACTCCGTTAATTAATTAAAATATCCGCAAGTTTTTTTTAAAGTCATCGACGACTCCACCGGTTGAGAAAAGATTACAGATCAGAGTATTTTCGTGCAGTACAGTCATACATGCACTGAACTGAACTGTGTTGGTAATCTTTTCACAACCGATGGAATTATCGCTGAATTAAAAAATAGCATTGATTAAACGCAAAACGGCAGCCCTGCTTTCTATAGTTAAAAGTATGGACACCACTTAACAACCGTTATATCGTGAAATAGATACGATTGATAATAATGATATATTCATAATGAGAATATAAAAAGAGGCGAAAGAAAGGAGATTGACACTGAGCTCTGATCAAAGATAAATATGATGTATTTATAGGTTAAACAAAAAACGGCCTCATGTGCCAACCTGACGGGGCTATAGTTCCCTGTCTTACAGTCTTAGGAGTGCCATCATAAGTAGGGATATAACAACAACTGTTGGTTTGACTATTTAAATTAGTCAAAGTAAGCCGGTGCTGTGTTAATTGATCGATTTTAAACAGTAAAACCATCAGATTTTAAGTGGTGTCCATACATTTAACTATAAAAACAGTTAAATTTAGTAATTTTTTCCAGTGCAAAATAAAATATATACACTGTATATTTAATTCTAACAAAAATGCGTGTAGTTTTTGCCAAAAGGGGCTCTTGCAAACTTTTGCTGTGAGCAAATGAATAGTCCAATCTGATGTAAAAACCAGCGAAAATCAGGAAAATCACATGTGATTCTGACAGTGTCAGTGGACTGAGAAAGTTGACATTGACTGAGGGGAAATTCCTTTGACCTAAGGAAAGTGGATGCTACAAGTAAAAGGTTCCTTGTTGAGACAGCGATTCTCCTTCATGGCGCAACAGAACTTTACTTCGCGCAAGGAAAACGTCTCAATTTAGAAATGAATCTCCCATGATACCTGCGTTGAACCGCCACTAAGCCCGATGCACTATGGTTTGAAATCATCAAAAATTGGCCAAAAGTCAGAAAGTAAATTTCTCATAAATTCGTCACTTATAAACTTTCAGCTTCAATTTTTTGCACAGAGAACACTTTGAACACGTGTAATTTAAACTTAGAATTGACATTGACAGGTTTTAAGAGTAAGCGTAAAACTAGAAAAAGATTATTTTTGATGCCTTTTTTTCACCGAGTGTTGGCCACTTTTTTTCTGATCTCAGACCATAGTGCGATGCTGCGAGCAAATTGTGTGATTTTTTAGTGTACTCATCATAATTTTTACAGGTTTATATGCAAGAATCAACTCTTCAATCTCCTATCACATAAGTTTGCAAGAGCCTCTTTTTGCAGCTTTGACTCCCTTTCGTCTTTCAGTGGTGTCATTTGTACGGATTTACACTATACATTTTCCATATTTTCCAATATGAAATTTACGGATTTTAATGTCAATTTGGCAACTCTGTAGTCATATTATCTCCGTTGGTTCCGCCGCTCGTGCCATGCCCCACGGCCACCCTCTCCTTTTATTATTTTATCACCTATATATTGTCATTTTTTTCATAGTTATTGTTCTTGTTATTGTTATTGTCTCCCGGTTTAAAATAATCACCTCAACGATGCGACCAGGAGGTCTGCTCTATTGAGTGTTGCCGTCGTCGCTGTGCATGCGCGTTGACGCGATTGAGATGGACGGTGACCGACACCGGAGGAAGAGTTGCCGGTTTTGGCGGGAAATTTGAAAATTGTATATTATGAGTTGAATCGATGACTCCAAGATTATTGAAGGTCGCTTAGTAAAGACCGACGTTTTTGATGGTGCGAGACAAGGTTATAGATTGAAGAGGTATGCTCATCTGACTTCGCGCCACAAGTTCAGTGGCGCGCAATTCAAAATCACTGGAGGCAAGATGGCCGACAAAAGCAGAAAACATTGGGCTGTCCTCTGCAGGAAAGTAGAAAACAACCCAATGTTTAAGAGTAAACATTTTCTGCTTTTGTCTGCCATCTTGCCTGCAGTGATTTTGAACTGCGCGCCACTGAACTTGTGGCGCGAAGTGAGATGAGCATACCTCTTTAATCTATAACCTTGGGTACGAGAAGTTATCTCTTTTACATGGGTTTCTTATGAACACGTGTCATTCGTCCGTTATTAAATATACGTTTTGTTAATTACTTTACGATTTTAAGACATAGAACGCCCTTAAAACATAAAGCGTTTGGTTTTTGAACGTTTCTACTATACGCATTGTTATTTTCGCCGACTTTTACTGAGAAATCAAGGCTCTATATTGTTTTAGCAATCTGATCCATTCGTTCAATGCCCCACCGCACTTGCATTCCTTTCAGTGGCGTAGCCAGGAATTTTTCTGGGGAGGGGGGGGGGGGGGTCCGGGGTCCAAAAATTGTCATGGGGGGTCCAAAGATACTGATTTGGTAAAATTTGTCCGAAAACGCAAAAAATGACCTTTTTTTTAGGACAAATTTTGGTGTCATGGGGGGGGGGGGGGTCCAGACCCCCTGGACCCCCCTTGGCTACGCCACTGATTCCTTTATTTCTTGTATAATTTTATTTATTTGACATTTTTTCATTTGTTTCCAGGAACATTCGGCAACAGACCCATTCGAAAAAACTGATGACCGGCACGACGCGATGTCATTGCGGCTCTGATGGTTGATGATCGTTGATCGGTGTCCGGTTGTCGGACGTCAACGTCGTTTGTCAACGCGATGGTTTTCGTTTCGTGGAAAATTGAGGGGATTCTCGAGTCTAGCGCCGAAGTGGAGGGAGGCGGATCCATAAAACATCAGGTTGTGCTCTTTAATAGGAAACAACAGGCTGACCACGCCAAGGTGTCTCTGGAAGAGCAGGCCTGATGTTTTATAAACGCTTTTGTCAGGGACGCTGCCTCTGCGATTGACAGTGTCATCATTTGAAGCGGTAACACGGCACGCCCGCGGCCCACGGGTCAGAATCAGAGACACTCGATTCGGTGCTTTGGTCAATGGACAGTTGTGACTAATACGCTTGGTTGCTATGGTCACACTTAAGGGAAAGATGGACCACCGCAAGTACAATTGTCCAGTCCCCTTGAAGGAAAAAAGTTGTGCAAAAAGTTCTGTAAGGAGGGAAAAATGCAATTCTGGGGTCATGCACAGAAAAAAATACTGTGGTTCGCACAACAAAACCACTGTGGTATGTCTCGAAACGGTGACGGTGACAAAAGTAAATGTAATCGCCGTCGAAGTTAATAAGCTCCGCTCACTAAACAGAAATGCAGGGGACGCTTGAGCAGTTTGGTAATGACAAGAACTAAGCGCGGCGCCGAAGCTTTTGCACGCCGCACCAAAGCTTTTGTTGGGCCAACCAAAGTAAAAATCCCTGTGAAATCACCTTGGTTGCGCCTGCCTCGGTCTGTGGTGCGGCACGCCGAACACTTTTGTCATGCGACAAACGACGCTACCTTGCGGCGACAACATGAAACCGTCGCCATTTTGTACTGCGCGATCTCACTGAATAACCTAGCCTCGCTGATCCTCCTCTTATTAAAGTTGTTGTTATTTGTGGTTTTTTCATTGTTTTTTTTTTATTATTTATTACTTGATGCGATGGACGATGACTACTTACGGTTCCTTTTTCTACCGGATTCGGGGATCTTCATGAAAAATTAACAGGTAAGTAACTGTTCGGCCTTCGCCGGCTTTGTTTACATTGATCCACTTGTTGGTTATACCCACTTTTTGATGTTTTCGAAATATTTTCATGCTCATTCCTCATTCACTGTTCAACTATGCCTTCGTAACTTTCAGTCTATGTAATGATGAATGATTTTTCATTCCCAATACAATCATTCAGGGTATCTGCAACTCGGCCCACTGATTGTTGTTTCCAATGGCCTTACAACTGTGAGAGGCTGTTTCAGATAGCTTCGGTTCCGACAGTTCTTTCTTTAAATGTGCGGAAGGACAATATCAAGTCTTTAATTATGTTTCAATGTTAATATTCACTACTTACGACAGTTAACCGAGTCTATTTTGTGGCAAAAGATTATACTTATTCATCCAGTGAGTGGCGTCAACGTTTCTACACATGTAGGGGAGGACTGGGGCAATTGTAACACGGGGCAAATGTAACAGTGCTAGTTGAGGCACTTCCGAGCGGAAAAAATTGGAACTGCGGCCATTAATATATTGTTTACTTTACTTCAACGTACCATACTAAGTTCCACGGCAATCGGTGCATAATTATGGTTTTTACAGGGTGTTCATGGTTTTCGCCCATTTTCGTTCATGGTTTTGGACTGCTTCACTTTCGACTAAAACCGGTTTAATAAAAATGCCCGGTTAAACTTTTTGCATGATTTCATTCCTTATACCCTAAGGAACATTTTCGTGCAAATTTCAAATTTTTAGGTTATGTTGTTATCCAGTGAGACCTGTTTAATTAAAAAGTGCGGTTGCGGGGCAGTTGTAACACGACTGCAGGGGCAGTTGTAACACGTCGTATTGAAGGTTAGTTTGTTGTATTTGTTGATAATTGTGAATGCATTGACATGGAATGATCGACCAGCGGCGGACTAGCCAGTGGCGGATCGGCCAGAGGCGGACTAGCCAGAGGCGGATCGGCCAGCGGCGGACTAACCAGTGGCGGATCGGCCATCAGCGGATTACTCAGTGGCGGATCGGCCAGCGGCGGACTAACCAGTGGCGGATCGGCCGGCGGCGGACTAGCCAGTGGCGGACTAACCAGTGGCGGACTAACCAGTGGCGGACTAACCAGTGGCGGATCGGCCAGCAGCGGACTACTCCGTGGCGGCTCGACCAGCGGTGGACCACTCAGTGGCAGGGGAGGGGATGGGGGGAAGGGCGGTGAGGGGGGAGGGGGTGATGAGTGGTGGGAGGGGGTGATGAGTGGTGGGAGGGGGTGATGAGGGGGATCCTTTAAGATTGTCTTCCGCAGGTTCTATTCAATTTGTTGTCAATGTTTTCTGCACAAGAGGGGGAAGGGGGATCCAGTATGAAGAGGTGGGTGGGGGGAGGGGGAGGGGGAGGGAGGGTGGAGGGGGGTGGAGGGAGGGTGGAGGGAGGGTGGAGGGAGGGAGGGGGTGTCGATCGTAGCGGGGGGGAGGTTACGGAGGATTCTGTGAAATAGGGCAGCATTTTTCATGTGCCCCTGCACTGGTTTTTACGCTTCTGCAGGGGTGGTGGGTTGAAGGGTTGAGTGGGGGGCGGGGGCGGTGAAGAAAAAAGGGGGAGGCGTGGGTGAGTCGAAAATTGGATACACTATCCTCTCCTACGTAAATTTAAATCATAAACTTTTTTGGAAGGGCGCAAGTCTCATAACTTGCATCTTATTCATTTGTTACAATTGCCCCACGCACTGTTACAATTCCCCCTACCGGGGGGAAATTGTAACATTCGTCCGGAAGCTCGAAAAGTTGTTATAAAAGCTGTAATTTTTGGAGTATGAGCTTTATGGTAAGAATTTTTAAAATTAGATATTTTGGGAGGAAATTCATGCAAAATTTCGATGTCCTAAGTGCAAAAATAAGGTCTGGAGAGCTGAAAATGTCGAAAGTGTTACAATTGCCCCAGTCCTCCCCTAAACAAAGAGCTGTCAGAACCGAAGTTATCTGAAACGGCCTCTATAATAATCGAATTGAAAGTAGCTTTTCAGGAAGTTGTGATCCACTCATAGACTGAGTCCGTAAATGATTTGTGAGGGATCTCAATGATCTCATCAGTCAAAGATGAACTTGTTCTTCAGAATCTTGAAGTCATGAGGTGAGAGTTAGATTTGAAGGTTATTGTGATTTATGGGCGTAGTTTGAATGAATGTTCTTCCATGAATAATTGACCAACCAAAAACACAAATAGCTTTCCACAGAGTGTAAACAATTTCAGTTGTGAGAGAATTGCAGGAGGCATTATGAAGCTAATGTTTCGGTCAAGAGGATACTCCATCTGAAACTCCAACCGAGGCAATCAGAACGGAAACTTCGATTCATTTTTAAACATTCTTTCAAGTCGAAACTGGTTTGCCATTTTGAAAATCTATTGAAATAACCTCCTACAAAACAATGAGCAAGACAAAGATAGAGATGTGTTCGCCATATTAAAAATCGATGAACAGAGACCGAAAACATGTTTCCGTTGGCTCTTATGGCAGTTTCCATTCTGATTGCCTTATTCTGTGCCTACAGTATTGAGGTTTCCCCTTCTGCTTTACTTGACCCTTGTCTGGAGCCAGAGCTGCGTGGGTCACTCAACGTTAACCGCACTGTTTGCTGGTGCCAAAATTTTAAACATAAATTCCTGATTTAAAACATTTAAAGTTATCAAAAGATTAATTTCACATATTTTATGCATTGCCTCCGGCAATTTTTACCATAACATCACATCAATTTTCAAGTTTCAAAGGTCAATGCGACCTTTTTACTTTTTAAAAGCTGGCAATTTCACATACTGCTGGTCATGTTATTGCAAAATTTACTACAACAAATATTTTCAGTAAAAGTCTTAGATTCCTTCCATACCTGTCAACTTTTCAATGATTGAATTTCTCTGACACATTTTGGCATCAGACAAAAGTGCTATCACTGGAAAATCCTCTGTTTGGTTTTATTTTTTACTGTTCACACCTAATATTAATTAATTTTGTTTTTTTTTTTCCAGAACCAGCTGTTCTCAATTCTGAGGGTGTTTCAGATGCCAAGTTGTGGCTGCTCAACTCGATTGAGCCTCTGCGGGATGTCGAGATAGCGTGGGCTCAGACTATTGAGAGCAGAGTAAGGAAGGGACTTAGAGTCCTCCAACTCGAAAGAAGCCGTTGAGGCTTACTTCTTAAAATTTCCTGCCTTAAGAAGCAGCTCTTTCAAAAATTTGGTAAGTTTCGTATAACCTCCATGTAAATTTATTTCGACGTTAATGTTCAAGCAAGTATGAAAAATTATTGAGGGGAGAGGGGAAGCTTGATCTGAAAGGTGAGATACGCAAGAAATACCGGAGAACTGCGACTTTAAAGAAAAGGGGAAACGTTGTAAAAGTCAGAGTGGTTTCAAGTGAGTTTGATTTGCAGGGAAACTTGAGGAACTATGCATTGTGACATTCAAGATTTTTTTTTTTTTTTTTTTTTTTTTTTTTATTATTATTATCTACTAATGATGCTGTCCATCTCTTCCAAGAAGTTCTGAGCAACATTCTCCTGCTGAATAGCAAGGATGTAAAATTTTGAGGCTCAATAGGATCAGAGGGAAGCCCTGGAAAAAATTTTTTGGGGGTATCCTATTTTGCGAAGCCTAGAGATGGGCGATTATTGCATTAATCGATCAATCGCTAATTGTAAGTGGAAGTAATTGACTTCGATCGAATAATCGGCATCAATAATCGAATTAATCGATTATTAATCAAATATAACCTTCTTATTTTTTCTCGTCATTTCGACTCCAAAGATCAAATTTCAATTATGATATCACCCATGCTTATGGTTGTTCGTACCCTAGGTTCAAAATTTTCAAGGTTTGAAGTTATTTATACTTGCAGGTACCTTGTGATGTTATTCACCTAATTATAATTTACTTTTCTGTCCTCTAGGTTTTTATTGATTTCAACAATCTTCTCCCGGGCAAAGAATCGTTACTAACGGCTAGCTGGCCAAATGTTATGGAAAAACTGTATGCACTTGTGCAGAAAAAATGCAAGAAGGATTCCAAATTTGCTGCCAGTTTAAAAAATGAAGGTTTGCTGCCTGATGTGGACAAGAAAGGTAAATATTCAGTTGAATCTAAATATAGAGCTGATGTGTAAATGAACGACCCATTTCAGATTTCAAACAAGGCCAAAAAGAATGTTATGCTGTAATAGCACATTGTGGTACTGGGGTTTTGCCTGTAAAAAAAAAAAAAAACAAAAACAAAAAACAAAAAAAAACAAACTGTAAAATGTGTCTCTAGAAACTCCAAAATCGTTTTTACTGACAAGAGGACTGCAAAGGTGGGCACTGGGCCCGCTCCAAATAGAATTTGACTTACGCAAGAACGTAGTCCTTGAGGTCCTCATGAAGGGACGCAAGTACTTTTGGTGAACAGGCCTCAGAATTTGCAAATTTCTGATTTTAAAATCAGCCCCCGGGACGACGGATTGTTATTTAGTCAAGAATGAATGCACTGTATTCAACCAATGTTGTGGTGCAGCGGTACAATTCCCACTAGCAGCCGCCTATTTTTTCACAATATTTTTGGTCATCGATTTTCACCTTGTTTTTTTTGTTTTGGTTTCTTTATTGTTTCTTAGCTTTTTTTTTCAACACCGTTTGAATTTAATTGTTCCAAATCTTTTTCATCCTCTTTACAGTAACTGCTGTGCTGTACTTTTGCACATTAAAAAAGTAATTAAAAAAATTCAAGAAAGCTAGGTGTAAATTGGTCAACTTGACTTTTTTTGCTCGTATCTGTCGAGTATTTGGGGTTTTTTTTTAAAAAAATATTTTCTTCACTTGTGGTAAAAGCACAGTGCAGAAACTGTATACAGGATGAAAAAGACATGGAATTATTAGATTCAAACGGTGTTCGAGGGAGAGCAAGAGCAAAAAAAAATGAGCAAAAACAGCAGCGGCCCCTAGCAGAAACTAAACTCAGAATCTTGTGTTCTGTAGTCATCTTCAGTACCGTTGCGCCACAACATTGGTTGAAGACAGTTCATTCATTCTTGACTACATTATGATCCACCATCCCAAGGGCTGATTTTAAAAACAAAATGTTATAAATTTAGGCGCCCATTCACAAGAAGAGGGGTCTGCAGGTCCCTTCATTTGGACCCCAAGAACTATGTTTTCGCACAAGTGAAATACCATTTGGATTGGGCACCTTTGCCTTCCCCTCGCGAGACAAAGGATTTTAAATTTTGCGTTGTGTGGAATCGAATCCATTTCAAGACTCAATTTTTACTGAATTTTAACAATTTCCTCACTTTCACCAATTTTGTGTCTAAGTCTTCAAAGTATGAGAATGAAAACAGGAAAAAATTAAAAATAAACCATTCAATTGTGAAGATGAGCCAAACAAATGTAAGTACTGTCACTCACAGTCAGGAGAGAAACGTAGATAAATTATTGGGGGGGGGGGGGGGGGGAGGATCAGACTGGTGTGCTCATGAGATACCTCCTTTCCTCAGGATGTCACGTTTAGTGCTGTAGCCTTCTTTTTCTATGTCTTTAATGTGAAGGACCTTGGTAGGTACCTTTATTTGTTCTTTTTCTCTCTTTGTATTCTGAGTCTTTTCTTTATCTGTGAAATGCCAGCATAACTTAACAGTGGCGTCATTTCAGGTCTTGCCCGGGGGGGGGGGGGGGGGGAAAAAAATCTGATACTTTTTTTTTTTGCTTCTCATGCATGTGTTTCTAAATCTAACCATATCTAACCATATGATGTTTGGTGACTCTGGATAAATTGGGAAAAATACATTTTGCTTACAATTTGAAGCTGTTTTAACCTCTACTCACTAATTTTGACAACCTTTTTTTTTTTTTTTGCTTCTTGAATTTTCCAAAATTTCGGGACATGTCAAGCCACGGGGGGGGGGGGATGACGCTACTGCATAACTAACACAAGGTTTTAGCAGCTGGACTTTACTACTATTACTACTACTCTACTACTACCCCTATGACTTCTGGGCCAAAAACCAAGTTTTTTAGGCAATGCTGTAATAACATGGATGAAAAAAAGATTTGGAATAAGAAGAATTTTTTCATATTTTAAAAGAATTGCGCAATTATTCTGTGCCATGGCATATTCTAAAAAACATCAAAAATCGTCATGCTTCTCTTCTTTCTGTGAGTTTAAGCAAGGGAGGGCTCCAATTTTTTTTTGGGAATTATTGTTTTTATCGAGCTTTGCAGATGGTTTGTAGCATCTAAGTGTTTAGTTATCTTCACTGAACTGAGAGTACTCATTAAATCACAATTTATCTCCACTGAACTGAGAGTATTCAATAAACCACAAATTTTCTTTCAATTTCTTTTTTGAATTTGGAAGTTGTACTTTCATACCTTTAAAAAATCATTTCATTAATTATTTTTCTACTTTACTTTTATCCAGGGTGGAAACACAGAAAGGATTTATGCTCAGGGTGGAATCAGAAGCAGACGTGGACTCTGCACTTTTGGAAAGGAAAAATAAGCATGTAAGGCTCAAACTCCCATTGCAGCCCATCATAATAATTGTCGGTGCCTTGGCAAACATTCGGGCCTCATATGTGTGGATCTGCGGGGTCAAATACATTGTCACTTCTCCTTTAGAAGCTGTGAATCTTGCATATAAAATTTGTTGCTTATTGAAATTGAATTTCCCCCAAGAAGCCATTTACACTCGGTCATTTATCCATTGGTATATTTTTCAAATGAAAAAGGTACAAGGAGAAACTGACTATCCTAATAGACTGTTTTAGTAGAGCGATATATTGTATTGATTGCCGTCCGAGGGCCTCTGGTTCCAAACAAACTCTGGTTCAATGTAATTTCCCCATAAGCGAACTTTTGAACAGAAATTTAGACTATTAAATCCAACAAATAATGCGACCTTTTTTGCGATTCTGAATTCTACGTCCTCAAAAATGCATAATTTTGCCTGGTTCCACCCGTAAAACTGCCAGAATCAACAAGATATTACAGATTAAACGATGCGTGTCGAGGTTGGAATCACCCAAACGTTATTGTTGTCGTTGTGGAATTGGCGGGATTTCGGACGATTCTAACCTACAAATGCGACATTTAATCTGTAATATATTATTGATTTCGGCAGTTTTAGTCAAGGAACCAGGCATAATTAAGCATTTTAGAGGACGTAGAATTCAGAATCGCAAAAAGGTCACATTATTTGTTTGATTTAATAGTCTAAATTTCTGTTCAAAAGTTCGCTTGTGGGGAAATTACATTGAACCAGAGTTCGTTTGGAACCAGAGGCCCTCGGACGGCAATCGATACGATATATCGCTCTACTAAAACAGTCTATGTTCACGCTCTAGCAGCAGTTTTAAGTCTAAGCAATTAAACCCATATTTAAGGTACAGGTAATTTCAAGATTGCCTACTGGCAATGTTATCATAAATTATGATGTGATAAAAGTATTTGTGCTGATTTATAGGTACCTTTTATCTAAACGCTATCAGGCTGATATTTTTGTATCATTAATTTTAAGCTACAGGCAAATAATTCCCCCACACAGAAAAAAATACTGTAAAAAATGAGGCAGCATAACATCTTTACTTGAACGTACTCAATGTTTTGGTCAGTTGGACACAAAGGTGGTCACGCTCAGCTAAAACTCTTTTGCTGGCTCATTTTTTTGCTGAAGGTTTGGTATGCACTAAAAGATTGTTTTTTCTGTGTGGCTGAATCGTTTTTTTTTTTTGTTTGTTTTTTTTTTCATTAATTTAACAGAAAATGCAAACAATTCTTCCACACAGGAAATAACACCCTGAGGAATGAGGCAGCAAAAAAACTTTACTTAAACGTACTCATATTTTGAGCTGGTGGACAAAAAGTTTGGTACGCTTGGCTAAAAATCGTTTGTTGAGTCGTTTTTCGTATAAGATTTGGTTTGTGCGAAAATAGCTTTTTTCTGTGTGACTGAATTTTTCGTTTTCGTCCTCCGTATACACAATGCCTGTCTGTTTTGTCTGGGGGTGTGGCAAAAAATACAAATCCTTCAACACTTTAATGGTTCATAATAAACCCGGCAAAAAATGAATCGCCCGGTTGGTCCTAAAAAAGTCCATCAGGAGGAAACCAAGCGCTTCATTTTTTGCCAGGAATATGAGCACAAAATCAAAAAGAGAGACTCAGCATCTTTTAATGAAGGTAACTGCAGTCACACTTATGATAAATAAATTAATGTCTTTGAAGAAATATTTTCAAAATAAGAACTTTTCAACTATGCAGCACGGTGGTAGGCTGATGTCAGTTGATGACCTTAAACCTTTTATCAAATGGAAGGCTGCCTTGTTGTTAGAACAACTCTACACATACCAAGGATATGATTCCGAGGCACAAAGTTTTAATTATAGTTGTTGATTTAGTTAGTAATCTGTCGCAGTTCCTATGTACGCTTTTTACAGAGCAACTCTTTCTTCGATGGAGTCTGCCGTCTCAAGTTTTGGGCATACTGTTTTTTTTTTTTCCCCTCAAAGTCACAATGTGCCAAAATAAACATGTATTTATTGTTTTTATATTCTTTCGTGACAAATGTTTCGTTACCTAATATTTATGTACTGTTTCTCCCTTTCATAAATACATTTTTTTCTAGTCTCATCTTTTAATGCCTGTGTTTTTATAAATATACTTTTCCTATGGTACCCTTACTTGGTATGATGTCTAATGGGGCGCTTGTCAAAATGGGGGAAGGGATGGGACGCCCAAAAATTTAAATTTTCAAGGTGCATCATGAGGGGGAAGAGAGGGTGGGTTTTAAAGTCAAACAGTTTTATAAATCCTTGAATCAGCTTTTATTATAAATCAGCATAAAAATTAAATAAACGTAAGATACATTATAATTAAAGTCAATTTGAATCATAGAGGGAAAAGATACCAAATATCCAAAATTTTCTGTTTTCCGCAAAATTTTCAGGTGTAATATGAAATGAAACCAACATAAATAAATCTCCCGGCAAATCAATGACAGTTTTGTTTTCACAAAACTCAACAAACATATTTAAATAAAATTATTAAACCTCTAACAAATACGATAAATATTTAATGAAATAAATGTTCATTAAGAATTTAAGATAAAACTGAGGAAAATATAATTATATCAATAAGGGAGGAGTATAAGAAATAAAATAAATGGGAAAACGCATGGAAGGGGCAGAAAGGACCTCTCCTGGTGCTCCTTCATTGCGTTTTCCTCTTTTTTTTATGATTTTATTCTGTTTTACAGGGGGGGGGGGGGGGGGGCGTTCACCCCCCCCCCCGGGGGACGCTCCCCCTCCCCTTATGGACGCACACGCACGCAGGATCCTATACAGGGGAGCGGCGATGCACTAAAACTGGAGCACGGTGAGCAAAACCCTTTGGTTAGCGAAGCTCTAATACTTTTGTTGGCCCAACAAAAGGTTTTGGTCATCCATGCTGCAAACTTTAGCTATGGCAACCGAAGGAGGCGTTACGAAATACTTTGGTTGGCCTAACCAAAGGTTTTGCTGGGTCAAAAAGCTACCAAAGTATCTCAGCATGGCATACCAAACTTTGGTTGTGCGTACTAAACCTTTTTTTTCTGTGTGGGCGCCCGCAGAAATATTTCCAAGGGGTGCAAAATTGTTTGAACCCCAGAAGAAAGTCGACCCCCCCCCCTTTACTTCCGAGGAAAAAGGGAATACTTGTTTTTTCTTTTGTTCCTCCATTTTTTTTTCTTTTTTTTTTCTCCATCCAAATTGTATACAATCATTAAGCCATTGTAGGTGTATCAAAAAATAATAATAATTTCGACGCGTTGGGCATTATGAATAAAAGGACATCAGATGATAATGATAGTGAGAAAAATATATAATTCTACAATTCCTTGCAAAAAATGAGTTAAAATTACGAAATAAACTATAACAATGAAGTTCGTCGACCATTACTCAAGATTGTCCCCCCAGATCCCACTCAATGGGGCTGTTGCACACTTTTGCAATAAGCGATTTAAAAGTTGACTCTGGTGTAAAAACCTCCAAAAATAACGATGGCGCAGCACTAAAAACTTCCAAAATTTACTCCTTAACTCAATAAATTCTTTTACTTGCGCGAGCGTAATGGTGGCTAAGGGCAATAATAATGGGGGAGATTCCTATTTTAATTTCGTCACTCTCTATGCTGAAAAGGATGATTCACCGCGTATCAGTCATCAGAGTAGTGATCCACATCCCATGAATGGTACTGTGACACCTAGTGACACCGGTGTCAAATGAAAGTCGTCTCTTATTGATCACTTCTTGATGGAGATACAGTATTGTTAGATGGGAATCTCCCATTATTATTGCCCTCAGCCACCATTCCGCTCGCGCAAATAAAAGCGTTGATTGAGTTTAGAAGTGGATTTCGGAAGTTTTTTAGGGCTGCCATCGAGATTTTTGGAGGTTTTTACACCAGCCAGAATTGACTAATAAATCGCTTATAGCATAAGTGTGCAACAGGCCCTAATAGGGGTGACACTATTCCGTTTTCCAGGTGCCATTAAACAATACGTTGGTTGCAATGATTCAACCGGTTGAAGCAAAGATTATATTGATTTGAATATCTTGATTAAGTCAGAATTTTCAAAAATAAATGTCTTTGAACGAAATCTGTGTTTGTTTGTTTCTCAATAATGCCGTTTATATGAGATTCCTCGGCGTCAACGAAAAGTCCAAGCTAGCACTGTGGAAAGTGGCGTAACGTGCAATTTGGCAACGTTGCAGTTCGTTCATTTAAGCCCATGAAAAAGATCGAACAGTCGCGTGTTCGGTGAACACATTCGCATTCGACTTTTTACATGGGTTTAAATGGATACAATACAACGATGCCAAACTGCACGCTATACGCGCCATTGACCATAGAACGTCCACGAGTCGCAAAAATGTTGGAGGTGAAAGTTTTAGGGGAAAGTATATAACTTGACAGTGGACATGACAACCCGAGTCGTGGTTTCCATGGCAACCATGCATCAAAGATCATTCATCACCCATCGACAACTGTATAGTTTAGTCATAAAAACTCAGAGTAATAAACCAACCGATGAGGCGATGAGACTACAGCCTCGGACTGACGAAAAGGACGGACTGGACCCGGAGACGAAAATTCAATCTTCTCATTGCTTGAATTTGTCTTTCTCTCTCTCTTTCTCCATTTAAAAGCGTGCGTTGAAAAAGGATGGAGTTAGGGGCTGTCTCGTCACTTCAGCCACTGTTTCTGTCCTTCTTTAACCCTTTACTGCGCGATTTTTTTTTTCCACCTTCGTTCGAAAACATGATTTTTCAATTGATTTTGACTCAAAATGAAAGGGAAAAATACAGAAAAAATTTCTAGCATTAATTCTTACGCCCAAGAAATCTACAAAGTACCAAATTTAACAAGGGCCAGTATAGGGAGAAAATCAAGGTCAAAATCAAGGTTTTCGTGCAGTACGGTCTTACACTGAACTGTATGTAATATTTTCTCAACCGGTGGAATCATCGGTGAATTAAGAAATGTCGTTAATGATACGCAGTACGGCAGCCATGGTTATTGCACACCTATCACCTCAATTTATACAACTACAACACTTCTTAACTTTACATTGCAGTGGTGTTGTTCTTGCAACCATCGCTTCAATTTCACCTTCAGACTTGACAACACCTCTCGTTCGTCGGTCATCGTGCGTCATTTTCTAGCCGAACATTCAACATTCAACGCCACCGGCATCAAAAATCGACTCTCGCGCTCTAAAGTTGAGAGTATATTTGAGAAGAGTCATAAACCGCCGTCTCCGACCATAAACACATAAAACGGTGAGCTGAGTTCGAACGTTCCAACCGAGACATACCTCAAAGTCTCAAACGAACGGTCGATACTCATCCACATTCAGTCACCATTCATCAGAGGCAGGCGGCGGCGTATACCCTCTCTCTCACTCTCTCACTCTCTTACTCTCTCTCTCTCTCTCTCTCTCTCTCTCTCTCTCTCTCTCTCTCTCTCTCTCTCTCTCTCTCTCTCTCTCTCTCTCTCACTCTCACCCTCTCTCTCTCTCTTTCTCTCTTTCTCTCTCTTTTTCTCTCTCTTTCTCTCTCTCTTTCTTTCTCTCTCTCTCTCTCTCTCTCTCTCTCTCTCTCTCTCTCTCTCTCCCTCTCTCTCTTTCTCTCTCTCTCCCCCCCTCTCTCTCTATTTATCTCTATCTCTCTTTTTGCTCATACAAACGAGTGTGGTAGAAAAGGATGAAGGAAGGGGATATATCACATGACTTTATCTCCTTATTCTGTCCTTTTATAACGGTTGCATTCAAACAAGAAAAGAGAGAGAAAGAAACTTAAATACACCTCCATCATTCATCAGGTTGTTACCAGACACTACATGTACGCAGAAAAATATTAACTGTCCCCACCATGAAAATTTTCGTGTAATGTAATTTCAGGGTCCATTAGTAGTTCGAAGCGTAGACACCACGTCACGTTGCTCAAGAAGTCAAGAGTTTTTTGCTAAAATTGATGAATTTATGCAAAAAGCACAATTTTGAGGAATGTCGGCACCTGCGAGCATACTTTGGGAGAATACTCTAAATTTGCAAGCTGAAAGAATCCAAAATAAAGCCGGGACATTGGAAATACCTACAAAAATGCCCATAAGCCTCGATGAGCACGAGAGAGGCAGATTGACAGTAAGTATAACTCGCGCTCACTCACACTCACTAATAAGCTTAGGGCAAAATGAATTTCCAATATTGCTAATTCTCAAGCAATTTTGCCCATTTAAGCTCAATAAATGCATAAAAAAAAGTGCGCAGGTGCTGATGTTCCTTGGATTTGGCGTGTTTTCTTTGTTTTCGGTTAAAATTGTCAAAAACCCAATTTTCTTCCAAAGTGACAAGTAACGCTATCCATCGGATTGAAATCTGGTAAAGTTTTGACTATAGAATCACCTTAATCTCCAGCACCAAACAAAACCTGCAACACTCACCTAGAATAGAGACAACGTCTTACATTTTCTTTTCAATCTTACAGAATCGTTGGTTTCTTTTCTTTATGTTTTCTTCTCATTATAAATTTATTGCTAATTTTTTACAAGGTAAATTTTGCTTGTTTAATTTCTTCTTTATACTCTTGTTCTTAGTCAAGTAGTTTAGATAAATGATAGTCCTGCTTTAGTTTAATATAAGTCTATACACGGAGAAACATTTATATTAGGGGCTACCAGAATTACTTCTACGGAATCGTTAAATGTAAATTCTGATATTTGCGAAAATATTGCTGGTTTCAACGAAAAATGTATTTTGAATATTACCAGAAATCTAGTTAAGGATACGCGAATGAACATTTAACTATTACGTAGAAGTAATTCTGATAGCCCCAAATATAAATTTCTCTCCGTGTACCCTACCAGATTAGATTTATACTTAAGATCCTCAAAACGAAACGGAATCCCTCATCCCTGCAGTCATAGCCATGTATTTACCATACGCGGAAATAGGTGGTGAGGGGGATTTTCGAAGCAAAAAACGTTTAGCCATTTGGCCATGTGATTTGGAATTTAAGGAGCAAAAAACTGTGTGTTCCCCCAAAATTTGCCTGGATTATATGAGAAAAAGGGGCATTAAGGATCTTGATGGTCAGGGTTAACCGCGGGATCAAACGCTTTTGAACCAAAAAAAAAAAAAAAAAAAGTAATTAGTTGTTTGCCTGCTCAGCCCCCTTAGAAAAAAATTCCAAGTTCCACCTATGGTCGTCATCTACATGACGGTAACTAGGAATGTGTGTATCCCTCTCTTTACCCAGAACTCTCTTGGCTGCAGGTGTTTAGAAAATGACAGTTACAGAGGCTGGAGTGACAGCCTATCTCTCCATCATTTCCTTACACATACGATCAAATGGACAAAGAGAAAGAAGACAAATTCCTGGCAATGCTATGGTAACCTATATGGTTTCAGCACTTCCAGCATAGCGGTCAATACCTATACCAACCATAAAAACGCAATTTTTTTCGCGATTCAAAATGTTGAAAACCAGCTGTAAGCAACATCGTAAGTTTCACTCCTGCTTACTGAGTCATCCACTCTTGAATACATTGTAAGTTAATTGTAGGTTAAGGACTTGAGTTAAAACAAGTGAGACGAAGACAGAGAGGACAAGCATACCTGCAGGGTGCCATAAATGCTATCAATGTGTCTCGACACACTGCAGAAGAGTACATACCTACAGTTTTACTTTTAAAACGTCATCCTTCCCTGGGAATGTCTCCTTAGCCCCCCCCCCCTCCCTCTCGAATTTTAGTATTAACAGGGTCGTTTTACAGTTTAATAGGCGTGGACTAAGAAAAAAAAAACCCTCAGAACACTAAAATAAAAATAAATGTAAGCCATTGACGGATCTGTGAATTTTTCTTTCTCTTTCTACCCCCTATAAGAATACTTGTATTAGAATAGGATGTAAAAACATAGAGTAAAGACAATAACGTCACTTGATGATCTAATATTCTATCCTTTTCTAATGCATGCGTTCAAATGGCTAGGAAAGAGAGAGAGAGACATAGACAGGATCCGCCAATGATAAGAGCTGACAATGAGCCATCAACCTGATGTTTCGCTCGAAATAAAAAGAGAAATAAAGCGACGTCAAGCTGCATCTGTCTTTGGGCTGTCTATCTCTTTCTCTTCCATTTGATTGAAGGTGCTAAAAAAGGATGGAGATAACAGATAAGAGCTAAATTCACGTGATGACCACTTCGTCCATCCTTTTCTAACGCGTGCGTTTTAATGGGCAGGGAGAGAGAGGGAGAGAGGGAGAGGGAGAGGGAAAGAGAGAGAGAGAGAGAGAGAGAGAGAGAGAGAGAGAGAGAGAGAGAGAGAGAGAGAGAGAGAGAGAGAGAGAGAGAGAGAGAGAGAGAAGGGCTAAGTTAAGGCTCGGCCGTAGTTGTCTAGGGGAGAGCTGTAATAATAATTATTGAGTGCACGGGTCATTAAAGGTTTTCAAGGTAGGATGTGGATTAATTGCCCCTCCGTTAATGGGTTGCTTTTATTTGAGTTTTATTCAGTCTATGCTCATGCTGTCAACATTCAATTTGAGGTTGGATGGGAGCACTGACATGAGATATAATTGTTCAGATATAATACGCACCTTACAGTGGCGTGGCGTGCAATTTGGCAACGTTAAATTTTGTCCATTTAAACCCCCAAAAAAAATCGAACTATTGGGTGTTCGGTGAGCATCTTGGGATTCGACCTTTTACAGGGGTTTAAATGGACAGAATACAACGTTGCCAACTTGAACTCTACGCCACTGCACCTATAACAATAAGATAAAGTGGAGACACCGTGCAGCTCAAATTAGAGCGTCAGAGAGACATTTCTAATTTTGTTCGAATTTGAATTTATTCTGATGAATTTCAATAAGCGAATTTTCGCGACGAACATATCCAACGGCGAGAAGTATACAAAATCATTGCCAACCTAAGCATGACAACAGTGGATTACACGAAACTGGACCGTGTTTTTCGAACTTTTTCGGTGTTTTCAGGCATCGATGGCATCAATTCGTTTTTGAATTCAAATCCGGAAGAGAATTCAAAATCGAATTGATGCCGTCGATGCCCCGAAAACACCTTAAAACACAATTAAGTTTCCTCGGAAATGTTGGTTAGGTTGGTATTGTTACTCATATTCGATCGCGAAAATTCGCTTAGTGTAAGACTGCCGTTTTGTCGATCTTGAAGAATTGTTTGATGCACCGATGCTTGCTGGAACTAACCGGTTGGGTTAACAAAAAGATTAAACAGTCCAGTCCAGTGGATTTGTAGCAAACTTTTGATACGGCAATATGAAGGGTTGATTCCGATATAAAATTGTGTTAACTCACTGAAGGCATTAAACAGTCTCTTTCAAGAAAGTCGACTTCAGCTCTATAACCTCACTGAAAAAAAGTGCTGAATTTAACTATTTTATAGTTAAAAGTATGGATACCACTAAAAAACTGTTAGTTTGACTATTTAGAATGTGGTTCAGCAATAGTTAAATTAACGCGGCACGGAGGTGATTTAACTATTTTAAATAGTCAAACTAACAGTTTTTAAGTGGTGTCCATACTTTTAAATATAAAATAGTTAAATTCAGCACTTTCTTTTCAGTGCTTAAGAACATGTGAGTTGCATCGCGCTATATATGGCAACGTTACATTTTACCCATCTACACTATCTACAGCCATTCAATAGATCGATGCATTGGTGCATGATGAAAACCCTCGAATTTGACCTTTTGCAAGGCTTGAAATGCACGGACAAACTTGCAAGTTTCCAAATCGAACGCATTGCCATTTAAAAAAAAAAAACTACATAAATAGGTTTGGTCATTGGTGATTTACTCAAGCAACCATGCAACAATGTCGAGCCGATTTGCTAAGACTAATTTTACTGAATGAGACAGCGGAGCGCCAGAGCTGACAAAACATGCCAACATAGTGGGTATTTTTTACCCTTCCGGGGAGGCAGCATGCAGGAGCAGGTCCGCCGCCTTTTGCTGGTCACAACATGCACTATGCGCCAGGGTTTGTCACTGATTGTGAGCCCGGTTTTTTATTTTGACCTTGAGGACCAGTAAGGCCAATAAAGGATGCAATAGAAAAGGGATGCGTAGGGCAATAAAAGCGGCGAAACATCAAAGAGACCCTAAGACAAGACAACGCAAGCATTGAGTTGTAAAACGAAGCGTTGGTGTCAGATTTCAAGATATATAAAATCGTCAAAATATGTAAGTGTAAAACCTATGTGTTATTGTGTATACATAATTATGTGTAAAATATAAAATATGTGATACCTATATGTGACCCACTCATTTGACCGCCATATTGGATGCATTTTTAAAATGAACCTATTTCGTGGTTTTAAGTTTATGATAGTGACCATATTGAGTCTCCTCTATGCTTCCAACGTGAATTTTACGAGATTTTGTGTTATAAGCGACACTTCTTAACATTCCAACACATGTTTTCAATACTGTTACGCAGTGTGTAATCTTTGTAAATGGGGCTCTTGCAAACTTTTGCTACAGGAGATTGAAGAGTTGATTCTTGCATAAGAACCTGTAAACATAACGATGAGTACACAAAAAATCACGAAGATTTGTGTGTTAGAAGCGACGCTTCTTAACATTCTAACACAAGTTTTCAATACTGTTACGCAGGGTGTAATCTTTATAAATGGGGCCCTTGCAAACTTTTGCCATAGGGGATTGAAGAGTTGATTCTTGCATAAAAACCTGTAAAAATTGCGACGAGTGCAGTAAAAAATCACGAAATTTACTCTCAGAATCGGGCTTAATGGCGGAGAGACGCACGTATCATGGGAGATTCCTATCTGGATTGAGACAAATCTCTGTGTTTCCGTAGTGAAAGTGACATAATAGACATCCCGTGATACCTGCGTCTCTCCGCCATTACCAGCTTGCCGTTGTAGCAGTTATGTGAGTTTATTACTGAATTTTACACTTTCTAAGTATGACTTTCGTGATTTTTGCTGGTCTTTACATAAGATTGGACTCTTTATTTGCTTATAGCAAAAGTTTGCAAGAGCCCCAGCCCCAGTATTATCACAGAATAATACAATCAGAATAGAAACTCTGTCGGATTTTGAAGCAAATTCATTTCGCGTCCGCTATGTTGGGATATAGGATGTTTACATCTGGATTCACGCTCGAAAGAAAAAATATAGGACATAATCCGCGAAATTTTCATTCTGAAATGCCAATAGAATAACGTGAGGGCGGAAACTTAAGATTTCTTTCCAGAATTTACAGAAATAAATGAGTTTCAAAACAAATCACACCCGTCCGCCATGTTGGGATGTAGGACCACAGCGTTGCCTTTTGGTGCAGTTAAATTCCAAACCTGCTTCCATTGGCTCTTATGGGAGTTTCCGTTCCGATTGTGTTATTCTGTGGTATTATGGCATCACAAAGGCGCTTTTTCGGGGGGGGGGGGATGACGTACTTATAAAATGCCTATCGGATTAAGGTGAAAACTATTCAGTTCGAGGATTCCCCCCTCCCGAGAGTTCCGCTTCTGGATCCGCCTCTGCGACATTATGAAATATCACGCCACAAATATGTATCAACACTCGGAACAATGTGGCAACGCTGTACAAAGTAAAAGAGCCATCACATCCGACTAATTGTTTGAAAAATGCGCTTCAACCTCTTCTCTGATTATGTCTAAGATCAAGAGAGTCATCGTCACGAACTGTCAAAATAACTCTTCAACAGAGGATAGAAAAAAAGAGCCGTGGCGGCCCACCCCACTGGCTTTGGCCACCGCGCGCCGAGTCGGAAAAAAGGAAGAAAACCAAGGTTTTTTTTTTTTTTTTTTTTTTACAAGTGTACAGCCCTTTCTTCTTGCGAGGTGTAAAAAACTCGGGAGAGTCCAAAAGACAAAGACAAAGAGGATCATAAAACGGGCGGAGGGGTGGGAGAATACCGAACCCGCGCCGCGGAAAAGAGTGAAAGGGGACAAGGAGGGAAAGGAAAGAAGAAGGAGAAAAAAACCTTTTTCTGAAATTATCATATCCTCGGTCACTTTGTCGAATGATGATTTTTGACTCATCCGAATGTCGATAGTACCGACATGAGTTTGACACCTTCTCCCTCTCCCTCGACTCTTTCAACCGTTCCTCGACAATTTCATACCCCCCCCCCCTCTCCTCCCTTCGTTCGATTCATTGCTCTCTTTTGGTGAAACCGCACATTGGATAGAAAATGTGGATTTTTTTCAGACATAGTTTTACACAAAGTTGCCCTGTAACAAAACTCTAGATTAAGTAGTAATTATTATATTTATTTTAACTCCTAGTTAATTAGTTGTAATAATATGGATTCATTTTTTTAAGACGAAGTAGCCATTAATAAAAAGGTTAAAAAAAAAAAAAAAAAAAAAAAAAAAAAAAAAAAAAAAAAAAATAGTTTTAGCTCGTTGAGATTTAGAATAGTCAAATGTATGATACATTTTCATTATGACCTCATTATAGTTGGCTTCATTTTTCCAAACATCGTGTAAAGTGAGTTGCAGCGTGTGAGCGCTGCAACTCATCAATTCATCATATTCATAGAATTTTCTTATATTATTTTCTTTTCTTCGACCCGCCATTTCCCAGAACTGAAGATTTTGCTTCAAAAGAAGTTTGCGGTTTATTCGCGGGTCTATGGAAACGAAGCGTCACTCCAAAATAGTACAGCAAAAGTTAGGAATAGAGAAGGAGAGAAAAAAATCTCAGCTGATAAGAACCGAAATGGAACCGCTGTACACTTTCGGTTCTTGGAACCTTACCTGGGGTTCCGGTTCCGGTTCCGGTTTTTTAATCAGATGAATTTCGGTTCCAGGTTCCGGTTCCGGTTCCTTGACAGGATGAATTTCGGTTCTAGGTTCCGATTCCGGTTCCTGGAATAATTTCGGTTCTACCGGTTCTAGGTTCCGGTTCCGATTCCGGTTCGCATCCCTAAATGTATCAGTGTTGTATAATTTTGTGGTTGCTAGGACTGAGGTGGGGTGGGGACAGGAGGTCCTGCACGGCCTGAATGTCGGCTGTTAAAGTGATTATTTTTTTTTTTTTTTATTTTTTTTTTTATGAAAAAATCATATCCACTCCTAAACTCAATGAACGCTTTTGTTTGCGCGGGCATAATGGTGGCTGAGGGCAGTAATAATGGGAAATTCCCATCTAACAAGACTGTGACTCCATCAAGAAGTGACCAATAAGAGACGACTTTCATTTGAAACCGGTGTCATTAGATGTCACGGTACCATTCATCGGATGTGGATCATTACTCTGTGAATCATCTTTGTCAGCATAGAGAGAGTGACAAAAGTAAGATAGGAATCTCCCATTATTACTGCCCTCAGCCATATATCATTACGCTCGCGCAACCCAAAGCGTTTATTGAGTTTAGGAGTGGATTTTGGAAGCTTTTAGAACTTCCATCGTTATTTTTGAAGATTTTTACACCAGAATCGACTATTAAATCGCTTATAGCAAGTGTGCAACAGCCCCATTCGAATCGATATTATACATGAGTTTAAATGGACAAAGACAAAATCCACACGGAGAAAAAAACGTCGGTTCATATGGAACACCGAGGATGTTTGGTTCCAGTAACCGAAGTTTTCAGTTGTGAGTACCGAACTTCAGTTAGGAGTACCGAAGTGGTTCAGTAGTAACGAAATGTGAGTCATGCATAGGATTAGTCACAGTTACCGAAATCGTTGGGACTCCTAACTGAAGTTCGGTACTCACACCCGAAAACTTTGGTTACTTTAACCCAACACCTTAGTGTTCCATATAAGCCGAAGTTCAGTTCTTACAACCGAATTTTTTTCTCCGTGCAACGTTGCCGGATAACACGCGACGCCACTACGACCCACTGTGAGCTGTGAACCTCAATTCGGTGACTTTGTTTGTAAGTGAGTGTGTGCGTCAGTGTCAGTGAGTGTGTGTGGAGTAAATATTAAGAATGGATCCATTATGGTTTACTACGTTTGCTGGAGGAAAAACACGTTGCCTCACCCCCGAAATACGAGATACGGTCGCGCGCGTTCCTTTATTTCCATTCAGTATTTACATCGGTGAGTACATCTGGTTTTTTTTTTTCTTCTTCATTTTTCTCCGTAACCAATATTATCAAACGGCGTCTTTCTTCTTTTTTATTTTTGATGGACAGAAAGTGAGAGTGCCAGAGTTTTGGAAGGGGGGGGGGGAGAAGGAATGTTGTCAAAAATGCCTTCGTTCCTTTGCTCCGCGATCAGTGATGCTGCCAACGTTTGTTCATTGTACCTACGTCGGTTTCTGGAATTTGTATTTCTCTCTCTCTCGCAGCGGCGGCTCGTGTAACGTGGCAACAATGGATTTCCTCGGTTTAAAACTGTGTAAAATAATCGATTACTTGGTGAGGCGCAGCGCCTCACGTAGTATCGATCTTTTTTCATACGTTTAAATGGCAAAAGTGCACGGTTGCCAGATTGCACGAGCCGCCACTGCTCTCTCGGATCCCTGTTTACAGGCAAGTTTTAGAAAATGACCAAGCTATAGGGGTTAGAATCACACAGTGGCGTAGCGTGCAATGAGGCAACGTTGCAGTTCGTCCATTTAAAGGCGTGCTAAAGATCGAACAGTAGGGTTTTCGGTAAACACCTTCGCATTCGACCTTTTACATGGTTTTAAATGGACGAACTGCAACGTTGCCAGATTGCACGCTACGCCACTGCGTGATATATTTACAAACTACGCTTTTTTTTCTAACCTATGTGTTTAAATTTGTGAAGAGAGAAAAGAACGCACGGAGAAACATTTTTGATCGACATTATGGAACGTATCAAGAAATTGGGGTAAAAAGTAATTCCTTTTAAAATAATAAGAATGGAGCTGTTGCAAACTTTTGCTACAGGGTCATTAATAGTTGTATAAGGGGTAATACCCTGTTAAAAAAACGATTAGCGCACTAAAAAATCACGAAATCCACTCCTAAACTCACAGAATGCTTTTACACGCGAGACCGTAATGGCGGCCGGGGCCGCGGTTTGCATTGGATTTCCCTATCTTCAATCAGCGCCATCTACACGAGGTAGTCTCGCAACACCACACAAGAAGAAGAAGAAGCATACAATGGAGCTGTTGCAAACTTTTGCTACAGGCTTATTAATAGTTGATTATGGGGTAATACCCTGTAAAAATAACGATTAGCGCACTAAAAAATCACGAAATCCACTCCTTAACTCACAAAATGCTTTTAAACGCGAGACCGTAATGGCGGTCGCGGGCCGCGGTTTTCATTGGGGTTCCCTATCTTCAATCAGCGCCATCTACACGAGGTGTTCTCGCAACACCACACAAGAAGAAGAAGAAGCATACAATTGCCATAAGAAAACCGCGGCCAGCGACCGCCATTACGGTCTCGCATTTAAAAGCATTTTGTGAGTTTAGGAGTGGATTTCGTGATTTTTTAGTGTGCTAATCGTTATTTTTACAGGGTATTACCCCATATTCAACTGTTAATAAGCCTGTAGCAAAAGTTTGCAACAGCTCCATTGCCATAAGAAAACCGCGGCCTCGGCCGCCATTACGGTCTCGTATTTAAAAGCAGTTTGTGAGTTTAGGAGTGGATTTCGTGATTTTTTAGTGCGCTAATCGTTATTTTTACAGGGTATTAACCCATTATCAACTATTAATAAGCCTGTAGCAAAAGTTTGCAACAGCTCCATTATTTTATTGATTCAACGAGAATTATCATTCGTCGAATTGAACGTTCTGATGATTCAGAAGAATCACAAGAAAGAATCTTTGGATCAATAAGAATTCTTATTGTTTTAAAATGAATTTCTTTTTACCCGATAAAACGAGAGACAAAGACCACAATTTTTAATAACGAAAATGCTACTGATGATTGAGAAAGGAACGCATATTTATTAAAAAGACGACGCGTGATACAGATTGGAGTTTAAAAGCAGTGGCGTAGCGTGCAATGTGGCAACGTTGCAGTTCTTCCATCTGAACCCATGAAAAAGATCGAACGATTGGGTGTTCGGTGAACACCTTCGGATTCGACTTTTTATATAGGTTTAAATGGACACACTGCAACGTTGCCAAATTGCACGCTACGCCACTGTTTAAAAGTTATAAAGCCCAAGAAAATAAAGACAGTGTGTCTCATTAAACATACGCAAAGGCGAGGCGAAGACCAAAGTCGTTACAAAAGTGACGAGTCAATGTCAATTTACCGTAATTAAGTATATCAGTAACAAATTGACTCACGTATATAAGCATGCATAGCGTGAGTAAGTGTGTGTGTGTGTGTGTGTGTGTGTGTCAGGGCACTGAACATTGATCGGGTGAATGATTATCAGGTTGGATGAACTTGGAGCTTGGAACTTGAAAGCTCTTGGAGCAGGAGGGGGTGGAAACGGGTGCAGGCTTGCAGACCTAGATTTCAGGAGAAGGCATAATAATTTGTTTCGTGTCAGCCGCGCATCAACGGAGCTTCCTATATACCTATATCAGTTCTTTAAACTCCATCCTTCTTATCGACGCCTTCTGCGGTTCGGATTCAGACAGTGCTGCTAGATTTGGCTAGAGTCCCTATATGTAGAGAGTTAAGACAAGAGGGTAGTCAACTTCTGATTGGTCGATGCATTTTAGGCTCTACGGACGCCGCCATTGGATGCGAGTTTGCACTTTTGTTTTGTTTACCAACGGTCTTTTACAGATAAAAGAGTTGATTTGCGATGAATCTGTTAATTTTAATCATGATGCACCACAAGAATGTCTATACATCTCAAAAGAATCATTAAAAGCGTTAATACATGTCGATCAACAAAAGCATAGGGAAATATTACATCGTTACAAACTTAGCGGAACTGTAATCTTTGCAGTGGAGCAAAACACAACAACGGCCTCAGAATGTAAACAAATGTGCAAAATCGCATCCAATGGCGGCGCCCATGATTTCACTTGTCTTAACTCTCTACATATAGGGACTCTAGATTTGGCTAAATAAACTGTTTAGGGAAACTCCACGAACACTTTCTCGCTTCTAACTTAATCTGAAGGGGGGGGGACCTCCAGACCCCCATATATTTTCTAAGCCTTTCGTTATTTTTTAATGTGCTAAATTTTCGCTAGGTTTTACTCAAGCTCAATTAACTTTTCAATCGCTGACAGCAAAAGTTAGCAAGATGAGAGCCCCATTTAATGTAGAGTGTGTATCTCTCTCGCCAAATCTGACAACACTGCATTCAGAAGTGCCATTTTTCGTACAGAAATGGGCGTTTTCTCGTTGAATTTGATGAGCAGTTTATGCATTTCCCGCCAGATTAGAGTGTGTATTTCTCTCGCCAAATCTGACAACACTGCATTCAGAAGTGCCATTTTTCGTACAGAAATGGGTGTTTTCTCGTTGAATTTGATGAGCAGTTTTTGAATTTCCCGCCAAATTTGGCAACACCACTTATGATGCATATCATGCGACTTTCATTTTTCTTCACAGGACAACTTTTGCTGAGTTGAGTTGCAAAGCGTAAAAGAATTACTAAGCATTTGCCAAAGTTGGTGAGAAATAACTGCTCATCGCATCCGGATGTCTGTCAATGTATAGTGAAGGAGAAGGCACGGGCCTAGGCTGTTATAGCGAATTGCCTGCATTCTAGTTTGAAGGCACTATATGATAAATATTATAAACGTTGGCTGAATAATATTGTGCCATATTTTCATGGAGGAGGCCTTTTCGTCCCTCGGAACTTGCTTATTCTCTGTCTTTGTCCACAAGACTGGGTGGTCAGGGGCCTGGAACTCTATACCTATAGAGTTTCAAGGACCAACTATTTTAAGGTGATTCCAGGCGAAACTTTTCCAGATTTCAATCCGATGGATAGCACCTTTATAGCTTTTGGGAAAAGTAGTGTTTTTGGCATTTTACATTGAAACCAAAAAACGCAAAATCCAATAACGCCGGCACCTGCAAAATTTTGTCAGGGATATTTTGAGCCCAAAACGAGCAAAATCAAGAATAAAATTATGCGAAATTCGTTTCGCCATAAGCTTACTGACAAGGGGAGGCTCAGAAGTCGCCGCCTCCGATTTTGAAAACAATTGCACGAAAATGTAGCTAAAGTAGAACTATTAGACCCGTGTTTCTCACTTTTTGCCAATGGGCCTTCCTAAAGCGTCAGGAATTTTTTGAAAGTTGCCAAAATTCACGTAAATATTCGAAACGCTCTCCGATCGGGTTTTTACGTGAATTTCGGCAACTTTTAAAAAATTCCTGGCGCTTTAGGAAGGCCCATTGGCAAAAAGTGAGAAACACGGGTCTAATAGTTTTACTTTAGCTACATTTTCGTGCAATTGTTTTCAAAATCGGAGGCGGCGACTTCTGAGCCTCCCCTTGTGAGTGCGAGTGATAGGACTGCCTATCTGCCTCACTCGCAATCATCATAAGGGGCGGTAGCCCCCGGCCAAGTAAAAAAAAAAAAGAAAGAAAAAAAAGTAAGAACAAGAACAGAACACAGATGCCAAGAGACGCGGTCGGGGCACCGACACTTATATACACGCAACAGAGCAAATTTCGCGATTTCGGCGTTTTGGGATCGTTAATCAACGATTCCAGTTAAGCCGCTAATCAAAACCCCATATCACCCCATATCGATCGATTTGCCACGCGCTCGAGATGATGATTCTAAAATTTCAAATCAATCGGACAATTTATAAGAAAGATATTAAGAAAAAACAGCTAATTTAAGCCTCTAAAACTGCACGTTTGGTCATCATGAATTTTACACGGACGATTGCGAGAGAACCATTGCTCCAAATCATTAAAACTTGGTACCGTTAGATTTGTAATGTTCTAGTGTAAGTTGCTTTCAATTTTGAGACCAATCCGACTTCAGTGCTCGGAGAAATCGTCAAAATACTTGACGGTTGTTCCGTTTCAGAAGCATTTCAGAGCAATTAATCGGAAAGTCCTACAGGGTAAACGGTGGCACGGATCGAAGAAAACTTGGTACAGAAATGTCCGTATTGCTTCCGTGTGCGTGCTTTTGTCAACATTTTAACGATCCGAGCAATATTAAGGGAGAAATCTTCAATTGAATACATGTCAGTCATAGAATAAGAGACAAGAGAATCGTTTTAATTATCAGTTGTTGTAACCGTCGCCCACCAGACGGCGCCAACCTCCAGTCGACCGACTGTCAAACAAACCGGTAGCGTTCGATGATGACATGTTTTTGTTTATTTGTTTTCATTCGGGTGATTTTGTTTTGCTCGTCGTGTTGATCGATTCGGTTACGACTGTATTCGAATTATTGGCTTTCTTTAAAATGAAAGTGTTTGCGGCCACCATTCACTTCATTCTTTACTCCTTGCTCGCCTGATGGATTCTGTGTTTTATCCTCCAACTTTGCTCGGTAAATCAGAAATTAGTGTTGTTTTTAGTCGGAGTCATTGCGGAGGTGCAACTCTTTCACCTGGACTGTTTAACGTGAATAACCTATACCGCCTCTACTCATACCCGGCTGCTCTGTTTTGAGATCGGGGAGGTTATGTTCGTCTTGGTATACGTAAGCTTATGGCCCGCTTATGGAGTTATCGAGCATTTTGTTGGTTTTTTGAAGTTCAACCAAAATTGGAAAAGCACGTCAGTAATGAAAGTTTTGGGCTTAGTTAGTTACATAAAGTATTAAAAGACTTGAAAATCATATTTAGAGAGGATAAATCACGATTTTGAATTTCATCAACATTGCACTCTCCATAAGCTCTGTATACCAAGATGACCCTAACCTCAAAGAAGCAGCTTGGTATGTGTAGAGGCGGTATTGGAATAACAATTCATCTATTATCTAGTATGTAGTGCCGTGACCGAGTTCTTAACTAACAAAATAGTTTCAGATAACTTCGCTGTGGAATTCGGTAACCTACGGGTGCTTCTAGCTTTTGTCTCTGAGGCTACCGTCATGCCTACCTATTAAGTACCTAACCCTACCTAACCATACTATTTGTTATTGGTGTCGTGTCATGCAACCATTGAATTTGCTCACTGAACTCTGTATATTTAATAATATCTCGCATTTATTGTGGTCAGTGTGTTCCTTGATTCTGGGCTGGGTTGCTCATTCTTTCTGTCGCAAATGAAGCCTGCTCGGCCCCCTCTACTCAGTTCGTCAGTCTCGGGTCACCTTTCCCCATTGTATCTGAGCTGCCATCATAATGGATGATACTGCATGTAGATCCAGTCATACATGTAGTCACCTTAAGTCTGAGCTGTTAGTCAAGTATTTCTCGTATCCGAGGGTTGTGAAAAAAAACCCTGACCCAGAAATCTTTGCGCCGACAGTTAGCTAATTCAGCAGAAGGATATGCAGCCTGATCATATCTCTACTAGAGGAAGTAGTGTGTAATAAAGCATTCACGAAGGTAAAATTCCTCAACCTAGTAATAACCTCTCTCAGCTATTCTTTACCAGACCAGAATGTATCTCTATGCTTGTTCACTTTGGTTATACTTCTATAACAATCCCAGACTAGTAGTAAGTAGTAAATAATGGGCGGAAGCTTTTCTGTTGATTGTGAGGGTGATTCGACTAACTTGGTATGCGTGGTCTTACATGAGATGGCAGTTGACAGCTTGAACTGCTCTCTGAGCAATTGATAAGCTGGTGCTTCTGCCTATTTTTTGATGCGCTGCGACATCACTTTGGGACCAACTGTAGGCAAAATCAAACTGTAATCTATACTAAGCTGAACAACCTCAACCCTTCTGATTATTTGATGAGAAGATAGTGTATTTAATGATATATTTGGTAGAGAACCACATCAACTGACTGCTTGTTTACCCATCTTAAACACATTTACTTACTACCGTAGCTCTTCTCCAGCTTTCTGCACTCCATGAATTTTTTTCTTACATTGTTTCTGTATGCTGTAACTTCATATCAAATGATACACAGAAACATGTACTAGAGGTCGTTTCAGGAGGGAGGGAGGGAGGGAGGGAGGGAGGGAGAGGGAGAGAGAGGGAGGGAGGGAGAGAGAGAGTGAGAGGTTGAGAGCAAAGATTATTCATGTTTCAGACAGAGTTTGATTAGATACTTCAACCGCGGACTAATCCTGCGTCAAACTGTTGCTCTAATTTTACAATCATGATGCTGTGTCATGCTGTGCCAATGCAAGTCAGCAATGTCTTTTAAGCTTTGAACCTTTGAGAACAGATTTAAGCTCATCTGCAAGCACCCCGGCCCATAAAAGTGTAGCTGATCAGTTCTCTTGTTCTAAAAATCCTCTCTCTGCATTCAGTGTACACCAGGAAGTAGCTAGATTTGCAGAAAGAAAGGCAACATGATGCACCAGAGTTTGTGAATGCCTTGATCCGCAAAAATTCCCAACTACAGGAGGAAATTGAGTTTTATGAATTTCATGAGATTAAGTGTGATCATTGCGGACATGTAAATAGAAATTCTAATCTCAGCAGAATTTTGCAACTGCCTGTAAGCTTAAATGAACAGAGTATCACCAACATGATCAAAAATTATTCTTCGTGGAACTATCCCGAGGGTTTAAAGTGTGAACTTTGTTGATGCGGCAATAAGAAAAAATGCACTTTTATCAGTAATACAGGAAAATGCTCACTATCCAATTATTATTGAATAAGTGGGAAAATGGACAAAGTGTCAAAATAACAAATTTTCAACTAGATGATCTCCGTTCATCTGATCTTACTGTTAATGGTAGTCTCTTCAGGTTGCATTCAGGGATGTTCCATCATATGGAACAGTGACAGATTCGGGTCACTACATGGTTGTTGTGCGCTTGGAGTATGATAAAAATATTTGAGCAAATGACCAAAACATTTCTGAGTGTCGATGACCCGAGGGGACCAAGGATGCCTACTTGCTGTTCTATTGTAAGATGGAATAATTGCGACGAATAACTAAATTGAACCAAACCATTTTAAGAAAGATGGACTCAATGGCAATTAATTCATGCCAACATTCTTGCGTGTCTGCACACCTAGCAGGTTTGTTTAAATTTCAACAATTGCCATTTTTAAGCTCGGTTCGATGATTCATGTACATAGTGAACTCGAGCGGCGGAGGTTTTAGTGGGTATGCCACACTTTAATACTATTCAAGAGACATGCTGGAGAATCTCACACAGAGCCTTTGAAAGGTCAGGTTATAAAAACTTTGCTCATAAAAAAAAAAACAAAAAAAAAAAAAAAAAAAAAATAAAACAAAAAAACAAAAAACAAACAAAAAAAAACAAACAAATAAAAAACAAACAAAAAACAACCAATGCAATCAGAGATTGGTAACATTTGATTTGTATTATCAACCACCAACTATTTGCAGTTGAACTCAGCTTTTTGGTCAAGCCAGAATCATCCAAGTGTCTCCCAAAACGGGCACTGATATTGCCACAAAAACTTTAATCAAAATGATTAAAGTAAAAAAGCTGGCCAAGCAAAAAGTGTCTCCCAACTCCGCTTCTCCTTCCTTTCTCTTCTCTCCCCCAATTTATTTTATATTGCAAGCTGGTTCATTTGACTTTACACTCCTTGCTAAAATCCAAATTTCCGAGATTATGGCTCTCTTTTTTAGCGCCAAAAGGCACTGAAATCAGGGAGCCAAGTTTACTTTCTTTCTTTCTAACTCCGTGCCAGTATGCAATCTGTGATACCGCGCACACTTTTAACCAACGAGGCGGGAGGCTGGCTGGCTGAGTTGACTGATTAGTCGACGCCGCTAACGCGGCGCGACTGCTGGGTTGCGATTGTTTTCTTCGATTAATCGCACAAATATTGCTGATATAACACGGAAGTCAAGGAATCTGCGGTGAAGAAATTATTACCACTGCCGTCTCTACAAATCAACGAAGAGAGAGGGGGAGGGGAGAGGGAGAGAAAGAGAAAGAAAGCGGGGTAGTCACAATTTATTTCAAGAAATAATTGGAAGAAAAAATTGAAAATGAAGGAGGAACTTCAGACTTTGGCCGGGGGTTTTTTTTTGGGGGGTATTGGTGAAATGACTGTCGGATACTTGGAGACGTTTTCTGAGAATTTGAATGGGAAAAAACCCCCCGGCCAAAGTCTGAAGTTCCTCCTTCATTTTCAATTTTTTCTTCCAATTATTTCTTGAAATAAATTGTGACTACCCCGCTTTCTTTCTCTTTCTCTCCCTCTCCCCTCCCCCTCTCTCTTCGTTGATTTGTAGAGACGGCAGTGGTAATAATTTCTTCACCGCAGATTCCTTGACTTCCGTGTTATATCAGCAATATTTGTGCGATTAATCGAAGAAAACAATCGCAACCCAGCAGTCGCGCCGCGTTAGCGGCGTCGACTAATCAGTCAACTCAGCCAGCCAGCCTCCCGCCTCGTTGGTTAAAAGTGTGCGCGGTATCACAGATTGCATACTGGCACGGAGTTAGAAAGAAAGAAAGTAAACTTGGCTCCCTGATTTCAGTGCCTTTTGGCGCTAAAAAAGAGAGCCATAATCTCGGAAATTTGGATTTTAGCAAGGAGTGTAAAGTCAAATGAACCAGCTTGCAATATAAAATAAATTGGGGGAGAGAAGAGAAAGGAAGGAGAAGCGGAGTTGGGAGACACTTTTTTGCTTGGCCAGCTTTTTTACTTTAATCATTTTGATTAAAGTTTTTGTGGCATTTAGGCTTACGAGAATGTGTCGTATTTCATTTATTCCGGCTTTATTTTTGAGTATTTCAGCTTGAAACTTACAGGATATATACCTGATGTATGTTTGCAAGTGCTGACGTTCCTTAAATGTGTACTTTTGCTTTAAATTCATAAATGGGGCTCTTGCAAACTTTTGCAGTGAGCAAATGAACAGTCTAATCTGATGTAGAAACCAGCGAAAATCAGGAACAAACAACTGAGTGCCGAACAAACTCGCATAGTTGCTGTAACGGCAAGATCGTAATAGCGGTTCAAGGGTTCAACGCAGGCATCATGAGATATTCCTGTCCGATTTGTCACTTTATTACGGAAACGCAGATATTTGTCTCAACGTAGATAGAATAGGAATCTCCCATGATACCTACGGAGTCCACCACCAAGCCCGTTTTCAGAGAGAATTGTGTCATATTGTAGTGTACTCATCGTCATTTTTACAGGTTTTTATGCAAGAATTAACTCTTCAATCACATACAGCAAAGGTTTGCAAGAGAAGAGCCCCATTTCGCTATATTATCGCCGTGCCTCTGCGTACATCGAAACTTGATTAATCTCTGTCTTTGTCCACAAGAATGGGGGGGGGGGGGGTGTTGGTGATCGGGGGTCTGGGACTCTCCACCACAGTCTGTGTCTCCACGTATCGAGACTTGACAACAAACCATCTCAACGGCTCTTTTGCGGTCATAAACTGTCACCAACAGCTCCACCTTCTTTGAGCACACCAGCACACCGACATTGACAAACAGAGGAAGACTCTATTGTTACCCGTAGTGTCACCCTCTCTTATTTATACCATCCACGGCCGCCGCGCCGCGAAACCGAGTGGACAAACAATCTCACCAGGAGGCGACACTAACCGCGAAGCTCGCGCTAAAAAACCGCGGCTACTCCTCCGTCTCCTCGCCGCGCGAGGAGATCCCGCCTACAAAGCGGCGTCTCGCGAAGTGACATTGGTCCTCCGCGGGCCGGATCGAGAGTCCCGGCTAGCTATGTATATGTGTATACGTGTTTGTTTTGAAGTGGGGGGAAAATTGTCGTGCTTCCCGCCGCTCGCTCGCTCTCTTCGCGCCCGCGGAATGGTCTCGCGAGCGGATCGTGGGGGAGGGGGGAAGGGGGGGGGCGGCGGCCGCGGCCGCGGCACCACGGCGAAGAGTGGCGAGGAGTCGCGGGGGCGCACGAAAAAGCCGCAGCGGCGTGGACGGCCTCAGTAAGAGCTCAGCTCCTTCGCTGCGAGCACAGCCTCTGATGCGTAGTTGCCAACAAACGGCCGATAGATGTCGTTACTGGTCTCATAACCTCATCAATTCGCAAATATACGGATCTTTTGTAGTTTTACTTTGTTTTTTTCCCCTAATCGCGCGGCTAGTTTCTTTTCACCCAAGATTCGCGCTATTGTTTTGTTTCGGTCTGCACGATTCCTTGCTTCAAAACAATCGCTTGTCCTTTCTGTGTCACTGTGTTATTCGGAATTCCCTAAATACTTAACATTGCGAAAATTGACTGATTTGCATTTTTTTAACCACTACTGATTATCTTCGTGGTTGTTTCGTGTAGTGATAACTTATTGCCGTCCGAACTGTTATCTATTATAATCAGTGTCCGATTTGATTCCCGAAACAGTTTTTGATCTGAAAGTGTTGTGGTGGAAAACAAGAAGTTTCTTAGTGCAAAAATTGACTGATTCGGTTGCTAATTTTTGCTAGCTTCGCACTTAATCGCTCGTTTCATTGGAAATCAAATCCCTTGTTTATTGATAAGCTGATCATTGGACAGTCTTGTGTTTTTTAAGTGTTTTTATCGGCTGAAGACCTGGTTTTTGTGCAAAATTCCATGCGATTTAGTGTTGCAAAATCAGGCTGATTGCTTATTTCGAACGTAATTTTCACGGTTTGTTTTCTTTACGATCTCTTTATTATTGATACCCAAATAGCAGTTTGTCTGTTGGGTCTTTTAGTTTTCTCAACGAATTATTTTTCAACTGTTTTAACGAATTTTAACTTTTGTTTACAGTTAAGTTCGCAATTTGCTATCGTGTTTATCAGTGCTTACTTTCAATAATTATTGAATTCACGATTATATTCCCGGTAGATTGTTTTGTTTTTGTTAGTCGGTGTTCACGGATTGATTGTGCCGACTGTTCTTTTGTTTTCTGTGATCCACAGAAATCTGAATTTTCTCCAAAAAATCGGTAAATTTTCGAAATAGTTTACGTGTCTTTAAATTGTGAAGTTTACCCGCGAAGAAGTCTCATTTAGTGTGCTCCAATAGTTTTGATAAAAATTTTCGGAAATAGTTTTATCCGCTTGACAGAGAAAAGTTTGTTTTTTGTGAAAACTCATCGTGTCTGAGTGAAGTTTTGAAAGTTCGAGTGAAATCCCTCCAATTTTGTGTACCGAATTTTAACAGTTTCAAATTTCGTCCTTCAAAATTTACTTATTTTCACTTCTTCGGGTATAGAATGGGTCCTCGTGTTTGTCTTTCATCGTAAGACTGTTCTGTAAATTTTGAAAGTTTCCCCACGTTCAAATTTCGAAAGTGATTTTGAATGGTTACGAAAATATCCGAAATAACGACTGATAATGCAATGGGCATAGGTAAGCTTACACGCTTTGCTTTATTTTTCAATCTCTGTGTTTCGTTCGAGTGAATTAATCCTTACTGTCCTAAAATTTTGTATTCTACCCTGAACATGACCTGAGTTTCAACGCCCCCCCCCCGCTCTCTCTCGCGTAATCTTTCTGTTTTCCCTATCAAACATTAGTTTGCTTCCCTTTTCTTTGTTTCCATTGGTTTTCCGACAGCTTCTGTGTATGTTTAGCCGCATCAAGTTCTCCTTGAATTCAATTCTTAAAAGTTGTACGTCTACACAACAAATTCATCTACAAAGAATTGACTCTCCCATTCAACGTTTTCAAAGTTGTTCTTCCCGTTTTACTGCAGTCTTTAGACTGACTGAATCCCTTCGAGAAGAAAAACGAGAAACACTCATCATGAAACACCAGAAATTTTACTTGAAGTATATTTTTGAGAACACGGCTCTGATATTGAACTATCTCGTTATCTCACTGGACTTCTGATGACAAGTTCTACAAATAAGAAAACAAGAATGGACTTTTACTTTTTAAGTTAATTGCACCGTTCAAGCCACTGAAAATCAGTCGTATTCTATACGACTCTTACAGCTCTTTGCTTCGATTTTGAGTATGAAGTACTGAGTACTGTGAAGATAAGCCCTGTTTAAAATATTTTGTTCGTGAGCATTATAAAGTAACAATCCAAAAGACCATAATACCCAGTATTTAAAATTCTGAACTGGGTGTTTTCTGTTCTTCATCCAAATGTTTTCTCCGTCGAAGAATTTCCATCCAATATTTTGCTTATGATCTGGCAAATTTCCGGTTTCGGCGCAATGTCGACGGAATATTGGAAAGACCCAATTCTTTGCAAGATTCCAGACTAATATTCAGTATAGCGGCTCGGCTCGTGCAATCTTGCAACCGTCCTTTTTTGCCATTAACATGTATGTAAATTAATCGATCGTAGGTGTTATCTCACCTAGATTCGATTATTTTACTTGGGTTTAAATGGAGAACATTCAATGTTTTCGAAAGTGTGGACATTTTAATGAAGTGATGCCATTTCCGGAGGAAACCGTAAAACAAAAGGTACGCCCGTCAGACAAAAGTCTCCATTCAATCACATTGCCAATTCCTCCAGAAAAAGCACACCTTCTATTTTAGGGGTCCTTTTTTCGGAAATAGCCTCACATTTCTCGACCTAATCGAAGTTTAAGCCTTGCTGTTATTACAGGATTTTTTTTTCAAGTTTGAAGTAAGTTAATAATTTTTCAAAAAAATCAAAATCACCCTCTCCCTCCCTCTCTTTCTCACTGTATGATTCAATCAATTTCAAAGGTAAAACGAAATATGCGCAGTTTGCCAGTGGTCAGTAGGTCGCTGCAATTCTGTGCTTTTTCAACAATACCCAACTCTTACAAACAGATCTGGCGTTTTGCGTATAATTAATGGCATTTTTCAATTCACCGATGATTTCACCGGTTCATGAAAGATTACATAGTTCAGACAGTTGATGACTGTAGTGCATAAATATACTTGCATCTGTAACCTTTATTCTACCGGTGGGAGTCGTCGATGACTTTAAAAAGCGTGAGGGCATACTTATAGAGCGATTGCACCGATTGAGAAAAGATTACAGATCAGAGTATTTTCGTGCAGTACAGTCGTACACCAGACTGAACTGTGTAATCTTTTTTCAACCGGTGAAATCATTGGTGAAAAGAAAAACTCCATTAATCATACGCAAAACGGCAGCTCTGCTTGTACAATCAATGAACCTAAACCTATAGATATTCGATTTAAATAATAAATAAGTAAATATAAATGAAGAGAAATGAACGTCGTGTAACGTAATGGCTTTTATTTCACAAGAGAGTCATGGAAACATGTCTGAGAAAATTGTTGATTAACAGTTAAGATAGTTCTGACATTTCATGATAGGTTGCATCCCGGTAAATGTCAAGGGAAAGTAAATAAAGCTCATTTTAAGCCGGTCATCGACCAATGTTTTGTCCCGTTTCCATAGTGTATAGGTATATTTAATGGGTGTAGGTAATGCTTTCCTAGAACTTTTTCGATACCTTTCGAAATTGAGATCGTGCAACTTCGGTCGGGTTTACTGTTTAGCCAAAGCTGCCGTTTTGCGGAGCTTTCATGACATTCTACATCCACAATCCATCCGTGATGTAACCGGCTGAAGCAAAGATTAATGATTTGCGTATATTTCTATATCTACGGTTTTAGTGTGAAGTTTTTTTGTCTCAACTGATACAGGTAGTCTTTGCTTCAACTGATTGAATAGTCTTTAGACAGTTTATAGACCATAGCTGTAGCCAGGATATTGTCTTTCTCTCTTTTAGCCTATTTAAACGCATGTGTTAGAAAAGGATGGATATTGGGGCTATAGGTATATCATGTGACTTCAGCCCATGTTTCTTTCTTTTTCTAATACATGCATGAGTCAAATGGGCTAAGAGAGAGAAAACAATATCCGGGCTCCGGCTTTGCCATAGACTATCATTGAAGATGCGAAAAATAGTAGCATTGGGTTTGGCCTCTCGGTAATGTAATGTCTCAAATAAGGTGCTCGAAATCCGACTAAAACTTTTATGGACGGTATGACTTGGGATGTCCAGTTTTTAGGAACGTTTTAGAAACTATTTTGCACCCACACTAGTAAGATAATTTTTTTTCTGTACCATATAAAATTTCGGTAACACCGATGAAACTCACCAAGAGATTATTTAACTAATAAGGTCCAGTTTGCTAAATCTTTATTTCTAACGCGTATAATCTCAGGGATCGCATCTGAAACCGCATCTCTGGATTTTTCACGAGGGGAATAATCTGTCTCATAGCCAAATGGTTTTTCTTTGAATCATAAGATGATTAAGATGAGAATAGCGCTTTGGCTATACGTTTCATGTGCTATAAAGATGCCCCCCTCCCATAGCTAACCTGGATTTTAAGTCAAGAAAGGGGCCTGATCCTCGCGAATGGCAAAGGATTTTTTCCTCTTTTCAATGACATTTTGTGTTTGAAACAGACGCACAGTGTTTTGAGCCCGCCACCAAATTATCTAACAGTAGAATTTATCCATGTGTTTTTTCGTTTCTCTTAACTGAAATATTGGTAAATATTTGATGATGGGTTTGCTGTTTTTGATTATTCTACGCGCGGAGTTGTTTTTTTTATTTTATTGTTATTTTTCTGATTTGAAGAAACAATAAAGAAGATAAGTTTTTTCTTTCTTTCTTTCTTTTTCACCCGTCTACTCACATCCGTTCTTGACATTACTTTTTTTTCGTTGATCATTACATCTCTTTTGACTCTATTTTCCTGGAAAAAAATGAAACTTTTTCTTTATTTTTCATTTTTTTTTTTTTTTTTTTTTTTTTTTTTACAAGAAATTTACACAACATAAATTCGATAAATTATTTCCTCATTTTTACTAACAGTTTTAAAAAAACACGAAAAAACCGTAAGTTTGTTGAAAAAAAAAATGGAAAATAAAATTGTTTGTTCATAATAATTGTCATCATAGGTATGTTACGAAAAAAGAGCCAAATTACTGCCGAACTCATTATATAATTAGTTCGTGTAAAAACTGGAGAATATTTTGATGAAATGAGAGACTGCTGTTTGTATTCCCTGTTTAATTTTAAAGGATTCCTATACATTTTTATATAATAATATCAAACAGAAAAAAATCGACAACGAAACTGAATTAAAAATTGAATTAGGAATGAAAACTTTCAGTGAATCGAAATTAGCCTTGACCTTTAATTATGATACTGAGATAACCATGCTTTGAAGACAAAAAAAAAGATAGAAGATGTTGAGTTTCAAGGGGCATAGAATATTTATTTCTCAAGACAATCTAATTGTTCGTTTCGGTCTCTTTTCTGCGGTTGGCCGGTTATCAAAAAGATTTCTCACTGAAATCATGCGGATGTTTTTAGGTCAGTAGCGTTCTATCCATAACTGAGCGACTGCGTGCGTGTAGCGTAGGTTTACGTTTAACAGCTTATGTTTGAAAAAATCAGGATTTTAATAAATTTTACTTTTTGGCCAATTTTTTCAATGAACGAATTTGTTCTTTCTCTACCTTTTTCCTATGAATTTGACTGTACTTAATCGTTTGAAGGAAGCTAAAATGAGACGTAAAGAAAAGTAGGTGGGGGAAAAAAAATGACAAAAAAAAGCATAAATATAGGTAATATGAACGGATCAGATTTTTATATTTTACTTTTGTGTTTGTTCTTCTCTGTCACTTTCTCTATCTTTCTTCCATGAATCTCTGACCAAACGCTATAGTGCACTTAAATTAGAGCTGCCGTTTTGCGCATAATTAATGACATTTTTCAGTTCACCGATGATTCTACTATATAGTTGAGAAAAAATTCCACTTTTCATTTCAGTTTATGCCTATTGAAGCACAAAAATTCTCTGATCTGTAATATTTTCTCAGTCGTTGGAAGTCATCACAAACTTTTTTAAAAAAACTTGCAATTATTTTAATAATCTTCGTTGGTTGATTATTTCCACCGACTAAGGAAATGTTACAGATCCAAGTATTTTCGAGTATGAACAGAACATGTGTATAATATTTTCTCGACCGATAAAATCATCGGTGAATTGAAAAGTGCCATAAAATATACACAAAACGGTAGCTCTGGTTTACAATAAGGTGAAAAGGAAAGGAAAAGTAAATTACCGACAAATTTAAAAAAATAATAAGAGAACATCTCATGATTCTATTAAATTTTACTTTTCGGGCAATTTTTTTTAAAGAACGAATTTGTTTTTTCTCTGTCACTTTTTCTATCTCCCTCCTGAGAATCTGACCATATACTCAATTGTCTCGAGGAGTAAGTTTGAAATGAGGCGGAAAGGAAAGAAAGAAATAAAATAAATAAAAAAAAAAAAAAAATTAAAAAAAGAAAAAAACGAAACATCCTAAATCACGGTTTTTTTGTTGTATGATGCGCAGTGCCGAAAGCAAAACCGCCAGGTTCTTGTATGATGTAGCAATTCATTATTTAATTGTCATCGATATAGTTTTTTTCCCCTCCTTGTTTTCATCGGGTTTTTTTTTTACTTCCTCTGACACCTTCTCATCCATTAATCTTTTCAGAGACTCGGGAGTTTTTTCTTAATCGTTCTAGAAGAAGCGATGACCCGCCAAAGAGAATTAGAAAATAGATTGTTCAGTAGTGGCGCTAAATACGCGCTGATAATCAAAAATAGACAAAAACCGAGAGTCTATATATCGGTTTCTAATGCGTATTTGTAGGTATAAGATGAATAGTTTTTGCATTCAGATTTAGAACGTGCATGACACGCTCAAGATAAAACGATCATTATTTGGGTTACTGCTGGTTTTGTGAATGGAATTGAGTGAAGGAGTGAGGATTGTGTATAGTTTTTTCTGTGGAATTACCGCAAGTCTATGTGAAAATATGTGTCCGAGTGTCAAATAAGCTCTTGCTTGAACTGTGAATTGAGGTCAGAGACAATATATAATAGAGACCACGCACTAGCCTTGCGCGCGGTGGCTGACTTTTTTTTTTGGGGCTCAACATAAATTAACATGGCAAGCATGAAGGAGCACCATCCAACATGGACCATTCGTTGACTGATGCAATTTCGGTGTTTCGTATTCACTAAGCAAAAGTCTCAACGACGTTTCTCATCAGTCAACGTATGGTGTATGTTTGCGGTGTTCTGTTGAGACTCCGAAAAAAAAAAGTTGCCACCGCGCGCAAACATCATGGGCAAGATAGATAGTTGCATGGTCTCTATTCTATATTGTCTCTGATTGAGGTTTGGATCTTTGTGAAAAATTGGCTTTGTTTTGCATGAAAATTCAGTATAGCAAGTTTCGTTGGTTTCTGAAAGCTGTCGAGCAAATCATCTGAATTTTGTTTTCCTTATAAATGTGCCCTATCGTCTATATTTGGATTTATTTTATTCACAGACAGATAAATTGAGAGAGACCTAGCTCAAAACTTGGGGGAGGGAAAACAATTCTAAAAAGCGATGTTCACCTCAAATTCCTCGGTTGACTTATTGTTGTGCTGGAATATTATCAGATTTTTTCTTTTTCTTGGGGAGGGGGGGGGGGATCTCTCTTTGTCTTTGATTTAATTACCTTGAAAGACACTGTTAGAAATCGGTTGAAATATTTGAAGGTATTATTGGATCGAACGTAAAAATGAGGGTACATTTAATTCTCACGAGGAGTAATTTTAAGGTGAACCAGGAATAAAAAGCGGAAAATACAATCGAAGCAGAGCGGGTGTATGCCTCCAAGGTGGAGTGTCATCATTTAATAACTTCAGAGAGCCGTGCATATTTTCAACTATCTCTTTCCTACTTTTCGCTCCATTTTTTTACTCCAAAAATATTATCTTATCCCCAAACTTATGTTCCTAACGGGAGAAATCATGATTTTATCTGACCGGCTGCAATCAGTGAACAATAATTTAACAGTGTACGAGAGCGTTGACAGTGCTAATCACAAAGTAATAAGTAAATGAATCACGGAAAGGTGTCATTACACTTATTTGAGATTAAAAATTATGAAGATTTAGCGATTAGTCACAACAATGAACCTTTTTACTGGTACTTTTCAATTTTTTCTACCCCCCCCCCTCCCACAAAGATTGTGGAAGTAATATTCAAATCATGTTACTTATCGCACACTCTAGTTACCCCCTCTCCTCACTCGGGCAAGAGTGGTGCAATGTGGAGGGAGGGGGGGGGATTTAATTCAGGTGTTAACAGCTCGCAAATAACGACGCCCTAACCTCATGTAAATAGACTCCGCAGGCATTGTTCCCGTCTATTAATTCCTCATCAATCATTATTTTTTTTTCTTTCTTTCTTTCATTTTATCCACTCTCTTTTTTTCTAGTAAAATAGCTCCATTATTTATTAAACTCTCTCGCTCATATCATGTTCGGCGCATGCGCAATAGCGGATTCAAGAACTTGTCCTTCTCTCTCATGTACCCATTTGATCGCATGTGTTAGAAAAGGACGCAGATTAGGGGCAGTCACGTGATTTTCGCCGTCTCCTTTATCCTTTTCTTACACACACGTTCAAATAGACAGAGAGAGAGAGAGAGTCAATCCTCTGGATCCGCCAATGCGCATGCGTGGTACGGTGCAGTGGCGTACGCAGGATTTTTCTTGGGAGGGGCTCGCACTGATGAGCATTTGACTGAAAATTGTTCCCCCCCTTCCCCTCCACCCCCAAAAATCGGAGGTCTGGGGGGGCTTTAGCCCCCTTAGCCCCCCCCCCCCCCCCCCCTGCGTACGCCACTGGTATGGTGTATTGCAGTTTTAATTCCTGTTTGTGGATCATACAGTTTTTAAAAATTGCCGGCAAATATACTTTGGATATCTTGATGACGTTGAATAACCACATTTTTTGCCGAGTACCTGCCACTAACCCTTTCAGACCTGAAGCCCATTCCAACGGACATTTTGGAATAACAAGTAGTCTTATGGAAAAGATAAAAATACGACGTGCGCATCAATTTAGATGAAGAAACAGCGTCAAGGTCAACCATAATGGTCAAAAATCCGTTTCTGAACATAAAGAGTTTCAGGTCTGAAGGGGTTAAAAATTTCACGAAAACAATGCTAAATAACCACAAAAAGACGCTTCCATGGATCATAGTGCCGAAAAGTGCGGACTTATAGCCAATGTAGTGCCTTTTTTGTTATAGCGTGGTGATTTATTTGAATCATTGGCGGACGGATCCAGGAATCTCGCCTTCTCTCTCTTCTGTTAGATCGTGTGTGTTAGAAAAGGACAGAACAGGGGCAGACAAGTGATTTTTGCCGCCCCCCCTAATTAATTCTATCCCTTTTTAACACATGCGTTTAAATGGCCATAGAGAGAGAAATACACTTTTTTCGCCTTAATTTGCATGATTCTCCTTCTTATTTCTTTGTCTATTTACACGGAGAAAAATTTCTGATTGAAATTACGGAACGTATTAAAAAATTGGGGTAAAAAGAAATTCCTTTTAAGATAATAAGAATTCTTATTGATTCAACGAGAATTATCATTGGTCCAATTAATTGAACGTTCTGATGATTCAGAAGAATCACAAGAAAAAATCGTGGGATCAATAAGAATTCTAGTCATTCTAAAAGGAATTTCTTTTTACCCCATTATTATTAATACATTCCGTAATTTCAACCAGAAATTCTTCTCTGTGTAAATGAATGCATTGGGGAAGGACGGAGATTAGGGCAGAAGTCGAGATAGCCCTCTTTTTTATCCTTCTCTAACTTGTGTGTTCAAATAGGCAAAGAGAGAGGGAGAGAGAGAAAGATGAGAGTACTGTGTAATGTGCATGGGGGTCATAGCCAAGCGGAGCGGAGGAGCAAAGCTGCATGTAGAGTGTAGACTCGAAGGCTATCTCGAACGCGACTCGACTGGTGGCGCTGCCACTGCTCCGTGCGGATCGGCGTGAAATCAATTACGCTATTAATCATCGGCCAATTCCTCATTCTTATCGTCGGCGAAACTGCGGGGGGTGCGACTCTCACTCGACTGCGACTTATGTCACCGATGTTGCTCGGATGTTGATCGTGATGCATCATGCAACGTTCCCTGAATTTAGCTTTATTTATTTTTCGGTTCTTTCTTCTATCTAACGAGCTCTAACTGTGAAGGGGTTTTTCAGGATGTCGTTTTGAGGCACCTCGGAGGCAGCTTTGATTGAAATATCTTGTAAACATTTTCACTCGAGCTTGGTCTGTTTGCCTCATATTTTCTAACCCTTCAAGTTATTAAAAAAAACAAAAAAAAAAAAACAAAAACAAAAAAACAAAAAAAAAAAAAAAAAAAAAAAAAATACCAGACAAAACCATCTCAAATTGATTTGAAATGAAGGTGTAAATGATTTGAAGTGGCTATTTGGACACAGTAATCGATAAAACTGTTTCTTTTCGGAAAGGTTTTCACGATAAAGGAACTAACACACGACAGAAAAACAATCAACATTTTCTCACCCGGATATTTGTATGTATTATCTGAGTTCATTATCAAGCGCCTGAAATCCTTTGACGCTAGTTTTCATGGCATTATGAATTAGGCTTACGGAAATGTCGCGGGGTTGGAATTCGACTCGAAAGGATTTAAAGCATCAAGCTTTCCCAAGTATTTGTTCGTTGTTCTTGTTGAGGCTATTGCGTGAAAAATCGTGTACTTATCACCCGGGTTCGCTCGCCTCAGAGGGGTATTCAGGTATATTTCTTTCTCTATTTTTGCATATTTAAACGTAAACGTAAGAAAGAGACAGAGATAGGGGCTGAAGTCACGTGATATCACCTCCTTCCATCCTTTTCTAACGCATCTCTTTAAAGTCAAGCAAAGAGAGAGAAAGATAGATTCCTGCATACGCATCTTGCTTGTCGCTCTTGAGCGACAATCACGCATTATACATGAAACGGAAGAGGGGGATAAAGAAAACGGAAATGTGCGTGAGTCGATAGCAATCTTGTTGAATTTCATTTCCAAGTGGTGTATTTCTTTCTTTCTCATTTGTTTGCTGTCTAACACGTCATAAGTGGCTGCGTTGTGTTCAAACATAAATTATTGATAACTGTAAATGAAGAAAAGATTGAATGCAACTGGCGCCCAATGTGGGTCTTTATTTGAGATATCAGTGTCATTTTGTTTTCCGACATTAGTTATCAATGAATAGAGACTCTTTCCGGAATTAGGACCTATGAAAAATCAGATTATGAAAGTTTGGTCGTGCATAATTTTTTTCATTCTTCACAGGAAGCTTTGGTTGAAATAGAAACATTTTCCAATCCGTCACAAGCTCTCCACTATATTTTTGAAATGACAAGAAATTCTGGTCATTTTCGTTACTATAAATATTATTCGTCAGCATCTCTCGCAATTTTACTGATAACGGTTTCAGTATCAATTTCTAATAGGTAGACTTTCTGGCATAAAAAAAAAGAAAAAAAAAAAAAAAAAAAAAAAAAAAAAACCTTTTTTATTGATATACTGCAGAATTCCTGTTCAGAAAGAAAATAATTTCTCTTCGGAGACTATTAGCATTTCTCTGCTTCGAACGCTGAAATGAACGTTTCCAAAATTGTGACAGTGATTCTCCTTCATGCAACAGAACTTTACTTCGCGCAGGAAAAACTATCACAAGTAAATAAGTTTCCTTGTTTTTAAAGTAGTGGTTTCTCTCAGTGTAACTTTTTATCAACTTGTTAAATAAACGAGAACGCAACACGCGACATGACAAATAAAATGTATTTTAACGTAAAATTGAACTATAGTGTTGGAGACTCAGAAATGAAAAGTGAAAAAAATGGGCGAGACGATCGGGTCGCCAAACTCGGCCGAATACCCATTGCGATTGCGTGAATACATATCCCAATGTATCTGTCACCAAAACCGGGGGGACAACAAACACACCGCGGAACGCAGGAGACAAAAACTGGGCGCGGCGTCACTTACAGCGTCACAGCGTCTGCGTGAATACATTCCTCAATGTATTTTTGTGTCACCGAGCCTTCGGCGACTCGCGACGCCGGGGAGACAAAATACGGATACATGAATGCATCGATCTCTCTCTCCTCCCGATAGAATGCGTGCGTTAGAAAAAGACGAAGATACGGAACTCCCCTCTGCTATCCTTTTCCAACATACGTATTCAAATGAAAGAAGAGATAGAGAGAGAGAAAGACATATTCCTGTATCCGCCCAACGGAGACAAATACACATAATCCCGGAGACGGAAGGAAGGAAAAGCGTGGACCATCCTACCTCCGCGTTCGCTCTCTAAAAGTAGGCGGAAATGTGTGATAGTGTGTGTTTGTGTCGGTACATTTATGTGTCCGTGTGTGTGTAAACGGAGGATTCGATCTTCGAGCGTTGGTGGTGGGGGAAGGGACAGAAAGAGGGGGGGGGGGTTTGAAGTGGTGTGTTGGTCTCAAAAAGATATCCCGATCACGCATCTCAGGAGAGAGAGAGCAAAACTGCCGTACGGAGCGAAAACACCGTGACTGCTATTGAAAGTAAACGTGGAGTTAAGGTATTTTTGAACTATACGGTGGCGAGGCTCCTGCGCGCTGAGCGACGAAGCAACCGGGTCGATAGCTCCGCGTTGATAAGCGTTGTCGAGCGGGTGGTGGGTTAGCGCTCGCCCGGCGCAGCAGAACCCGCCGCGGAGAGGCAGGGGACGACCGGGGGAGGGAAAAGCAAGAGTCGTTAGTCTGGGTTCGTAGCGAGAGCGGAGAGAACTTGCGGGGAGTTTTCTCGGGTTCGGGTCTTGCGTTAGAAGGGTTGGGGGGTTGGTGGATGAGAGGGGAGTGAGAGAGAGTGAGAGAGAGAGAGGCGAAAAATGGTCACTCGGAGTGACAAGGGCGGGATCTCCGGGCCAGGTGAGCGTGCTGGCTGAGAGAGGCGAGAGAGCCGAGAGCCAATCAGAGCCCCGTGTGACAATCGGCGGACCCCCGCGCGCACGGTGCGGCTGTGTCACCCGCCCGGAGAGTCCTTGCGCGGTGACGACCGGCGCGTCCCGTCCCCCCGGCCTTATCCCACGCGGGTGTCGCGTCCCCGCCTCTACACCGCTCCTTCACCGTCGAAGGAAAAGTCATCGATAACTTGCGCCGGAGCGTCGTATCCTCCGTCATCTCCTCCTCCGTCGTCCTTCCTTTTCGCTTCATCCTCCCGAACCCCGACCGACCCCTTGCCCGGATCGGTCGGCAGCCGATGTTACATCCGTGCGGAAAGGGTTGCAGGGGTAGCCGTTGCCGGGCGCTGGTTGACAAAACCCTTCTCGCGGATCGGCGCATGACCAACATCTCTCTTTCTCTATCTCTCTCCTCTCTCTCTCTCTTTCTCTCTTAACGCTGTCCTCCTCATCCTTCCCCTCCTCACCCCCCTTTCCCGTCCTGTCCTTCTCCGTCCACTGTTCCACCTTTATCCGCTTCGCCCATTCGTTCTAACCCTTTTTCGATTCGCCACGACCGAGGGGTGGACAGTGTTACAGACTCAGTGACATCGCTTGCACGTGACACTTTATGTTTTTTTTTTTGCGCGGGAAATTTCGATTTTTGATTTTTCAATTTATTTTGTATCGATTGGATATTTATTTAAGATCCCCGCGCAAATGTTAGTCTCTCAACTTTGTCCCCCTTCTTTATTGCTCTCTCGCGTGTGTGAACTTCGAGTTTCAGTTTGATCTCTCCGCGAGTAGGCGTGATGTGCTTGTGGATGTTCGAGTGATGTGTCGGGAATCGATTTATCGATTTTAAAGGGACGGGGAATTTTTGATAGGTTAATTTTTCATCTTGTTAAATTTGTCTGCGTTTTAAATTCAGGTGTCGAAAGTTGCAAGCTTCGCTGCGTTCACATTGTCTTACCCAAATTAAAAGTTTTTGTGGATTTATAGATGCTTGCGTTCATTTTTTTTTTTTTTTTTTCAGTGACCGCCCATTTTCTCTGAAGTGACATCTCTTCAGTAATAACTCTCAATGATACAGCGCAGTTTTTTTTAAAGATTTAATTTTTCTTTGTCCGGTGTGTTTTCACCGGTTTTTTTTGTGCGTTTTTTTGTTTCATTTATCAAGTATCACCTCATTTATCTAGTATTAACCTCCCAAATTTGCTTTTGAGCAAATATTTTCACATCCAGTCGGGTGGATGAAATAATTACTTCCCAATTAAATTATCTTTATAAAATCTTTGGTATCTTGTCGTTGGAATATTACAGGTTCCAACCATTGACCATTGATTATTATTCTTCATACATATGATTTAACATTTCTCGATTAGACAACTAATTATCGCGAATTTTGGATTATGGTTTTCTATACCTTTCGGCTCATGGTTGCATCTTACTTATCAATCTATCGTCGAACACTCAGACCATCAAATTTTGATTCTTACTTGAAAGATTTTGGCGCGTTTTCCTCAGAAACTTTGTTGTTAGTGGGAAAAAACTTCGACTTTATTATAATATATACCGCCAAGAACTGTACGAACTTTTTGAGAACCACCGCAGCAGCCGTTCGAAAATCTTAGAAAGTTGGTTTTTGAAGGTTTTGGAACTACCAACCATTTTCACTAGTGCTTTTTTATATTTTGATTTCAACCCACACTATTTCTTAATCCAATTTTAAAATAAGTCAAAGCAAGTTTCGAAAACATCAATTGGTGAGATACTTTGATGAACATTGAAATCCTATCTTAAACCCTAATCCCAAATTGGCAATTCTTTCCAAATATGAAGTTAGTGAACATAAATTCTTCACACCAAACAAAGTTAAGAACATAGTCAAGTATCTTGTGCGAAAATTCCCCATATCCTTTGATCGGCGTACAAGTTTCATTGAAAAGCCGCAAGATTTTATATCGTAAATTGTTCACTGGCAAAAAATAATTATTAAATTCTAGTAAAACTACCAGCAGCACAGCGACTTGTCAACCAGAGAATTTCTTGTACTATTATCAAACAACGCTGGTGTTTCTCTCTGAATTTAGGTTTAGTACTAGAATTGCCTTCACATTTCACTGCGTATGGTACAGAATCAGAGTTCTATCAGACATTTCCTCGGATAACATATCTTTATGTTCCTGATAATCTTCTTTTTTTTAGGTTATGCATATACTGTTTTTAAACGTATACATAACGTTCATATTCTGTAAGCTAACGCTAACAAGTGTGAACTATTGTATAGAATTATGTTAAAATGAAGTTTCAAACAATCTGAATTTACTCGAACAAATTCATATGTGAGATTCAACGAATAATAAATTAGTGTTTTATTCGAGTTATTTTGAGAAGAACTTGTAGTCGTCCAGTACCTACTGAACAACTTTTTTTTTATTTTTTATTTTTAGTTTGTTTTTGTTCTTGTTCGAGGGATTGAGGACTGCTACCAATAGTTGTGCCGAGAGACACCGCGGCACGTTAAATGCGTTTGCGCAAAACTGTGCGTGACTGTAATTTTATTTCAAGACCTCAAAATCGGTGATCTATTATTAGGTGACTTTGATCATCAGAATTAATAGATATTTTTAATTTAAACCTTTCAGTGAAACGTTTTGAAAAACTTATAGCGCACGTTTTTTTAAAATATGCTAGTCTCAAAGACGCTGAAGATGGATGTTGACAACTTTGCTGATATTCGCATAAATTTATAGATTTAAAATGTCCAAGAAAGTTAATTTAATGTGATATATCAAAGCTATAACTAAAGGTAAATTTATTTGGTCGCTGGAATTTGAACTCATTAAATTAATTTTACTGAACCGAAATTTCCAGTTGGAGGAGGAATTGCATTGAACGGCGGAAGTAAGCAAGACATTTGAAATCACGAGAAAAATGGAAAATGCAACGAATTTTTACGGTTCTTCCTCAAGAGTTTTAATTAATGAGACTGGCGTGTCCTCCCCCCCCCCCTTTGCTTGGTTTTTGAATTGAAATATTTGGAGAGAAGATACGTTGGTAAAAATTCAGTGAGACTAGAAATTTTAATTAATCATGTTTCTGGTGCTGATCCAGCGTAACGAAAGTTTAAAGGATTTCTGCAACAAAAAAGAAAGGCAATATCTCAAACGGGCTTTTTTTCTGGTTTATAACCTTTCACGGTAAAACAGTGAGTAGTTAATGTAACATTGTTCGTGGAATCACTAATAGGCCAGTATTTGATACTGGAGCATGTTGAGGAAAGGGACATTATTAATGTATCGATGCGATGAAAGTACCTTACATCCATTTTGCTTCAGTCTATATTTGCACCGAAGCAAAACACAGAAGACTTACAGAAATAATTAATCCCGGCCTAGCTGTTTGACAAATTGTCATACGTAAATGAACTTGTTTCGGAACGTATACTGTATCTATCTAGCTAATTTTTAAGGCTCTTGAGGTTTTTTTATTTTGCCCGTCTTCCTCAAATTTTACCCTCTCAAAATAATAAAAAAAATTCTTGAACATTCAAGTATGTTTCTGTTTTGACGGTGCTCTTTTTAGAATATGTAAAGTAAGAATCCTTGATTTCGCTCCTGCACGCGGATTTTAAATTCCGTTTTTTTGCGCTAAACGGTGCAAGAGGAGAAATAGATCCGAATTTTGCACCGTTCTCATTGTTATTGTAATTTTCCTTCAACAAAACATTTCCATATAATTGGCAGTACTCCAGATAAAGCACTACTACCTTAAAAGATCTGTCTCGTCAGTTTTCTACTTCATTCTAAAAACCAGTGGCGTCGCGTGCAATTTGGCAACAATTTATCCTATCCATTTAAACTCAATGTAAAATATCGAATTCAGGGGGTGCACAGTGCACAAGGAAAATTCGATATATTTAATGAGTTTAAATGGAGCAGTTGCATTGTTGCCAGATGACACGCGACGCCACTGCTAAAAACATAAACAGTATTTTTCCATATTACTGAAAAATAAGAGTATCAGAAACATAACAATAAAACCGTCAGCCGAAGACATTTCCGGGACTGTTGGCCTTGGCAGTATTTTGACATTGGTTCCGCAGATCTTGAAAATGTTGAGGAATTTCTGGTACAAATGGCCGCGGTTTCTAATAGCAACACCAGATTAATTGTCTGGTAGAAGCTCTAAAAATTTTTCGGTGCCTCAGATAGTTTTACTAGAATTTAAGAAATATTGTTTCTAGTGAACGTTCAATGAAATCTTACGGTATTTTAATTCCAATTAAAGGATATCGGAAATTTTTGCTCCAGAAGCTTTGTCTAAGTTCTTAACTTTGTATGATATTGAGTATTCATTGACCATGTAAAATATTGGGGAAAATCACATAAGTGTGGAGAAATTCTATAATTTTTGGGCAAAACTTGATGCATAAAAATCTTAATTTGGGGGGGGGGAGAGGAAGACTGCTTTGATGGTAATTGGTTTCTATTTCCTCTTCCTATATCGTAATATATTTGTCATTTTCAAAATGATTTTATGACACAACTATGTATACCTACTATCGGATTTGCGGAAGGCGTCATCTTAAAAATCTCTGATTACCTCCGACGCTTTTTCTCCCCCCCCCCCCTATTGACCCCTTCAACCCCTCCAAACATCCCCCCACCCATACTCTCTCTCTGTCTCTCTCTTGCTCTTCCCCTCCCTCCATCCCTCATTCTCTTTCTCTCACTTTTACAGAGGATTCGCGAGATAAGCACGCGGAGAGGACGCTCTCGAGGCGTTGCGACCAATCATCTCGCGCGACGCAGATCAAGAGAGGGGGCAGTTTTTCTTCTTTTTTACTTTCTCGCTCCCCCTAGTTTCTCCCCTCCCCCTCCCCTCTTTTCAAGTCCACCCCCTCCCCTCTTTTTAAGTCCACTCCCTCCCCTCTCTCTCCGTTATGAGGGCGGAGTATACGAAGCGTCGAGCGTGGTGGACACTTTTTTTTCTCTCTCTCCCGGAAAAATAAATCGAGGGGGAACGGAGGGGACAGGGATGGGGACGCGGCCGGGATCGGAGAAGGGACAGGGGGAGGGGGTAGAAACGACATGGCAAAAAAGAGGGGGGGGGGAGAGACCAAGCGAGGCTGGGGGCGTTACGAAAGAGCGAAGGCGCATTAGGGTCAATCGATATGGGCACAGCATAAGACAGTGGCGCTGTTCCAATCCATCCCTGTCAGCGGCAAGAGAGAGAAAGAGTGGGATAGAAAGAGAGATAGACGAACAGGGTGTCCGGAAACTTTCAGCGACAAACTTAGCACTTACCTCTCGCGTCGAGGTTTCCATTTTAACCCTTGATGAACTCCGAGAAAAATTTGTGAGTACCGTATAAAGAATACTCTACTTAGTACTTTCGTAACAAAAATCGTGATCACCAATACAGGGATTCTAATTACATTTACAGGAATTCCGGTTATTTATACCGGCATTTCAGTGTAGAAAGTAGTGAACAAGAATGCTCATATCGGTAATGGGTCTGTTGCAAACTTTTGCTACAACAATTTAGAGTGTTTAATCTAATGTAGAATCGCCTGAAAAGTCCATAGGTAGAAAGTCATAAAATGCAATAATAAACTCAATAGAGGCGTTTAATTAAATCCAAGATGGCGGAGAAATATTGAGCAATTTGTATGCATGCACCTTGAACATCCAAGGATAGCCAACCTCACAATATCGATCACAACCAATCACAACGTAAACAAACACATAACCTCTACCACCAGTGAGGTTGTCAAAGTTGGCCATCCTTGGATGTTTGTGGTGCATGCATACAAATTGCTTGATATTTCTCCGCCATCTTGGATTTAATTAAACGCCTCTTGTGAGTTTATTATTGCACTTTATGACTTTCTGATGCCACCAATGGACTTTTCAGGTCATTTTACATTATATTATACACTCTTAATCGTTGTAGCAAAAGTTTGCAACAGACCCATTGTAAATTTTTCTCAGAAAACTTGTGCGCCAGGAATTGCTCTCCTTTTAAATTGAAGTTCCCAAATGGGAAATTTCTGGTGAGCTGATAGTTATTTTTTGTGTCAGTGCAGCAATCACCCGAAATAAATCGTTGATTCCTTGTCTGATGGTGGTGGAAGGAGGGCCTCTCTCTTTAAAAATTGTAAAACCTGAACATATAATTTAATACATAGAACAAATGAAAATGGAGATCCAACACGGAGAAAATTATAAAAAACCATAATTATTTGAATCAGTTTTTTTGCATGGGACATGATAAGATTGTTTGATTGTATCCCATGCAAAAAAACTGTTCCATATTATGGCCGGTGAACCCGAATTCGTGCCTGACCCATTTTACTTTTTTCCTTGAAAGCCCCTGACATTTCTTCCAGCGGCGTCGCGTGCTATCTGGCAACAATGCAACTGGTCCATTTAAACTCATTAAATATATCGAATTTTCCTTGTGCACTGTGAACCCCCTGAATTCGATCTTTTAAATGAGTTTAAATGGATAGAATACATCGTTGCCAAATTTCACGCGACGCCACTGATTTCTTCTAATGTTGAAGCGTGCAATGTTGCAATATATTACGATTAATCCGTCTATTTTAATAAACATCAGAGCAAAATGTTGAATACACTGAAGCAAATAATTCCTCCGAGTATAATATTACCAGAATCACAACGATATGTGAACAGTTCATATTCTAGTACTTACGCCTGAAAACTCCGGTGTTAATATTCTACACAGAAAAAAATGGACGTGCTCCAGACACAAACTTTCCGTGTTCTAGTCACGAATGTACTATCAGTCAATTAAAGAATGGGACTAAAATATATGTCATCGGCCGCTTGGCGCATAAGGGACCACATATTTTAGTCCCATTCTTTAATTGACTGATGGTACACACCAGTACGCGAATGAGTTCTGAGCGCAATCTATTTAGTTTTGCGTCTGAAACGCATCCCGTCGTGTCCAGAAGAAATGGTTATGCTCTGAGCACGTTACGTACCTACTGGTGTGTATATAGATCATTTCTGGAGCACATCCTTTTTTTTCTGTGTAGGTAATATGGTCACAATACCATTTCCTTGAAATTTTCAAGAACTATATGGCACTAATTTTAGAATTTATTCGGTTGACAGTACCATCTCGTATACTTCGGCTCACATATCGTTTTGCTTCTGGTGTGTATTCTCTTTTATACCCATGTTCAAAAGTGTTAATCGTACATAAAATGTTTCGATCTTTTTTGCGCGCTGAAATGTACGAAAAACAATTCATTAAAGACAGTGCCTGTATCTATAATACTTCCAACCCCGATAGTAAAAAAAATGTATGATTTCGATTTTTCACAATGAATTTTTCAGTTGGAGTGGGGGCGAAGGTGGGATGGGTGGTGATGATACAAGTCCAAACTTCACTACTAATTACTATTTTGAGGAAAAAAAGTATCGAAAAGGATAGTAAATCTCGTCGCAAAAGTTTTCTGGACACCCTGTGGGATGAGGGAGCTTCAAACTTTAGCGGGCGACCCTTCCGCTCCGCCGACCCGCGCCGTGCCACACCAGCTATCGCAACGCCACTGTACTCTACCGCCACCTCACGGATTTAATCAAAATTTTATTCGGGGGGTTGGGGGGGGGGGTAGATTTTGTGTACAGTGACGCGATGAGAGGAGGGGGTGGGGTAGGAAAAAGAGGGGAGGGGGTATTCGGGGGTTCGGGATTTAATCCAATCTACAACCACGCGCGTTTTAAATTTATTATTTTGAATAAATGAAGTTTTCCCGCGCTCGTGCGATTCGGCGACGATAGACCGCGCCACTGTCATATTGTTTCTCCGACGATATGTCATGTGTCGGATCTCTAAGGGGAGGGAGTGACGGGAATAGAGAGGGGGGCTGAGGAGAGTGGAGAAATTTGGTTTGGCTGACGCCTTTGTTGCCAGATAGGGTCATAAAATCATCCTATATTGTCGATTAAATCAATAGGTCTGATGTTGTGTACTTTTGCTGCAACAGTAAAGAGCCTGGATCCTGAAGTGAAATGCGCACTGAAAAAATCGATTGTTAAAGCAACAATTCAAAAATTTGCTGATTTAACAAAAATTGAAAGTTGCTAAATCAACCAGGGTTTTCTGTTAAGTTAACAATTTATTTGCTGAGTTTACGAAAATAGTTATTAAATCAACCACATAATGGTGTTCTTTTAACAAAATAGACATTGTCAATTTAGCAATTTGAAATAGTTAAAAACATACAGAACTTAACCCAATCAGTTGATCTAACAATTCAGCTTGTTATTACATCAGCAAAATAAATTGCTGATTTTACACTAATTTGTTATTCCAGTATAAAAATTGTTATTTTTACTATTTGATTTGTTGGTCGGGCAAATTAGTTGCTAAGCTAACAACATGAATTGCTGATTTAGCGTTTGAGATGTTATTTTAACAGAATGGGGATCTTGCAAACTTTTGCTGTGAGCAAATGAATAGTCAATTTTGATGTAAAAACAAGCAAAAATCACAAAAATCACACTAAGAAAGTTTAAAATTCAGTAATAGACCTACATAACTACATAAATGGCAAGATCGTAATGGCGGTTCGACGCAGGTATCATGGGAGATTCCTATCTAATATGCCACTTTCTCTTTGAAAACAGAGAGGTATGTCTCAATTTAGATAAGAATCTCTCATGATACCTGCGTCGAACCGCCATTATAAGCTCGATTCTGAGAGTGAATTTCGTGATTTTTTAGTGTACTTGTCATTTTTACAGGTTTTTATGCAACAATCAACTCTTCAATCCCGTGTAGCAAAAGTTCGCAAGAGCCCCATTAACTCAGGAAATCAATTTGAATTTAAAGAGCCCGCGCTACACAAGACACTATTTGCACGGACAAACTACTTCATAGACGGAACTAGGTAGTAGGTACCATCATGTAAACATGTATGTAAACGACATTGTAACCACAAAATGATGGAATTTCCCTCTACATACATGAAACCATGGCTGTATTTACCGTTTAGTCTTTTCTAGCGCAATCAAAGATTGCTAAATAATACAAGAAACGAACGCATCTATACGAAACATTCAAAAAGTGTGTAAGTTCTGTTGATGTTCACATAAACTCGATGGTTCCGTGTATGTATGTATAGTTGTATGTCTCTGATACTATAGTGTCTATTGTGTAGCACGGGTTGTTTGAAATGGAAGTGATTTCTTTCGTATAAATAAATCCTCAAAACCTTCAAAAGTCTCAACGTTTGAGGGTACTCTCAAGAAACCCTCAATATACTCATAAGGGTTTCGAGAGAAATTGGTACGTGATATCTGAGGGCTTGAGGTTTATTATACTACTAGAGTTCATGAGTTAATGAGTGGATTTTGAAAGTTTTCCTGTATACGCATCGTTATTTTGATCGAATTTTACGTCAGAATCAATGTATTGTGCACTGGAAAAAAAAAAAAAAAAAAAAAAAAAAAAAAAAAAAAAAAAAAGCTGTACTAATAATACCAGATTTTGGTCATATTACCACAAGTATAACGATATGTGAACGACAGAAAGTTCTGGTGTTAATACCAGAATACGATCTTAGAATTAGAATTTCCTAAAAATTTTCAAGAACTATGGTAGAAATTCTAGAATTCTGCCAATTCTGGTAATCACACTATCCCTTGCATATAGGTTCACGTTTTGTCATGCTTCTCTTTTTTTTCAGTGTGTCATATTGCTGTAGCAAAAGCACGCAGCAGACCCATTTAACAAATATCTTGGTTTTTATTGCATATTCTGGCAACCGTGTGGGAAGACGCAAATGAGACAGGCCCAGAGAAAAATGAAGGAAGTCGCGGTGAAGACAGAAAATAAGATGAAAAGCGGGACGTATAAGTGGGATGGGAATGGGGGGAAGGGGGTGGGGGGAGGGGGGAGGGGGGAGGGGGAGGGGAGGGGGAGGGGGAGGGGGGAGGGGGTGATGGGAATTGAGGGTGATGAAAAGAGGGTATAAAGCGGTAGCGAGAGAGAGAGAGAGAGGGAGGGTGGGAGGGCTGAAAAAGATATCAGTCAATTTAATTCCGAGACGACTAAATATTTTTCCGACCGAATTTAGCTTTTTGTTTTTGTAATCAATTTTCAGTTTTCATTAGATTACGTGTCGGGCGATACCATCAAACACAGGGATTATAAAACTCTTGAGATGTTTTAAAGCACTCACATAGTGTAAACAAAACACCGCAATGGTTGATTATGTTTTACACTTTCTTATGTCTGATTGATGCTAATAAGAGAGCGAGGGTAATTGTAAATGTGTTTTTTTCCCCACTATATTTGTTCCGACCGCACTTATTCAATTCGGATTTTCTTACATTGTTCAATATGGGGCTCTTGCAAACTTTTGCTACAGGTGATCGAAACCTGTAAAAACCTGTGAAAATGACAATGATTACACTGAAAAATCACAAAATTCACTCTCAGAATCGAGCTTAATGGCAGAGAGGCGCAGGTATCATGGGAGATTCCTATCTTATATCAGACATACTTCTGTTATGTATTCCGTAGAGAAAAGTGACAAAGACATGAATCTACCATGATACCTTCGAAGCTCCGCCATAACAATCTTGCCGTAACTGCTGTTATCTATCGACTTGAACATGGGAGGCAGCAATTTTCGATACCTGACACTAAATATCTGTTGGATATTTATCTCTCCTTAATATCAATCTATACAGAGAAGAACATCTTTCAAAAAAGGGCTTATAAAACATCAGGTCTGCTATTCAGAAAAAATCAAGTTTTGGGATCAAATTAAGATTTCTTCGAAAGAGCGCACCTCGCCCAATGTCTTGTAAGCCCTTTTTCCCGGAAATAGTCAAAATTTACATTATTTTCGGAGGGGAGATAAATAATCAAGTTTTTTTCGCACTAAAAATGTATGTCTTTCTCCACAGCTTTGAAAATACCTTATTTATCAGTGCGTGAAATCAATTTTTAAATCGGGTAATTTAGTGTGCGCGTTTTGAAAAGAAATCTAACAAAATTTACCAAAAACAAACAAATTATAAAAGACGATTGCTTCTCTTTTTATTTCAACAAAAACCCGACTACGGGAAACCGAACCTGTATTCGAAGTTTGCCTACCGATCGCGGAGCTCAACAAGCTATGCTCGCATGTGATTTTGTTAAAGTGTCATCGACCTCGGAGCAAAATCGAAGATGATGTAATTTTATTGTGAGCGATCGATTAAGTCGCCCGGAATCCGGTTTTTGAGTTCGCGCCATGAAATTCTTTAAATATACACTTTTGGAGCTATCTGATTCAGCCCGTTGATCACATGGCAACTGGTTTCTCTGTCCATCATCACCCTTACTATATCAACTGTAAGTACGCCCACTTAACTCTTTTACACCTGGGGCTGAAGAATGTTGCACTAAGAGAATAATTTTTTTAAGTCCAAGGTGTATTACGTTCGTGTTAAAGAAACTGCACAGTAAATTATTGATGAATGGAGAATTCCTTTAACCCAAGGAAAATGTCTGCTGCTACAAGTGAAAGATTCCTTGTTGTGACAGTGATTCTCCTTCATGCAATCAGAACTTACTTCGCGCAAGGAAAACTGTCACAAGTAAACGTGTCACTAAAAGTCGTCAATATTTCACTGTGCAGTTTCTTTAACACAAACGAAGTACACCTAGGATTAAAAATAGAATCCTCTCATTGCAACTTTATTTCAAACATATATTGTGGGGCACAATCGCATATCCGGAATGGGGCTCTTGCAAACTTTTGCTACAGGGGATTGAAGAGTTGATTCTTGCATAACAACCTGTCAAAACGACGATGAGTACACTAAAAAATCACGAAATTCATCACTCTCAGAATCGGGCTTAGTGGCGAAAAGACGCAAGTATCATGAGAGATTCTCTAAATTTAGTGATACCTGCGTTGAACCGCCATTACGAACTTGACGTTTTAGCAGTTATGTGAGTTAATTACTAAATTATTGACTTTCTTAATACGATTTTTGCGATTTTCGCTGGTTTTTACATTAGATTGGACCATTCATTTGCCCTCAGCAAAAGTTTGCAAGAGCCACATTACAAAACCAACAAGTTTTGCAACGTTGCAGTTCGACCATTTAAACCCATGAAAAATATCGAGCTGTTGGGTGTTCGGTGAACAACTTCGCATTCGACCTTTTAAATAGGTTTAAATGGACACTATACATCGTTGTCAAATTAATTTCACGCTACGCCGTGCGCCACTGAAAACCAAGTTAGAAATCAAAGGCATTCCTCAGTTGATCAAGTACTTCTATTCATCACCGAAAAAACACCGATGTCTAGACTCTTCCACTTGTCCCATTACAGCTTGTTTCAATCAATTGACGCCTGAAAACGATGCCTATATCTATTCTTATTCTACTAAAAAACTCTGCTGTTGAAATACTATAACCAAGATTCCGATCATTCGTGATTAGTAATAAATTTCCCCCTTTTGTTTCTTCTTTCGTGTGAACAAAAACCTTCACGCGCCCTAAGCTTTGTGTCATACACAATCACAGCTAGTTTTAATCAATTGACGCCTTTTAAATATGACAGCCTGACAAACTCATTAAAACTATTAATATACCTACAACCGCACTCTCACGCACGCTAAGGCTCCGAATGACATTAATATGCGAATGTGGGGATTATCCTTTGTGGCTGGTTATGGAGTCACGTGATCCATAACCGTAGCCAAGAATCTCTCTCTCTCTCTCTCTCTCTCTCTCTCTCTCACTCTCTCTCTCTCTCTCTCTCTCTCTCTCTCTCTCGCCCCGCTCTCTCTCTCACTCTCTCTCTCTCTCTCTCTCTCTCTCTCTCTCTCTCTCTCTCTCTCTCTCTCTTCCCGCTCTCACTCACCCTCTCTCTCTCTCCCTCTCTCCCCCCCGCTCACACTCACACTCTCTCTCTCTCTCTCTCTCTCTCTCTCTCTCTCTCTCTCTCTCTTCCCCACCGCTCTCACTCACACTCTCTCTCTCTCCCTCTTTCTCTCTCTCCCCGCTCTAACTCTCTCTCTCCCTCTCTCTCTCTCTTCCTCTGCCCATTTGAATGCACGCGTTAGAAAAGGACGGAAACAGGGGCTGACATGCTACTCCAGCCCCTATTTCTGTCCTTTTCTAACACATGCAATCAAAAGGGCAAAGAGAGAGAGAGAGAGAGAGAGAGAGAGAGAGAGAGAGAGGAGAGAGAGAGAGAGAGAGAGAGAGAGAGAGAGAGAGAGAGAGAGAGAGAGAGAGAGAGAGAAACTGAACGACGATGAGACGATGAAACAAGGGGATTCGGGATCATCAAAATTAGGTCATTATTCCTGTTTATAAATCCTCTGTATGACTACGGAAGTGAATTAAGTATTTAATAAAAAAAAAATATATATATATATACATAAAAAAGTGGGGCTGATGAATACGAGGAAGGGGGGGGGGGGTAGAGGGGTGACGGTAGGTAGCCGAGGGGAATTGAACGTGAACGAGCCTCTCTCCCTCAGCTATCACGACAAACAAACGGATATTAATATATTAATTATCGTCGCTTTTTGCCAGTCGTCATGCAAAAGGGGGCGAGAGAGTTGTTTAATGTTTAGGAAAGGGACATTGTTTTTTTTTTCTTCTTAATGATTGTGACTTGTGAGTGGGAGGGATTTTTTTTTTTTCTTTTCTTTTTTTTCTCTTAATGGTACAGCATGTTTTGCAAGTCTTTTTATTAACTGTGCGATCGCGGTTTGGTAGATCGAGCATTGTGATGCGATGATATCGCGCGCTGCGATTGTGGCTCATTTATTTGAGCGGCCGTTTTGCATGTAATTAATCACGTTTTTTAATTCACCGCTGATTTCCTGCGTTTAAGAAAAAGATTACACAGTTTATTTCAGTCTATGACTGCAAATGTACAAAAATACTCTGATCTGTAACCTTTTCTCAGGCGGTGCAATCGCTGTTAATTAATTAAAATATCCGCAAGTTTTTTAAAGTTATATCGACGACTCCGCCGGTTGAGAGAGGATTACAGATGCGAGTATTTTTGTGCATTACAGGCATTACACTGAACTGAACTGTGTAATCTTTTCTCAACCGGTGGAATCATCGGTGAATTGAAACATTTGATTAATTTCACGCAAAATGGCAGCCTTGTATTACTGCATTTTTATATCTGGCGGTGTCATCGAAATACATCACCGATGGAATTTTCCAAGGGCCGAATTTTAAGCAATTTAACCCACATATTCCCCAGAATTATTTGAACTTCTTAGGTGTTTTTCTCAAAATCCACCATCTGAGACTTTGAACTTGAAAAAATGAATTTAAAAAAAAAAAAAAAAAAAAAAAATAGATTTTTTGATCCTGAAAACTGATTTATATCGAAAACTTCTGATTTTTTTTTTTCCCCCCTTCTTTTTTTTGAAGTCCGTGCACTTGCTTTTGGGACACAATATAGTCCTTGCGCTCGATTATTAGTCAGAAAATTGAAGGGTCGGAGGAGGAAAAGGGTGGGGGGGGGGGTAATATGAACATTTAAAAAAATAAAAAACTGAAAGGGGGAAAAAATATTAATAATTGAACCCAGTTACATCGTGTCGTCAAACACGATTTAATAACACCGTGCATTTCCACTGTATTTATCTGAGAGTAGCGTGAGAGGGGGGGGGGGGTTCTTCCTACGTTAATCCCCCACAACACCAGATTTTCTCCCCCTCCCTCCATAACAGTGCGCTTACCCTTCACCCGCGTGTTCCTAGGCTCTTCCCTTCATCATCGGCTTTGTTTTGCGGTCAGGGGAGCTATCCCGGAGCGAATACGCTACACCCCCTCCCCGATTCCCCCCCATTCCTCCCTCTACCTGTCATCCCCTTTACTAGCCCCCCTACTATAACCGCAGGGGACCGCTTCCGCCCCCGTGCGACCACGTTTCCGTTTACCTTGTTCCGCCGAATCATGGCGCTAAAGCGATAGTGCGAATTCCAATCCGTGTTGTCAGATTGTCAATTGCGATATGTATCGATATCTCCTACACAGTTAAACATATGGAAAAGAATCGATTTATGTTGGATTCGAAAGACTGTTTTCACGGAAAAAAGTGGGTTGTGTCGTAGGCACAAATTTGGGTTCACCGGCCACAATTTGGATCGGTTTTTTTGCATGGGACACAATCAAGAGTGTGTCGTTGACGCAATCAGAACTGATCCAAATTGTGGCCAGTGAACCAAAATTCGTGCCTACGACACAAACCCTTTTTTTTTCAGTGTTAGTACAGCGCGATATATCATATCGATTGAGGTTCGGATACCTCTGGACCCCAACACACTCCGATTCAAGGTAAATTCTAATAATGATATATTATGAGAAGCACTGAAGCACGATACGTTGTCAACCGATAACTTTACTTTAACTGAACTATAACCCCAAACGTCAAAATTTAAAAAAAAAAAAAAAAAAAAACTGAATTTTCCTGGTTCCTTATCACCTGGAACATCTTTTTTTTTGCTATAACGTTACGAGTTTTGAAAAAGACCTGATGTTTTTACCCCTGCACTCTTCGTTATAGTAATTTTACCAGATAAGTATTCTGGTTTTCTATCGCGCACTGAGAGAAATTTCTATTTTTAATCCAATGTGTATTTCGTTTGTGTTGAAGAAATCGCACAGTGAATTATTGACTAAGGGGAAATTCCTTTAACCGAAGGAAAATGTCTGCTGCTACAAGTAATAGATTCCTTGTTGTGACAGATATTCTCCATCATGCAATCAGAACTTTCTTCGCGCAAGGAAAACTGTCACAAATGTGAAATGAACGTGATTCCTTGTTTTTAAAGAAGTGATTTCTCTCAGTGCAGAATCTGGTCATAGTACAAGACTCCCGATTTTGAAGAACGATTGTGTACAGATCCAAGAATTCTGGCAGTAGTACTAGAAATTCCCCTGGTTTAATGGTTCACATGTTTCGTCGTGATTCTGGTCTGGCAATCAGTTTCTTTTTCAGTGTAACTTTAAACGTACCGACCGATCCAATCGCAATCAATGGGTTGATTGAACTGTATTCGGTAGTTATTTTGATGCTCTTTTGGCATATTCTATGTTGCATTTAATTTTTTCTTCCCATTAGCAAATTTTCGCGATCGAATATCATAAACAAAACCAACCTAACTACTTATTCGAGGAAACTCAATTATGTTCTTTGATGTGTTTTCGGGGCATCGATGGCATCAATTCGATTTCAAATTCACCTCCGGACTTGAATTCAAAATCGAATTGATGCCATCGATGACTGAAAACACCGAAAAAGTTCGAGAAACACGATCCAGTTTCGTGCTATCCACTGCTGTCACGCGTAGGTTGGCAATGGTTTTGTCGAATATATTCGCCGCGAAAATTTGCTACACTACTGTCAAATTTATGCGCCGGTTTCCAAATTGTCTTCTCCTTCCTTTTTTGAGAACCCGTTTCAAACGTTGCAAAAAGCTGCAAAATTTAAGATCTAAAAATCTGATTGGCGTAGATAATTTTACTTTCTTTCTCCCCTCCCCACCCCCTCCCAAGAGAGAAAATATTGTCATCATGAAAAATTTAGAAGTTGGGGTTTTTCAATTTCTTGTTTTAAATGGAGCTGTTACAAACTTTTTCTATACAGGCTTATTAAAAGTTGATAATGATGTAAACCCCTGTACACATATATAACGATTAGCGCGCACTAAAAGATCAATCATGAAATCCACTTCCAAACTCATAAAATGCTTTCAAACGCGAGATCGTAATGGCGGCCGTTGCCGCCTAAATCTTATGGCAATTCTATGCTTCGTCTTCTTCTTCTTTTTGTGTGGTGTCGCGACAACGCCTCGTGTAGATGGAGCTGATTGAGATAGGGAAACCCAATGTAATCGGCGGCAACGACCGCCATTACGGTCTCGTGTTTGAAAGCATTTTATCAGTTTGGGAGTGGATTTTGTGAGTTTTCAGTGAGCTCATCGTTATTTTTACACGGTTTCACCCCATGATCAACTATTAATAAGCCTGTAGCAAAAGTCTGCAACTGCTCCATTGTGAAATCAGCAGTGGCGAAGCGTGAAATTTGGCAACAATGTATTTTCTCCATTTAAATTCACCAAAAAAGTCGAACGCTTCAGTCATCGGCGATGACCAGGCATTTCGACCTTTCTAATGTGTTTAAACTAGAGTCCCTGTATATGAAAGAGTCAAGACACGTGAACAGAAGTGAGGAAGAAGAAGGTGTCTGAGGAGCCTGGAGGCCGCGCCTCTTGTTTACATTTTTATCCAACGATCTTCCCGCCAAAGATTACTTATACATGTATTTGTGTGGAAGTAATCTTTGTTAGGTCAACCTAACCTCCAATACCCGTTGGCTTCACTACCTGTTTTAAAAGTAATGCGTGAATTTTATTCTGTTCTGAACACATTTTCATCAATTGCTAATTCAACTTTCATCAGTACAAGCTAAAAATGCCGAAAGTTTCCTCAGAGCTGGGCAGCAGTGAAGATGATTCCATGAAGATGTAAACAAGAGGCGCGCCTCCAGGCTTCATAGACCCCTTCTTCTTCTTCTTTTTTCAGCAGCCAATCAGAGATGGACCCTCGTATGGCAAGACTTTTTCATATATAGGGACTCTAGTTTAAACTGGAAATCAGCGAGCGTGCACGGAAAAAAAAGATTAGTGAAAATAACCATACGGATACCTGATTTTGGCACCTGCTAGATGTTATGGTAAACTTGACCAGAAGTATGGTACATTTACCGATATTTTGAGTAAATTCGACTTACAATCAGGTAACATCAACTAGTACCTAGTCAAAACATAGTATACTTCTGGTTAACATTACCATAACATCTAGCAGGTGCCAAAATCAGGTATCCGTGTGGTTATTTTCACCGTAGTTTTTTTTCTGTGTGGTAAATTTCGAATTTCCCGCTTCTCACTGAAAACAGTCCATGCAACGTGGCAACAACGCGCTCTATCTTTCTATGTTATGTTGTGTTTCCTGCTTTTCCTCCTGGCAGGGGTTGTAGGGAGGAAATCAGTATGGCAGGAGGGGGTCACAATAATTCCGTGTCCCGCGGTGGAGGTTTTTCATACCTGCCCTCTACTAATCGGTCGCTAAACGGCGCTTTCCCGTCGCCAATTCCCCTCGCTTTAAACCCCGGATAGGGGCGCGGGCGTATCAACGCTTCTACGCTACGGGGGGGGGGGGGGGCAAAAGGGGAGGGGGGCGGTGCGAGGACGTGCGTGGTGAAGGTGTTCACCGTCGATTAATCCTCTGGAGTAATTGGCTCAGCGCTTTGCGTTTCTATGCGTGCGTGTTTTTGGCGTTGCGCGCTTGAAGGTTTTGCGTATGAATCGATTTCCTCTCATCTAATCCAATGTAAAAGTATCGATTTTATTTTGACTGTTTTTTATTAACTCCTTATGGGCCAAGCCCGAGAAAACTTGTTTTTCTCCTTTAGTCTATTTCACATTGTTTCATTCTTCATTTCCGATAAACGCAAATATAGACGAAAACACTACAGTAGAAAAGGTCTCGTCGGGCGCCTTCAATTCTTCGTATCGGCAATTCCAACTCCCCCGAGTACGAACAGTTAACTACCTTACCTGTAGAAACGGAGGAGTTGTGTTCTCTTGAACTAACCTGGTCCTTAAAGGGCTAACCTTTGTGAGCGCGAGGTTTTTGACCTACGTGTGGGGTATATATGAGGGTGAGTCGATGAAAACCTCAAAAGGGTTTTCACTGCGTAGAGGCTTGGTTTGGACTTTATATTGTTTTAGTTGACAAGTTTGACTCCTTAAATTTTTGCTCAAGTAAGCCACCAGTGGCGGCTCGTGCAATCTGGCAACCGTGCACTTTTACCATTTAAACGTATGCAAAAAAATCGATACTAGGTGAGGCGCTACGCCTCACCTAGTATCGATTTTTTTGATTATTGATTATTGATTTGATCGATTATTTTACCCAGTTTTAAATGGAGGAAATCCATTGTTGCCACATGGCACGAGCCGCTGCTGTAAGCCACCTGCAATACTTGAATTCAGTTATGATGAGTTTTGCAGGTTGTAACTGATCTTAACCCTTTAAAGACCAGAGGGCCGATCATTTACTTCATCGTTAAAGCGATCGATAAGACTGTCTATGAGTGATGCTATTGGTCGAAAATTGTAAAACTTGGCTGTTGCTATGGTAACCATCGTTATAGTGTCCGTTTTTTAAAGGTTACTCATGAGTAGCCTTTATAAAACGAGACTCTTAACGATGGTTACCATAGCAACAGCCAAGTTCTACAATTTGCGACCAATAGCATCACTCATAGACAGTCTTATCGATCGCTTTAACGATGAAGTAAATGATCGGCCCTCAGGTTAGTTCACTTGAACGTCACTTTTCCGTTTGTATTGTATAGGGAAGGTAGTTAACTGTTCGTACTCGGGGGAGTTGGTATTGCATATACGCCGGATTGAAGGCGCCGGGCGGAATCTCATGTTTTATCCTACATCGAGAATCGTTTTTATTCGGAATCCTGATACTGGAACAATGTGACATAGACTAGAGGAGAAAACCGAGTATATTCAGGCTTGGTCCATAAGGGGTTTTTAAGGTTGGCCGGCATGTTCTTTCATTCGTCGAATGTATATACACATGCTGCTTTGTTTTAAGACCATTTTTCATCATATTATGTTATTTGGTGTTGGATACAAATAGTTTTTGTTTTTGTTTTTGTTTTTTTTTTTGTTTGTTAAAAATGACAATTGCATATAAAAGTGAATCCAACTTGAAGCCGCATTTCCGCTACCTCGGGAAAAGGGCTCCTAAAGAAACGGGTGTGCTCCTTCTGAGCGATCAGTATTGTAATTGAATACATACTTTTCTCTGACGAAAGCACCGTTTGTTTCATGGCCCCCTTTTCCGGAAATGGCTTTAATTGAAGACTGTATGATTTCAGTCCCCCCCCCCTTCTGTGCTATTATTTGCTATTAAATTATGAAAATTAGAACCACATTCGTCCTTAAAATGGTTAAAATGTCCTTAACACTGATGGGCAATAATCATTTTTTGAAAAACCGCATGAATAACCAAGTAAAATTATTCGATTTATTCTCATGTTATTCCTATTTGTAAATCAAAGTTTCAACACAACCAGTCAATTCATCCTTAGACGGATGAATATGGTGGTAGTGTTAAAATTTTGATATACTAATAAGAATAACATGAGAGCAATTAGAATAATTTTATTTTAGTTTAATCATTCGTGCGTTATTCAAAAAATGATTTTGGCAAACCCCTGTTCCATAAAAACGCACGTAAGTACTGATTATGGACAGTGGCGTAGCGTGCAATTTGGCAACGTTGCATTGTGTCCATTTAAACCCGTGTAAAAGGTCCAGTGCGAAGGTGATCATCGAACACCGTATCATTCGATCTTTTTCATCGGTTTGAATGGACGATCGGCAACGTTGCCAATTAGCACGCTATACGCCACAGATTATTTGGAGTAAGTCCACAGTTTTTCATTTGGGGTTGGTCAGGAATTTTGAGCTAGTAGCTGAAAAAAATCAACGGAAATTTGAAGATTTTTTTTAACATTTTTTTAGCGATTTGGCATCCATGTACGGGGGACGCGCGACCTTGCCCCCAGCGATTGCAGCGCCGGCCGTGGCCGTTTCCCGCATCCCGCATTCTCATTCCTCCTCTCCTGCGCAGCTCGCTCGCGCTTCTTCGCGCAACTTCGCGCAGCTTGGCCGGCTATAGCTGATTCAAGCCCGCGCAGCCGCGCTCGCCCCCCCCCTCCCCCTCCCCCGGGCCTTCATCAATGGTGTAATCTAATAGAGAATGGCCATAAATCTGTTCTTCACGCATACTCCCCGTCGTTCGGATACACACGTAGATTGATTCGATGGACGCCGGTTATGGAGAACCACCTGGAGAGGGTGTGAGGGGGGGTCGTTGTTTGAAATGGGTCGGAATGTTCAAAGGTGACAAGGAAAGTCGAGTAATAGCTTTATTTTGTCACTGAAATCATCGATTTTTTGTTTGTTTCATTTTTGTTTCATTTTTTGACTTTTTGTTATTTTGTTTTGTTTTTGTTTTTTTGTTTGTTTGTTTCATTTTGTTTGTTTTTATGCTGGCAATACACACGCGCTCTTAATTTGCACTAGTCTGCAGCTGTTCCATTAGCGGGGGGTGCTGTGGGGGGGGGGGGAGACAAAAAATGAAAAATAAAATGTCGGCACTCCGCGTGGATATACGAATATACGATACTTCACTTCAGAGGCGAAGCGTGCAATCTAGCAACGCTACGTACATTAGGTTCATTCAAACCCACTTAACCCTTTCAGACCTGATGTACATTTCAATGCGTACCTACATCTGAATAACATTGAATCTTATGCTAAAAATGAAAATTCATTATGCATATCGTTTTATATGAGAAAAGTGTGCCCAGATCAGCTATAGTATATTATGGCCAAAAATTCGTCCTCGGACGAAATGTGTATTCAGGTTTGAAAGAGTTTAAAATACCAATTTGTCTTTAGGGATCGGCGATAACCATCGAATTCGACTTTTTGTATGGGTTGAAATGGTCAAAATGCTATGTTGCCAAAAAAAAAAAAGTACGCTTGCTCCAATTAATTTCTATTCTTTATTTTTATTTATTTATTATTTTTTTTTATTATTATTTTTTTTTTCTTACTATGATGTTGAGAGTTGAGCTTTTTGAAACTAACTTGTGTTTGTTTGTTTGTTTGTTTTCCAGGTGAGGGTCGCGGACGGCGAGGAGGTGGCGGTGGCGGCGGTGGTGGGGAGAAAGGGGTGAGCGCCGCGGTGGCTGCTGCTGCGTCTCTACGCATGCGCGACATCGACCAATCGACGAAGGGCTCGCCACTACTGCCACTAGTCAACGGAGGAGGACAAGTAGGCCCCGCCGCCGGAGTCCCAGCCGGAGGCCCGGCACTCATGATGGAGGTGGTAAGACTTTTCTTCTTTTTCACATTCATTTTCCCTTTCACTTTCACGAACACTTACACTTCATTGTCCCTTTCACTTTCTCACTCTCTTCAATTTTTTTTTCCTTTTTTTTTTTTTTATAACTCAGAATTTTTTTTTGTTACCATGACGAGAATTCTGGTTAGTAGGTACACTGTTAAAATAGGTAAAAAAAAAAAAAAAAAAAAAAAAAAAAAAAAAAAAAAAAAAAAAATCCGGAGTGAAAATCGGAGCAAAAATAAAAATGAGGCAGTGGCGGCTCGTGCAATGTGGCAACAACGTAATCCCTCCATTTAAACATATGTTAAACAATCGATCTTCAGGAGGTGCAATGAACCCCCAAGTTATCGATACTTTTGCATAGGTTTAAATGGCAAAAAAGCATAGTTGCCAAATTGCACGAGCCGCCACTGAAATGAGGGTAAATACTCTCATGCGTAGTAAAAATAAGGTGCACCGGGAGCATTGGCGTACGCAGGAATTAGTCTCTCTCGCTCTTTATCCGTTTGAGTGTATGCACTAGAAAAGGAAAGATACAGGGGCTAAAGATAAAGATAAAGTCACGTTAGAGCCCCTGTTTCTGTCCTTTCCCGACTCACTTGTTCAAATGGGGAAAGAGAGGGAAAGACAAATTTCAGTGTACGCTGCTGACCAGGAGTAAAGAGAGAAAAATACGGTCAAGGAGAGTGTCCACGCCTCCTCTGTGGAGTAAAATCATCTTTTAACTCCGAAAAAGTGCAAATTATGATACTTTCTCTTTCCTCCTTTTCACACCATTTTCTACTCCACAAAATCCTTACTCCGAAAACTGTATCCCGCGGGAGAAATCACGGCCTTTTTTGTAACCAGAGTCGGAGTGAGCATTTCTAACAGTGTACTTAATGACCGGAATTCCAGGTGAATAAACAGAAATTCTGGTTACATTTACCATAGTGTTTCTCTTGCAAACTTTTTGCTACAGGGGATTGAAGAGTTGATTCTTCCACGTTAAAATCTGTCAAAATGTAGGTATAGTACACTGAAAAAATCACAAAATTCACTCTCAGAATCGAGCTTAAACGCAGGTATCATGAGAGATTCCTGTATCTAAATGGAGACATATCTCCGCGTGTTTCCATAGAGAAACGTGACTAATCAGACAGGAATCTCTCCCATGATACCTGCGCTAACCCGCCCTTGCGATTTTGCCGTTATAGTATAACTTTGTGAGTTTATAATAAGTAAATTTTATACTTTTTCAATGTGATTTACGCTGGTTTTCACTTCAGATTGGACTATTCATTTGCTCGCAGTTAAAAATATATTCCTGGCTAAAAGATATGTCGATATTTTCATCTGAAAAGATGTGCCTGGCTACGGTTATGGTGTAATCTATCAGTGAATTCTAGGTATTTATAAATCCACACCACCTATAATATGAAGTGTCTTAAAAAAGCTCTCTGAGCGGTAAATAAGCAGTCATTTTGAAAAATGTTGCTTGAATGCATGCTTGATCTCGGTTTTTTTACCGTGTTTGTTTTTAAGTTTGCGGAGGGTACTGATAACATCGACAACCACAACGTCGATAACCTCAATGTCAACAAGAAAATCAGTGTCGACGTACGTTGTGGGTGTCGACGTCATGAAATCGGGACAACAAGAGTTGCCTCAAAAAATGCTCTCTGAGCGGTAAATAAGCAGTCATTTTGAAAAGAGTTGCTTGAATGTCGAATGCTTGATCTCATCTTTTTTACCGTGTTTGTTTTCAAGTGTGTTTCCCTTCTACTCCCTCGAGCGAGCGCTTAATTCACCCGGTGATTGGAAGTTGCCGGGTGTCGCCGCTTACCCCGCGCGCAGCTATGTGACATCCGGTTGACTGGGATTTGTCAACCGTGATTTGAAGTGTCTCTCGCTCGCCCGGTGTCGACGCTGTCACAGGTCACAACCGTTTGTTGACACAGCCCGAGCGCCGAGCCCCCTCCCAACTTTGTCAAACGCCACGCCCACCTTTCGTCCTTCAGTTTCAGTCGACTCCCCATTTCGTCCAGATCCTGGATAATCCTCTCCTGCGCTTATATATTTTGAATCATTTTCATCCATGTTCATCCTTTTCTAACTCGTTTGCTCAACCCTTTGTATCCTGAAGGTACAAATGTGTACCACCACCTTAACATCGTTTTAAATGTGTTTTTAAAAAAATCACTATGCACATCAAACTAAACGAGAAATCAGAAATGTTCATCATATTTATTGAGATTGATAAAGAATGTGGCTATTGCACACTTTTGCTATAAGCGATTTAATAGTCGATTATGGCGTAAAAACCTCAAAAAATAACGATGGCGGCACTAAAAACTTCCGAAATCCACTCCTAAGCTCAATAAATGCAGTTATTTGCGCGAGCGTAATGGTGGCCGAAGGCACTAACAATGGGAGATTCCTATCTTAATTTCGTCACTCTTTCTATGCTGACAAGGATGATTCACAGAGTAATTAGTCATCAGAGTGATGATCCACATCCGATGAATGGTACCGCAACACCAAGTGACACCGGTGTCAAATGAAAGTTGTCTCTTATTGGTCACTTCTTGATGGAGTTTCAGAATTGTTAGATGGGAATCTCCCATTGTTAGTGCCTTCGGCCACCATTACGCTCCCGCAAATAACTGCGTTTATTGAGTTTAGGAGTGGACTTTGGAAGTTTTAAGTGCCGCCATCGTTATTTTTTGAGGTTTTTACGCCATAATCGACTATTAAATCGCTTATAGCAAAAGTGTGCAATAGCCCCATTTGTGAGAAGGGTTTGTAATAGTGCCGGATTTAAAGGGTTAACTATAGGTAAGATAGAGAGGAAGCCTTTTAACACAATCGTGGGCCGATCATTTACTTTATCGCTAAATCGATCGTTAAGACTGTGCATGAGTGATTCTATTATGGTCGAAATGTTAAACTTGGCCGTTGTTATGGTAACCATCGTTAAAAGTCCTGCTAGTTAAAGGTTTTTCATGAGTAACCTTTAAATAGCGAGTACTTTAACGATGGTTACCATAGCAACGGCCAAGTTTAACATTTCGACCAATAGAATCACTTTTGCCCAGTCTTAATGATCGGTTTAGCGATAAAGTAAACGATCGACCCGCTGGTATGAAAGAATTTACTTTGTTGCGAAGGTGCAGTGTAAGTTAGAGACGTATCCAAGAAATTTTTATTTCTCTCTCGTTGCTTATTTAAACGCACGTGTTAAGGCCACATTTTAACGAATTCCTCACTTGGAAAAAAGAAAAAATTACCAGAAGGTTAACGATTGTTTAGCCGAGGGAATTTCTGGTTCTGTTACAATACTATAATTCTGGTATTTGTATCATAGTTCTTGAAATTTATGAAGAAATTCTGGTTATTTGGCACTGGTAGAAACACCGCATAGAGTTGTCTAGTAAAAGTACTGGGAATTTCTCTTTGGACTTATGATTATGTTTTCGGAATCATATTATCAGAATTTAGGAATTATTAAATCCAGTGTGTACGTGCGATTTAAAAACTTTGTATCCTAGCTATAGTTCTTCAAATTTGTGAGGAAATTCTGGTTCTTTGACGAGACTCCGATAGAAACACCAGCACTGTATGATAATATTACTAGAAATACCTCGGTGGACTCATTATTGTTGTGTTGTGGTAATATTTTTTAATTTTTTTTTTAGGAATTACTATTTTCCGTGTATTTCCACGATTTTAAAAACTACATTCAAAGACTCAAAAAGAGAACTTGATGGAACTCTATAACAACACTCTTTTAATGGGTGCAATTTTTTTTTTTTTTTAATATATATATATATATATATATATATATATATATATATATATATATATATATATATATATATATATATATATATATATATATATATATATATATATATTATATATATATATATATATATATATATATATATATATATATATATATATATATATATATATATATATATATATATATATATATATATATATATATATATATATATATATATATATATATATATGTTACAGGACAAACCCGATTTTAGGCCAAACTAGTTTGGCCTAGGCCGAACTGTTTTTTTTAAGGAGATTTAGTTTGGCCTGGAGAATTTTAGGCTAAACTAGTTTGGCCTAGGCCGAACAGGTTTGGCCTGGTGAATTTTAGTCCAAACTAGTTTGTCCTAGGCCCAACAGGTTTGGCCTAGAGAATTTTAGGCCAAACTAGTTTGTCCTGCACATAATCAGTTTGGCCTGAACATTTTTAGGCCGAACTGGTTGGGCCTAGGACAAACTAGTTTGGCCTAAAAACGTTAGGCTAGACCAATTGGATTATATTTTGCTGCGGCAGATGAATAAATAAGGCGAATGATTGAACTGGTTACGGAGGAGAAACTTTATTTTAGATAAATTATAAATTCTAGTTAAAAAAAGCTAATAAATTAATGAAAAAAGTTAAGTACTCAATATTATATTTTTTTAAAAGTTCATGAAAAAATACAATTGAAAAGTTAACATAACAAGCGGCCGGAAAACGATCCGTGAAAAAAGAGAAAAGAGAAAAAGGGGGAAATTAGAAATGTGCGCTCTTCTTCATTTAAGTAATAATTGAAACTTGTGGGCCAAGCATTTGTCATTGAAAAAGTACCTGTCGTTATGCTTACCTATTTATTTGTGCATGTGGAGCTGCCGTGGCATTTTTAATGCATTGTCTTTTTTCATTGAAATGTTCTTCGTCGTTGCTTTGCATTTGTCAAAGCAACTAAAATACAAGTTAGCAACTAAACATCTAACATTTAAATTGATAATCACACTATAATTAACACTTGATAATTCTTCATCTCAGCCAGTATAAGGTATGCTAACTGCATTAGCTTCTTAGACAAAAAATATCTGCAATCCGAAAATTCTGTAAAACTGTGGTAACTTAGGACGTAAAAAATAATGACTTAAAAATTTACGTTAAAAATGCTGCCTAAAATCCTCCTTTAAACTGCTTTTAACTCGATTGCCGAACGAACTGCACTAACACTCCCATTAATCCAATAATTGAAACTGACGAAATGTAAACAGATCACTCGGCAGAAATAACTCAAGACTCATAATGAGATAGAGATGCTCCTTAATAATGTAAAAAGGTAATAAGTTTCCGCAGATATCTTGGGTGCACTTATCAGAACTCCCGTGGAGTAATGGTCATGGCTCTTGCCCAGAGGAACGGAGGTTCTGGGTTCGATTCCGATCCCGACGTTGAGTTTTTTAATATTACTTTTTTCCTTTTTTGTCATAAGAAAATGCGAACATTCTACGAAACTACTTTTTCCTAGGCCCAACTAGTTTGTCCTGCGTCGTCACTTCCGGCCAAACTAGTTTGTCCTGCACATAATCAGTTTGGCCTGAACATTTTTAGGCCGAACTAGTTCGGCCTGCACATTATCAGTTTGGCCTGGAGAATTTTAGGCCAAACTAGTTTGGCCTAGGCCGAACAGGTTTGGCCTGGTGAATTTTAGGCCAAACTAGTTTGTCCTAGGCCCAACCGGCTTGGCCTAGAGAATTTTAGGCCGAACTAGTTTTTCCTAGGCAAAACTAGTTTTGCCTGCTCCGCTCAGGCCAAACTAGTTCGGCCTAGGACAAACTAGTTTGGCCTAAAATCGGGTTTGTCCTGTAACATATATATATATAAATGCAGAACTTAGTGTAAATAGCATTTGTAATGGAGTCACAATAAGTACTTTGTGGGTTGCATGAGCATGGACAATGCTAATGCGTCAGAAAACAAACCAACAATTCCTGAGCAATAGTTCATTAATTTAAAGTACCCACAAGAAGTAGAGCAAAACTGGAACATTTTAATGTAATAGACGCGTTTCTCTGCGTAGCTCAAAAATTCTAAATGCGTTCGTTCTCTGTTGACCTCTGCTCAGTGTGCTCACACCTGCCTGCAAGTCGCGTGGATAATTACGGTCATTATACGGGCCTGACTTTATTGAATCAAAAATGAGCTCGCATTTCGTCCAGGATCCAGGGCAGAAAGTATAACCAATCCAAACGATGGAATATAATTGATAGTTAGAAATGAAATTATACTCCATTTCAGGCGACAAAAGGACGATTCCTCAGGCCGAAGAAGACGTCCCTCATTTTAATTACACAAGACAACCTCTGTAAAAGGGTTTAAAACATCAAAATCTACTCGAAAAAGTGAGAAAAAGGGGAAGAACGAAGAAGCAATAATTGAAGCGGCACATCAGGGGTGATTTTCTCAGTTTTTTTTTTTTTTTTTTTTTTTTTTTTTTTTTTTTTTTTTTTTTATATATTGGATTGGTTTCTGGATTTTCGCTTAAGAGCATGCCGTTTTTTTTAAGTAGCTTTTTAAATAAGTGTCGAGAAAGGGATTCAGCGCTAAAGGCGGATTTTTAAGTGAAACTGTGCGACCTTGTCACTACGCGTAAGCGTTGTCAGGTAGATCAGTGTATAATGTATATCCATCAGGAATGTGTCTTTCTCTCTCTTTGCACGATCGAACTGATGTGTAAAAAAAGGAGGGCACTAATAACATCGACAACCACAGCGTCGACAACCACAACCTCGACAACCATAAAACCTCGACAAAAAATCATTATCGACGTAGTTGGTGTCGATGTTGAGTTCTGAGCCAGGTGTCGCGATTTCATGACGTCGATACTCAATATACCCACAACACGTCGACACCGATTTTTTGGTAACGTTGTGGTTGTCGACGTTGTGTTTGTCGATGTTACAGTACCCCGTTAAGAAAAATGGAAGATGGGTAATCATGTGAGTCTGTCCTTTTCCAACAAACGAGTTCAAATGGGAAATGAGAGAGAAGGAAAAATCCCTGGAAGTGCCTCGACTGACTTACGCACATTCACAAATCACAAGAATATTTATTCTTTCGTCTATCATCTGGAATTTGTCTTCTCTCTTTTTGCCTCTTTAACTTAAGTGTTAGAAAAGGATGGCAAAAGAAGCTATATCTTATACTTGATTACTGTCCTTTTCTAACGCATGAATTCAAACGGGTAAAGGGAGAGAGAGAGAGGAGGGAGAGAGAAAGAGAGAGAGGGAGAGAGAGAGAGAGATAGAGAGAGAGAGAGAGAGAGAGAGAGAGAGGTCAATTTCTTGGACATGCCTTTGACTTGTATACACATTCACAAGAATGATAATGCTTTCATCCATCATTAATGTGTCTTATTATGCGTCTTCCTCTCTTTTTTCCCCATCTAGTCAAATGTGTTAGAAAAGGATGGAAGAAGACTATCATGTGAATTTAACCCTTATTTATATCTTTTGCTAACGTATTAGCTCAATTGAGCAAAGAGAGAGAGGAAGACCAATTCTTTGAATGCCTCTGACTTAAACCACTCACACTCATACGAATGTTTATTTTTTCACTCACTAACATTCCGACAAAGTGAGAATAAGAGAGATGTTGACTGCTTTAGGTCGTAATAGCCCCCCCCCTTTTCGGTGTCGGGGATCTCCCGTGCACTTTGCTTCGTCTACCCTCCCCTGGGGTTTTTTTTTCTTTATATATAATCTTTTATTGCGTCCAGTAATTTGAGCTTCTGATGATGCCTCGAGTTGCGGTCACCACGAGCGGTGATAAAAAAAAATATCTCCCTCCGTCCGCGTCGCCATTCAGATCATTTCGGCGACCACTTTAGCACCTTTTATGGAACCCCTCTCTCATAAAGTGGTGCCCTTCTCCCCTCCCCCCTCCCCCTCTTAACCTCCCACCCCTCTCCCCCTCCCTCTCATTCACCCTACCCCTTCTTCCTCCACCGTCATTTCATCCTCTGCACAGTAGACTTTGAACTGTTGGTGGCTTTGGATCAATTGATTAATCGTTTTCCTCCGCAATTGAAATCCGTGCAAAAGTATCGATTTCTCGGAGGGTTCACAGAGCAAAATACTTCGGTTGTTAGAACTGAAGATTCGACTTATTTTGATCACCGACATTTTCGGTTGAATAAACCAAAAAGTTCGGTCGTAAGTACCGAAGAAATTGGTAATTATAACCCAAATTCCGCCCCTACCTAATACTCAGTATTACTAATGAAGCATTCGGTATCAGGACCGAACATTTCGGTTCCTCTAACCGAAAACTTCGGTGATCAAATTTTACCGAAGTATTTTTCTCTGTGTTCCCGTGCCCCCTAAGAATCGATTCTTTTGCTTACACGGAAAAAAAAAACAATCAAAAATAAAACAGAAAAAAAAAACACTTTGGTAGCGTTGACAAAACCTTTGGTAAAAAAGTGACCCAGGAAAAGACTTTATTTCACTATAGCGGATCCAAGTTATTATCCTTCTCCCTCTTCTCCCATTAGAATTCATGTGTTAACAAAGGATAGCAGAGGGGGCGAAAATCACGTGACTGCCCCTAATCTGTCCTTTTCTATCATACGCGTTTTAATGGGAGAAGACAGAGACGGATAGATTCCTGGATCTGCCAGTGCTTTATTTGTATCAACCAAGTATATGGTTCACCCAGCAAAATATCTTTGGGCATACAAAACCTTTCATCTGCTCAACTGCCTGAAGAGGTCTGAAATTCTCCAAAACCGGTAGAACGTCATCTGTTTTTTTTTTTTTTTTTTTTTTTTTTTTTTTTTTTTTTTTTTTATAGGTATGAGTTGTTAGATAAGAACAGCTTGCAGCATAGAAACCCATAAAAAATGAAAATTCCTCCGTACCCAAGTTTCTTTGCTTACTTGAAGACGTAAAATTGTAAAATGTTTAGAGTGATTTATTTATTTAATTTCTTATTTTTTTTTTTTTTTTTAAAGTCGGCTCACATGAGCATGCATACAGAAAAGACACATGCAAACGAGTTTTACTAGGCCGGAAGCGGAAAGGGTTGTTCGGTGCTGAGGGTGCAAAGAGAGAAACAGAGAGAACAGATGGATTGGTGGTTGAAGTGTGGGCGTGTCGGTCCCTTGCACCCTGCCCTTGCACCCTTGGACTGATTAAAGATTCTAGAGTACATTCACAGTCAAGGTTGGCAGTGTTAACAGATTGGAAGCATAGAGCTCAGAAAAATTCCACGCAATGATTTTTAAAGAAAGTTGCCAGAATGGGTTCTAATGCCAACTTTTTCTACAAAGTTTTATCATGGAGGGTCGATACCAGTGTAAAATCGAGTGTAAATTATACATTGAAAAAATCAATTAATCTCAAAATCTGCTCATGAACCCTAAAACGGCGTTTTAACCCTTACAGACCTGGTGTACCTACATTTCAATGCATATCTGAATAACATAGAATCTTTTGGAGAAAATAAAAAAATGATATGCATATCGTTTTTTATGAGAAAATTGTGCCTAGATTAGCTATGATGTCCAAAAATCCGTTCCTGAACCAAAATTATTTTTAGGTTTGAAAAGGTTAAAAGAAATCTATGATGACAGACAATTAGTGAGCGGGTCCCAAAAAGAGGGAGTCTGCGGTCTAACTGCAGCTTTTATCTATGATGAATTACTTTTCTCAGCATAGCAAAACGCGATTAGATGAGACTGCCGCATTGTGACCCGTTTATTTGACCACCATTTTGTATGGCAGTTGAGTTTGCTGGAACCTACACAGAAAAAACAGAAAAGCCCGCTTTGAAATGTGACGAGGTTCATATTCGTAGGCAGGAAATTATCTTCCCCTCTCTCTCACTCTCTCTCTCTCTCTCTCCCTCTCTCTCCCTCTCTCTCTCTCTCTCTCTCTCTCTCTCTCTCTCTCTCTCTCTCTCTCTCTCCTCTCTCTCTCTCTCTCTCTCTCTCTCTCTCTCTCTCTCTCTCTCTCTCTCTCTCTCTCTCTCTCTCTCTCTCTCTCTCTCTCTCTCTCTCTCTCTTAGCCCATTTGAACGCATGTGCATGTTAGAAAAGGATGGATATAGAGGCTGTCACGTGACTTCAACCCCTGTTTCTGTCCTTTTCTAACGCATGCGTTTGAATGGGCTAAAAAAGAGAAACACAATATCCTGACTACGGCTATGATGAGGTTGGTAAGAACGGGGTTTTTATCCGCCGAGGAAACACTGTGTGTACCGTAGCGAGAATGAACAAAACAGAGCAAATCACAAATCACAAAGTGGTATAATAATCAGTTATTACAACCTACTTTCTTCCCGATCACAAACGGACGCATCCCTCTCAGATTATGAATCTCTCCCTTATCTCACTCCTCTCACCACTCGCCCCTTTCAAAAGAACAAGCGTGCCCCCTCCACCTCCCCCATCCCTCCTCCCTTCCCCGTTCACCAATCAAACTCACCTCGTTCCCGAGAAAATGAAAGGAGCAAAAAAAAAAAAAAAAAAAACAAGCAAAAAGCGCACACGTCACACAAAAGGAAGGCAAGCCCCGCAGTTGCGATAATGCTCGCATAAGAAGCATTCTGCATCGAATACCAGCGTGTAAAAGAGGCTGGAGTGGAGGGAGGGGAGTATCGGTGGGGGGGGGGGGGGGGTAAAAATTATAATATATCAACCCCTTAAATATATCCATCAACCCTTTCGTTTTTCGGAGGAGATGCCTCGCGCGACCCGTCCTGATGCGCGTCCGTTCACTCCTTGCTCCCTTTGCCTCGTTAAATGAAAAGGGGCGAGGGATGCGAAAGCGCCACGGTGTTGTCAAATGTTGAGGTTAAAAGCCTTTTAATTTACACTGATTGTGAGTCTTATGGGAAATATATACAGGGTGTTTAAAAAAAAGGAGCAGCTCCAAATGACTCGCGTTTGCGTTCGAATTTCGAAAAACACTGAAAAACGGGCTCCATTATTTTGAGGAGGACATTTTTTAGGGGGTTTGCCACATTCCACGCCCCCCAGGGGTCTGATGCGAGTGTCACCGCCATTCTAAATCACATTTCTCTAATGGCGACCCCTAATTTTTATTACATAACTTTAAAAACCATCAAATTTTAAGCATTTCGACGCAAACCGCAGGTCTATATCGTTTTTCGTGTTCGAGATATCGAAAGTCAAAGTTCGATTTTGAACCATTTTCAAAAATTCATAATACCCACTAGAAAAGTCGGCATTTAAAAAACAATTAGCTTGAAGTACTCGAATAAACAAGTACTTTTCAGAAGAAAATACAACTGTCTATTCCAAGACACCTGACTTTTTGGCCTCATAATTTTGTTCAAAATTGTCGAAAATTTTGAATAAGCGATTTTCTTATAAAACGGTCCGAATCAACAATTTTGGCTCAAAACATATTACCTGCGGTTTGCGCCAAAATGCTTAGAATTGGATGGTCTGTAAAATTATGAAATAAAAATTAGGACTCGACATTTAAGAAATAAGATTTAGGAGGGCGGAGACTCCCGTATCCGGCCCCCAATGGGGGCGCCCGGAATTTGGCAACCCCCCTGAAAGATGTCTCCTCAAAATAACGGAACTCGTGTTTCAGCATTTTCCTAAATTCGAATCCAAACTAGAATTATTTGGAGCTGCTCCTTTTTTGTACACCCTGTACGTAAGTGTATAAGTGTATGCGTAAAACCTCCAGCCTCCTCTCTCAATATAATATATCTGGCAACACTGGATGATCGCAATACCTCCTCCAATTCCTGTCGTCGCTGCTATTGGCCAATTAATAATCTCGTCAATTTTTAGGGGCGGGAGAGAGAGAGAGAGAGAGAGAGAGAGAGAGAGAGAGAGAGAGAGAGAGAGAGAGAGAGAGAGAGAGAGGAGAAGAAAGAGTGCATTGAGCTGGGAGAGGGAGAGTATCCCTCACCCCCTCACCCCTCCCTCCTTACCCTTCTTCACCCTGTCGCGGTAGCGGGGTACACCGCGCGAGCCTTTAGGTGCTCTTAATTGGATAGTGACCCAGCATTTTCTGCTGCTGAGAGATCGAGTGAGTGAGTGAGTGAGTGAGTGAGTATTCAAAGGGTTGAGGTGGTATAAAAAAAGGGATGCGGAGAGAGATCGATTGTGAATGTGTTAGTGTGTTAGTGTGTGAGTGTGTGAGAAACTCCTGCGACTAAAAATTTTCATAAAATGTCCGCGTCATAGCCGTAGCAGGGATATTGTCTATCTCTCTCTTAGACCATTTAAACGCAGGTGTCAGAAAAGGATGGATATAGAGGGGCTGTCACGTGACTTCAGCCCCGCTTTCTGTCCTTTTCTAGCACATGCTTTCAAATGGGTTAAGAGAGAGACGGCTATGGTCCTCGTCGTCGCTGTCAGTCGCATCGCACAGTGCACAGATTTGAGCACCTATTCTCTGCACACTTATACAGCTTCAAACTGTTTTTGTGACAGCGGGAAATTTAAAATCCAGGAATCTGCTTGACTCTCGGGCATTGTTATTATTATTATTATTTTTTTTTTTTTTTTTTTTTTTTTTTTTTTTTTTAGCGTAAAACCGACATCTAATTAAATTTGTCAATGTCGAATTCTCGGCTTCTCATAAAGCCAGTTTTATTTATTTTGTTTCAATTCAAAGCATATATTCGGTTATTCGCATCAGTGGCGAGGCGTGCGATTTGGCAACGTTCCTTCCTCCCATTTAAATACATTAAAAAGGTCGAAATGCCTGGTCATCCCCGATGACTGAAGTGTTCGCATTTTTTTGTGAGTTTATGTGGAGAAAATGCATTGTTGCCAAATTTCACGCCTCGCCACTGTTTCGAATTTTAATTTTTTAACCAAGGACCATTGGACTATTGGATACAATGCCTAAAAAATGTTAAGTGTAGGTCTTTATATAACTAAGAAAGGTGTAACCGCGGTAAGAAGCATAGTGAGGAGTCGTGCACTGAAAAGAAAAATGATCAGAATCACAACGATTTGTCAAGTTTTTGGTGTTACGGTTTCTAGAATAAGAATTCTGATATTTTCACCACAGTTCTTGAAAATTTGAACACCCCATCCATTCCCACTCCGTCAAATCTTACTCATTTCTGTTCTGACTCCCGTAATTATCACTCCGTCGAATTCTAAGGAGGACGAAATGCTACGATTAATTCGTCCAACTTTATTCTCTTCCCTTTTTTTTCTTAACAGTGGATGATTATAAAAGATTTTTTTGAGGCCATAAATTTAAGTAGTAGTAATTTAAAATTAAGGCTCCAAAGCAACTATGGCTATTCGGCACCTAAACTAAGTGTACATGGGTGTGTATACAGGTAATCTTAATTGTAATCTTATTTCTAGCTTAGCCTAAATTTATGAAGTTATTCTTTAAAAAGTTTGTTGAGTTTTCAAGTTCTTATGGTTAAAGTTCATTAGATGTGTAGTTGGATTGTGTTAAAGAACTTCAATATTTGGTCAGCAATGGGTCTGTTGCAAACTTTTGCTACAACGATAAAGACTGTTTCATCGAATGTAAAATCGCCCGAAAAGTTCATTGGTGGCATCAGAAAGTCATGAAATGTGATAATAAACTCACAAGAGACGTTTAATGAAATCCAAGATGGCGGTAAAATATCGAGCAATCTGTATGCATGCAACTTTAACATCCAAGGATTGCCAACATTGACATCCTTAGAGCTTCAGAGGTTATGTTTTTATTTACGTTGTGATTGGGTGTGATCGATATTGTGAGGTTGGCTATCCTTGGATGTTCGTGAATACAGGTTGCTCGATATTTTACCACCATCTTGGATTTCATTAAACGACTCTCGTGAGTTTAATACTGCATTTTATGACTTTCTGATGCCACCAATGGACTTTTCACGCGATTTTTCATGAGATTGAATACTCTATAGCGCTGTAGCAAAAGTTTGCAACAGACCCATTAGAGGGTCATCACTTGTCAATAGGTTGGTTTTCATGTCTTGCATAATTGGTGGTTGGAATTGTTTGTAGTGTTTACATCCTGCGACTACATGTGATACTGTTAAAAATAATATTTTAAATCCCTAAAATATATGTTTTCTATTCACTGTGCGGTGGGATCTCTCAAATCGTCGTCTTTTATTCAGTCGGTCGAAGGGGTCAGGTCATGATGATAAAAAAAAAAAAAAAAAAAAATTAATAAATAGTACACTCTGCATGCTTTTGAGCCAATATTCTTGCTGTACTAAACGAACGCACGATGCTCCCAATTCAGTCTGATTTATCAATTATTAAGAAGGGGTACTTTCTGCGGGAAGGGAAGGAAAGGGCGGTGTCCCTTTTTTTTTACCTTATGAATCCCTCCCAACAATTCCGATCATCTCGTTTCGCTGCGCATATTTTCTACTAGCTGCAGAAGGGTTACTCTCTCACGTGCGCCATTCGTCTCTAAACATGATTATAGAGAATGGCAGCTTTCTGAGTCCTGTCTCATCCCCCGATGAGTTTTAAGAGCAGTGTTGCCAGATGGAGAGTAAAAAGCCGTATCGCCCCCCCCCCATTTAAATCAATGTAAAACGTATACGACTTTTTCACACCAATCTGGCAACACTGTTTAAGAGTCATAGCCGTAGCCAGGGTATTGTCTTTCTCTCTTTTCCTCCTATTTGATCGTATGAGTTAGAGAAGGACAGAAACAGGGGCTGATGTCACGTGACAACACCTATCTCCATCCTTTTTCTAACACATGCGTTCAAATGGGTAAAAAGAGAGAGAAACAAATTTTCCTGGCAACGACGAAGTATATTAAGAGCTTTTCGTGATTGCATAGCGAGCAATGGAGCAGTTGCAAGGGTCTGAAATGTTGTGTTTTTAATATAGAAAATGATAGTTCTTGATAAGCTGAAAACAATGGTGCCTTTGGTTTTTTCATAAGTGTCTTGGTTTTGGAGATACACACGTGTAAAGTTGCAAAAATTCATGTGTGTGGTGACGTCACTACGCGGAATTCCCATTTAAAACAATGTATTTTGCACTGAAAAAAAAAAAAAATCAGCTAAATTTAACTAATTTTAACTTAAAAGTATGGACACCACTTAAAACTGTTAGTTTGACTATTTGAATTAGTAAAATTAACTCCGTGCCCTGTTAATTAACACGGCACGGAGGTAATTTTACTAATTCAAACATTCAAACTAACAGTTTTAAATGGTGTCCATACTTTTAAGTTGAAATTAGTTAAATTTAGCTGATTTTTTTTTCAGTGTGGGCCAAAATCTCATCTCCGGAACAATGTGACTTAATCGGCCATTAAATTACAAACATTTAGATGCCGCAGAGAATCTAGAAACCAAAGGCACCTTTGTTCTCAGCTCATCAAGAACTTCCATTTTCTTCATAAAAAAACACAACATTTCAGACCCTTGCAACTGCCCCACATGGTGGCACGTGAACGATCGAATATCGTTCTTCTCTCCATTTAAACGAAGGCATTATATCGATTCGATCAAAGGTGCACTTGATTCGATTATTTTCTGCACGTTTAAATGGATGAAATGAAAGTACTTCAGAATTCTTGAGCAGCCGCTCTGGATGATCCTAGAAGTCCCTTCCTCTAGAGAATTCCTTATCCATTTATTACTGATAATTTGACAAGAGTTAATTAATGCAAAGCGATTCATTCTGAACAGCGCGGGATAAACAGTTAAATCGACTCGTAAGTAAAGATCGGGCTCAACTTTTTATATTAAAAAAAAATATCTATATATATTAATAAATAAACGTATAATGATTAAATAAATAATCAAACATCCCTTTAGAAACCTCTTCAAGTTGTTCCCTCCCCTCTCTCTTTCTGCTCACTGTCTTTTTCAACATCCGTCCCTGGATTAACTCTCAAAGCTCTCATTAGCCGAAGACAAAAAAAAAAAAAAACTGCAGGAAAGATTTGAGGGGGAATGTTTTAGAGTCGGAGAATAATTTGTCCGGTCGTGCATTTTTCGTATCAATCATTGAGAAAAACCTCGGTTTTTCTTCCTTTATTCCTTGATTACCACCCCGTTCTCCCACCCCTTCCTTCAAGTTTTGTGGAGGGAAAAGTCAGAATTGGAGTATAGCATTCAAGGATAAATCGAGGACTTAAATTCTGATTACTCATCATTTTCAAAAACCCCTCAATTTTTTTCCTTTTTTTTTTTTCAAAACTTATTTTTCATTTAAGTCAGGTCGAGAACCGCGAGGAGAAATCTTTACGGATACACACCGGGGGCAGCACAAAAACAAAAACAAAAACAAACGGAAGGAGAGAGAGAGAGAGAGAGAAAAAAAAAACAAGAAGAATAAAAATAAAATCCCTGAGAAAACACGGATTTTTAAAACCGAGATAAATAGCAGGGATTATCGACCGCGAGTCCGCGGAGTGAGAGCTCTAGTCCCAAGTCCAAGACGCTCTTCAGAGTTTGAGACCCTTGAATTAAATTAAATTAAATTAAATCATTACAACCTTTTTTTTCTCTCCTTCTCTCGCTCTTTCTCTCTCTCTCTATCTCTTTCTCTCTCGCTCTCACTCTCCCTCCCTCTCTTTCTTTCTCTCTTACTCTCAAAGTCTCGTCTCTACCTCCCTTCTCCCATCAGCACCGTGTTTTACTTGAAGTTGCGCGTCTCCATCTTGTGAAGAGGCTAGTAAAGGGATGAAAAGAGGAATAAGGGAGGGGGTGTGGAAGGGGGGGTGATGGGGGGAAGGGGGGGGGCTCTGCGATGGTGGGCAAGCTAATTATAGCCATATTGTGTACAGGGACGGTGTAGTGAAGAAGGGGGGGGGGGGGGTTGTCTACTCTTGAGTTGGTCTCTGGCATGACGTGTCGGGGCTTGTGGGGACGCGGGGGGGGAGAGGGGTGGGGGTGGGGTGTGGGTGGTTTGAGGGGTGGAGGGGGAGGGAAAGAAGGTGAGGTCAGGGGTGGATTTTTATGAAGTGATTCTCTAGCTGGAGATTTCCGGGGACATGACGAGGGGGGTATGGTGAGGTGGCGGGGGGGGGGGGGGGTGTTCTCGAAACGCAAAACTTTTCCTATAGCGAAAACTTCAATTAACTTTTCTTGATTAGTCGAACTTAAAGAGCGGTAGAGTTCGGTGCTGCTCACGGGTGTCTGTTTTGGCTCGAGTGAACTGAAAGACGAGTGCAATGCGAATTTTTTTTTGTTGAGCTTTTTTTTTTTTTTTTCATAGACGTGGAGGTGGAGTTGGACTGTAATCTTTGGCAATATTCAAGAGAATTGTTCCCTCGAGATACTATGCAGGCACAGTTTTTGTTCGTGTTTTTGCGAGTAAGGAGGAGAAAAAAAAAGTTTCCTTCAGGGGTTTTATTGTAGACTAAAACAGCATCGATTTTTACCAGCGGAGACAGGAACGCATGATTAGGGTACACGTCAAATACGCAACGCACAAACCGTATGGCTTTCAACGGAGACTTACAAATATTAGATTCGTTTTGTTTTTCATAACCTTGAACATGGTAGGCAATACGCAACACACAATCCATACTTTCCAACTCAAGCATGTATTAGATTGGATTGGTTGCGTATTGCATAAAATTGCTTAGGGTAGGCAATACGCACATCCCTTCTAAAAAAGACATACATTAGAAGCGACGCCTATTGCATATCACCTTTCTCAGGGTATAGGCAATACGCAGAGCACGATCTTTCGAAACAGATACGCATTGGATGCGTGATGCGTATTGCATAACCTAACCACTCACATTCCCACAGCTGCAACAAGCATTGCCTCTGCAGGTGATTCTGCAACAGAGACAGTTCTGTTATTATAAGACGTAAAAGGAAATTAAAGACGATACAGAGTGAGGGAGAGAAGAAGAGAGGGAGAGAGAGAGAGAGAGAGAGAAGAGAGAGAGAGAGAGAGAGAGAGAGAGAGAGAGAGAGAGAGAGAGAGAGAAGACTTGACATAGTAATAATAAACTTTAAACAAAAAGTATCGCTACGACTCTGAAAGGACGAGGACAGATCATCCCCACAACAATTTGGACCTGAGATCTTTCGGGAAAATAATTTCAGGGTTGAGACGCGTCGAGGGACAACATGGGTCGTCCTTGCGGCGAGACTATGGGAGTGCCGGCCGCAGCTGAACGTGTGGCCTTATAACTCCGTGTAACACCGATCTTGTAATTTTGTCGCATGGATACATCAATTTTTGGGACAGGAAATAAGCCGGACCAGTAACGCCCCAAAGAACAACCAACAACCACCCCTCGAAGTTTGAAATATAAAAAAACCTCCCTCGTGAAACAGGGTGGTCAAAAAATTTGAACGAAGTTATTTATGCGTGACACTAATAGGTCCGTATAGAAAAAGTCGAAAGATGACCAGCAAAACCAGCTGCTCTGAAGCCACATAGGTTGTTTTAAAAATATTTTTTCTATTTCTTCTTTCTCACTCTAACAAGTTAGAAAAATTGAGAAATTATTGCGATGGTGCAGAGATTTTCAAGGTATCTTGTTTCGATACTTATGACCTCTCACGACTGAATCAATCATATTATTTACAAAGAAATGGCCTTCCATCATGCCCAACACTATTCAAATGAACTTCCTTGCATCATATTCACATATTTTTTTACCCTCTCAAATTTACAGGGTTTCATGCAAACAAATTCTGTGGCGTCTATTCGTCTGTCAGTCTGTCAGTCCGTACACGGACATGACTTTTGAACCATTGATGCTTATGCATTCAAATTTTACACAGATGTTGCTTTCTAGATTCCTCAGAGGCGTTCGTTTCTTTGTTTTTTTTTTTTTTGTTTTTTGTTTTTTTGTTTTGTTTTGTTTTTTTTTTGTTTCTGAAATTTCAACTTCTAAGTTAGTTATGGAGGAAAATTGGATTTCATTGAAATCAGAAATGAGTAAAAATGGGGGTCTGGTCAAACGAAGGTGTTTGGTTCCAGTAACCGAAGTTTTCAGTTGTGAGTACCAAACTTCAGTTAGGAGTACCGAAGTGGTTCAGTAGGAACGAAATGTGAGTCATAGTATTAGTCACACTTACCGAAATCTTTGGTACTCCCAACTGAAGTTCGGTACTCACAACCGAAAACTTTGGTTACTGTAACCGAACACCTCGGTGTTCCACATGAGCCGAAGTTCAGTTCTTATAACCGATTTTTCTTTCTCCGTGAAGGGGGGTTTGGTGGTCTCCCCCAGAATTTTAAAAGGGGGGGTCTGGGGGTCTTCCCCAGAATAAATGGTGCGAGAAATTGTTCGTAGGGTATTTCCTGCAGTTTATTTTCCATAGTACTTTGGTTTCTGCATTTGGCGGTTCATTTTTTCATATCAGTCTATTTTCCGAGCACCCTGTTGTTTATAGCGTAGGCAGAAGGTCACACGAGAAATCGGTGAAGGGGTTGGAAAGGTATCGCGGGGTGGGTGGAAGGGGGAGGAAGAAAAATACAAGCGTGCCACACACGCAGGGACTCCGAGGGACGTCCCTTTCCCCGTTGACTGCTGTCCTGGCCCGTCCTGTCTTGTCCTGGCCTGTCCTTTCTCTGTCCGCGTGCTTGCTCCCTTGTTCGGAGCTTGTCTTCATGGCGCAAAAGTAAATATGTCAAAAACGGGCTAAGTCAACATAGAAATTACGAGTACGCCGTTTATCGTACATAAATATCGTACCTACATCGTATACAATGGCGTACGCAGGAATTAGTCTCTCTCGCTCTTTTCCCGTTTGAGTGTATGTACTAGAAAAGGAAAGAGATAGGGGCTGAAGACACGTTCGAGTCCCTGTTTCTGTCCTTTTCCTATGCATATGTTCAAATGGGGAAAGAGAGAGAAAGACAAATTCCTGTGTACGCCACTGACCGTATACCTTACACTCTTCATAACCTACAAAAGCCTCGCGCTGACGCTTTTGCTTGCTCATCCCTTCTTTTGACAGCCCGGCCGCGCCGAGGGTCCCCGTCCCTCCCGTGACTGTGAAAACGGGGCCAAAGAGACGTGGGTGGAGGGTGGAGGGGGTTTGGGTTGGAGAGAAGAACTGAATCGGTAAGGAATGAATCTGTAATTCGAACGATACTGTGAAAGGTGTATATGTATACTGAAAAAAATTTCCTGCTAATATACATACAGTAAAGAGAATAGGGCAGTTACAAGGGTCTGAAATGTTGTGTTTTTTTTCTAAAGGAAATGAAAGTACTTGATGAGCTGAGTACAAAGATGCCTTTGGTTTCTAAGTACGTCTCATTGTCCCGAAGATGCGATTTTGGCCCAAAATACATTGTGTTAAATGGGGATTCCGCGTAGTGACGTCACTACGCCCACCATTTTGTCAAACTTTACACGTGTGTATCTCCAAAACCAAGACACTTAGGAAGAAACCAAAGGCACCATTGTTCTCAGCTCATCAAAAATATTATTTTCTTCTTAAAAAACACACAATTTCAGACCCTTGCAACTGCCCCATTCTTCTTAATCCCAGATATGAAAGAAATATTTTAAAAACATTTTGAAAATCTTGCCGAAAAGTTTTCGGTACATAACCTTTTGTAATTATTTCCAAAACATTTTAAAAAAACATGATTTGTTCATGCCAATTACTTGTCAAAATATTTTTGAAAATATTTTAAAAATATTTTCAAAAGGCAAATATGTTTTTAAAATGTTTTTAAAAAATTTTAATTAAAATAATTTAAAAATATTTTTGCCTTTTGAAAATATTTTTAAAATATTTTTGTTAAAATTTGTTGAAAGTGTTTTTAAAATATTTATTCATATCTGGGTATATACTTTCCTAATCATTTCGGTAAATGTAACAACAGTTTTGGTCACATTAATTTATTGAAATTTTGTCTTGAGTTACTTCTCAAGTAACTCAGTAATTTGAATTTCTGTTGCATTTTAAATGTAACATTAACCTACAGGAACTTTTGCTACTATTCCAGGAATTCCGATTACTTTCATCACACTGAATTTAACTACCTCCGTGAATACTTAAAATTATGAACCAAACTGAAGAACTTTTAGTTTTGCCATTTAAAATAGTTAAAAACCTCCGCGCTGTGTTAATTTCATTATTTCCAAAATTTCATAAAGTTAAGTTCAGATTTTGTTGTTGTTGTTGTTTCCCACCCAGTGTAAAGTTCCGGTTACACGAATCGAAATTCCAGTTGGGGAAGTATCAAACATGATTATATTTTTCTCAGTGCAGTGTGATATTAGGCTAACTTGCACTAAGCGCTTTTAAACACATGGGCGTGGTGAAACATCCTCAAATTCGTCTTTTTGCATGTTGATGGGTTCGGAGTGGAGTTCGGTTATTTTTCGATTTCGTAAAATAGATTATTTCGCAAAAGTGATTGAATCTGAATGAGTCTTTATAGAAACTAAACCGAGCCAATTTAATCTTAAACATGTTAAGTGAATGCTAGCAATTTTGTTTTTTTGGTTTGTTCTCTAAACATCATAGACAGTATGTTTTGCGCCGACGCGCACTATTGATATTTGATTAAGCTTTGCGTCTCATATTTATTTATTTATTATAAGTTTTTTTTAATTTCTTTTTTTTTATTTATTTTTTTTATTTATTTTTTTTTTTAAAGCTCTGTGTCTCATATTTGTTTTTTTTTTTTTTTTTTTTTTTTTTTTTTTTTTTTTTTTTTTTTTTTTTTTACTCAAGGCCGTATTTGAAGTCTTCATAATATTCAACTAGAGGCTAAATGAACTCGTTTTTCTATGGGTATGAATCAAACTAGTAAAATCTTTTCAGTGAACGATTTTTCCGAGTCCAACAATCGCGTCACGCGTCAACTAAAGGGATGTAAATATGAAAGGGGTGCGCTTCCCTCCCCTACCCTCCCTTCACTCGTCGCCTCTGCCGCTGCTCGAGTTCTGGTTCCGTTGTTGTTGATGGCAGCGATGACAATATTTACTCAAGCCGACTCATCAAGCATCGAACAATTGTTGTTAGACGCAGTCAAGTTGTGTTGATTCATGACATCATGACTCTTCATGATTCTCCAAAGCGATGAGAGTATATAAACCGAATAACTTATTTTCCTGGCCTCTTAATCGATCCCCCCCCCCCTCCCCCACCCCTCCTTCTCACCCACCCTAAACCCCTCACTTCGAAACGAAGAACCCTCATTGCTCCTTGTGGCCAATTGCATTGTATTTGCAGCGAGTATATTGCCGTGATGCACTTGAACTTTTAACCCTTTTAGTACCGAATTACGTAAGAGCTCAACTTGACAAATTAATGATCTGGACGAGTGGATTGAGAATTGAGCAGTGGCGTAGCGTGCAATTTGGCAACGTTGTACTGGGTCCATTTACACCCACGAAAAAGATCGAAGTTTGGGTGTTCGGTGAACACTTTTGCATTCGACCTTTTACATGGATTTAAATGGAAAAAGTACAACGTTGCCAAATTGCACGCTATGCTCCTTGGGATTGAGCAGGCAGTGGTAAATTGCAAAATTATTTTCACGAACATTTTTAGACAACACAGCGCTCACGCTGCGCTGGAGGTATACAATTTTACGTTTCATAGTTTTTACTCAGTATGCACATTGAGAGAAATCACTTCTTTAAAAACAAGGAAACACGTTTACTTGTGTCAGTTTTCTTTGCGCGAAGTAAAGTTCTGATTGCGTAAAACGGAATCACTGTCACAACAAGGAATCTTTTTCTTTCATCAGCAGACGTTTTCTTTGGGTTAAAGGAAATCCCCCTTAGTCAACATTTCACTGTGCAGTTTCTTTAACATATATGAAATACACCTGAAATTAAGAAAATAATTCTCTCAGTGCAAGTATAAATTCATTTTGATTTTAAAGGGCGGTAAAATGAGATTTTCGTTTAGCAATGAGACCCGGTGGCGTCGCGTGCAGTTTGGCAACATTGTATCATATCCATTTAAACTCATGTAAAATATCGAATTCAGGGGGTGCACAGTGCACAAGGAAAATTCGATGTATTTAACGAGGTTAAATGGAGTTGTTGCATTGTTGCCAGATGGCACGCGACGTCGCGACGCCAATGATGAGACCTATATTATAGCCTTTTGCGCAACCCTTTATGGTACTGAGAGAATTTGTCTGCGGCGAAAACGACTGTTTGTTTTCATAACAGCGTTCGAAATGATATTGTTTTGCCTTCGACGAGAAATTCTGAAGGTAAGGGTAATAATTCTACAAAGCCAAAAATTCTTTATGAAATCTCCAGAATTTATTTTTGAATTTACCAGAAATTCTGTTTTACCATCCCTTATATCGGTTCACCTATATCGTCATGCTTCAGGTAATCTTTTTTACAGTGCGTATTATCTCGAGAGCGCAACTATCCGACATTTTGGAGGGGGAAAAAAGTAATTCATTTCAGATTTTCATCGCGAATCGAACACTCAGCGCCACCTACCATCAAATCATGAACTACATCAGTAGTAAGGATTCGCGTTGAATCTGAGACAGATACTTACTTATACCATGGAAAGAGAGGTGCTATAAGGCGGGGCGGGGCTAGTACTCGAGTAAAGGCAATCGATATGTAGTGATATTGGCGTCAGTACGGTCATTACAGTCGTTGGTCGTTGCCTTTTACCCCCCCCCCCCCCCCACCACTTCCCACCCCTCCCCCTTATCCGATTTCATCGATGTCGATTCGATGAATGTTGCGCTCGGGTCCTCTCCGTCCATGCAGCAATCAGCTAAAAGCTTCCTCACCGCCGCTCACCGCTTACCGCCGCAGCTCACCAGTCACCACCGACGAAATACAAGGAGGTGGGGGGAGGGGATGGGAGGGGGAGGGGGTGGGGGCGATACTTCAGAAACCCTTTACGGACGGGACAGACGGACGGTCTCGGGCGGACGCAGGGACGTGGACAGTGAGTGTTGGGGGAAGGAGAGGGGAGATTGGTGAGGATGAGAGGAAGGGTGGGGGGAGGGGGGGGGGAGGGGGTAGGGGTGGGGGATGAGCATTAAGTAGAAGTCAATCGGAATCGCTTTCTTTTCGTGTCGTGTCATGGCGCGGCCGGTCATTAGCAGCGTCGCGTCGGTCGCGGTTCTGGCGTTTTTCAGACGTCACACAGTGGACACGAAAAAAGGAATATCCTGGATCCTTAAAGGGATATGACAGAATAATACAATCAGAACGGAAACTCCCATAAGAGCCAATGGAAGCAAGTTTGGAATTTAACGGCACCAATAGGCAACGCTGTGGTCCTATATCCCAACATGGCGGACGTGTGTGATTTGTGTTGAAACTCATTTATTTCTGTAAATTCTGGAAAGAAATCATAAGTTTCTAGCCTCACTTTTATTCTAATGGCATTTCCGAACGAAAATTTCGCGGATAATGTCCTATCTTTTTTTTTCCAGATGTAAACATCCTATATCCCAACATGGCGGACGCGAAATGAATTTGCTTCAAAATCCGACAGAGTTTCCGTTCTGATTGTATTATTCTGTGGGGATGTATATGAACGTAGGCATTCCGTATTGCCAAGAGTTTTCAGATATACGCCTCTTGGAAAAATCTGCAGGTCCTCGATCTACTTCCCAAAATCCCAAGTGAAAAATTTAATTAAATTCATTGGCGGATACAGGGGGGACGAAGGGGGATCGCCCCCCCCGTTTGACCAAAAAAGGGGAGTGTCATCCGTCATTATTTTAGGGAAGAAGATGACGATAGAATAATAATCAAGTCTCCCCTCAGGCTCCAACTTCGACCTTGACTATGACCCTTCACTTAAAATTGTTGGCCTTGTTTTTTAAGTGCCAGTGGCAATATTTTAGGCGTTTTTTGTGTATGGTGCCCAGTGAGATTCGAGTCCTGATATTAAATTCTTAAGAAAGTTTTTATTACGCAGTTTCTTCAATTGAAGAAGATCAATACCGAAAATTGTCTGTAGCTTGTCCAGAAATATTCTTCTCTTGACCCACTGTGCGTCGGAGCTGTCCATGCCCGCGTGTATCCTCGCATCCGTCGCGAAACTCGCGAGGTAGCGAGGCTAGGAATCGGGCGTCGTTTATCATCCGTCGGGGGTACAAAGTTGGGGTTAGGATATAGTGGGGGCGGCGGTGGGGGGGGGGGGGGGGGGTGGGGTGGGGTGGGGGTGGGGTGGGGGGATTACTTCTCTGAATCGAGACGCCAATGGTAGCTTCATCCGGAAAAACAGCGACCGATTAAAGGGGCGGGCGGCGCGACAGTGAATTCTTGCGGTTTGGGGGGGGGGGGGTGAGGGGTGACGCAACACCTCAGCACCAGTATAAGACGTTTTGTATTTAGTTATAGAAAACTACTTAAAATCGCTGGAAAATTACATCGAAAGCGCATCCAAAAGCCTACAAATTCACTCACATACTTAATAAATGCATTTAACCGGGTACTAAATTTAACATGGGCCAGTATAGGGAAAAAATCAAGGTCAAACGGTTAAATATGTTTCTAATGCTCAGATGGCGCCCAACTTGCGGACTTGCTTTTTCCGACTTCGGTTAAAAATCGAAACTTTTCCTCGATATGTGCCGGAGGGACACTGAAAAAACGGTTCGGGTAATACGCAAGAAAAGTTCGTGCGTAGAGCATGAACTCGTCGGGAAGTATGTGAACACTGCGGAGGTTCGGGCTTGACGGCCGAAGTGGTTCGGGTGCATCACCCGAACCCACTTCGTGCGTATTACCCGAACCACTTCGTGCGTATTACCCGAACTCTTCATGCTCTACGCACGAACTCTTCGTGCTTATTACCCGAACTCTTCGTGCTTATTACCCGAACTCTTCGTGCGTATTACCCGAACTCCTCGTGCTTCCCATTATCGGTTATTCCTTGTATTCCTTTTCACATTAACAATAGAATGCAAAAAAGACATTAAATACATCACTCACTAGACACACGTTAATAAAGGAACACCATATTACCAAATTTAACACGCATATTATCACTTTCACAACTTAGTAAATCAGAACACTAATACGAAGGAATATACGGTGGATTCACAAACAAATCTTGAATCAGCTCAGAACTTTTCAACACGTCCAAATTCGAACTGCGAACGAAAATTTAAGTAGGGATCGAATTACAAAACATAAATTATTAGAGCATTTAAGTATACCGACTTAGCGGGAAAAAATACGAGGGATCAGGACACCTCGTAACGTAAAACAAACCACAGTGATAACGTATGCCGGCGAGTACGACTGACTGACCTTTCCTTATACTAGCTCTTACACACAGATATTTATGTTTTTATTTGAAGCACTTATCGAAATACCGTCGTGATTAATTAACTTGACACCATACTACTAATTAAACTGAATTTAAAGCCGCCAACTTGCTTTGAATCACGGAGTCACGCGCTAGACCGACCGACCGAGCGAGCGTTCAACAGTTAACTGCCGCTTTATTGTTGCGTGTTTGGCCACCTAGAGCGCGGAGCAAGCAGTGTTCACGCGTACTAGCCGAAGCGGTTCGTGCTCTACACCCGAGCCATGGCAAATGCTGTACGATAGTGTTTCCGCGAACCGCTCGGCGGATACGCCCGATGCTGGTTCATGCGGGCCACTGGGTGCGTTCGCACGGTACGCATGAACCGCTCGGGTGTATAGCGCGAACTCAAGGTATACGAGCGGTTCGGCCGCCGAGCCCGAGCCGATTTTTTTCAGTGGAGGAGGACATGGAGAAAAACCGATATTTTAACTTTAAGAGTTAAAAATGGAGGAAATATATTATGTGCCTCAGGGATGCCAACTGCCAAGGCGCAGTTTAGGGGTAAAAAATTTAAAGACGGCGCTCGAATATGTGGGTCACAATAAGAGAGTCCCATCTGATTGCAACTTTTTATGCTGAAAAAAGTGAGGCATAAATATAGAGACAGGTATACAATTAGATGATGACTCCGCTACTGTGACCCGCTCATTTGACAGCTATTTTTGAATTTTGCTAAACGCATTCATGAGTTTGTATGAGTGGATTTTGATACTGCCGTTTTTGTTTAACAAATAAATGATGTGCAAAAATGCATTCATAATGGTGGCGCCAGTAGAGCTTAGAATTGGATGCTTGAAATATGATTTTCAGGTAATTTTGTGTAGGAATACCCCAGGGTTATAGATTAAAGAGGTATGCTCGACTGACTTCGCGCCACAAATTCAATGGCGCGCAGTTCAAAATCACTGCAGGCAAGATGGCCGACAAAAGCAGAAAACGTATACTCTTTGCAGAAAACATTGGGCTGTTTTCTGCTTTCCTGCAGAGGGCAGCCTAATTTTTTCTGCAAAAAGTGTACGTTTTCTGCTTTTGTCGGCCATCTTGCCTGCAGTGATTTTGAACTGCGCGCCACTGACTTTTTGGCGCAATGTCAGATGAGCATACCTCTTTAATCTATAACCTTGGGAATACCCTCCACCGCATGCTGGAGCAAAAGTTTGCAGCAGATTGTTCGTCACTTTCACACCTCCGGAAGTCAAGCTCTCAAATAACTTCTGCAAGATGTGACATTGTGACGTTCGTCATAATTTCAAGGGGTCAAGGCTCAAGGGTAATCCTATAGCGGGTGAATGTGACGATGCATTTGGAAGAGGCGCGGTCGTCAGATTGTGCAGCCAAAATCTTCTAACCGCTTCTTTTCAAATGAAATTAAAATTTAAAGATTTCTCTTGACAATCTTGCAACTAAGCTCGAATTTGATACATCATGCCTGTGTTGCCAGACTTGACGTTAAATCCCGTATATTTTACATTGGTTCTTACGGAAATAAATACTGCTTAAAGCCTCGGTAGTCAGTACATCTGGCAACACATCATTTGTGCGTATGCGTAGTGATGGTGTGGCAGGAGCAGTGACATGCAGATTTCAGATCCTATATTCAAGCCGGAAATGTCTGTTGACACTTTTTCGCGAGGACCACAGTGACGAAGGACTTGAAGGAGACTCGCTGTCTAGAGTGTTTATGTTACAAAACCGAGCTGAGAAATATGATACGGGTCGAGATGATATCTGTATCGTCACCCGCCTTTTCCTTCCGGATAAGCCTGCTTGCAGTGTGCGATGCGATGAGTAAGGTTCATTATTTTTGTTTCAAGCAGCGTGTTGATAAATTCTTGAATCAGTGAAGTATGAACATTTTATTACGAATGTCTAGTTGATAGCTTGCATACCATCGATTCATCGATTTATCGATGTATCGAAATTCCGAAAAGGCAGTTCGGCTCAATTTTGTGCACCAAAGAGAGGCTAGAAACTCCATCTTGGGTCAAGAAGATACAAAGAAGCTGCGATTTATTTTATTTTTTCTTCACCAAAGGAGAAACAAATATACACACAGTTAAAAATTGAGAAAATAATCTTAAGAGAAAAGGAACAAAAAAATGAGTAAAGAGAGTTCAATTCACTCTAAAGTTTACGCCTCAAATGTGTAGTAAATCCATTCTTAACCCTTTAAATCCGGCACTATTACAAACCCTTCTCACAAATTTTCTATCTATCTCAATAAAAAGAGTGGACTTTTCTCGTTTAGTTTGATGTGCTTAGTGATTTTTTTTAAAAATACATTTAAAACCATGTTAATTTGTTGGTAAAAATTCGTACCTTCAGGATACAAAAGGGTTAAACTCCATAGAAGCGTGACTTACGACTATATCTCTCTCCTTTTTGCCTTCTTTTTCCTTTTTCTCTTTTCGCATCATTTTCTACTCCACAAAATGAATAACTATCTTACTCCGAAAACCATAATCTCTTATGTAACCGGAGACGGAGTAAACATTTTAACAGTGTACAGTTCAAAAAACCTGTATGACTGCAGGAGTAAAATGAGCCCATTATCGAGCGTATTTGCTGAGAAATTAGATAAATTAAATTTACAATTTTTCTCAATTTTTTGGAGAAAAGTCGTTCAGCCGACCGTATTGCAACGGATTTCAGCCGGCTGACCGACTGATTCTTACTGAGGGTACTTCACCGAGTAAAATGAGCCAAATATCAAGTGCGTATATGTTTCCACATAAGATCGAACAATTTTTCGACATTTTAAGTCGTTCAGCCGGCATGGCAACGGCTTTTGACTGGCTGACCAATCGATCTTTATTCAGATGGACCGACCGAGTGAAATAAGACAAAAATCAAGTGTATATTATGTCCCCACATAAATGTGAGCAATTTTTCGCAACTTTGAACTTTTCTCACGGCTGAACGTTCGGCTTTGCCTCGGCTGACCACCCATTCCTTTTTCCCTAGGCCCAAGACTATCGATTGCGGTGGGTGGCAAATTTATATCCTTCCACATAGGTAAATGTGTATGGGCTCTCTGTCTATATGAATCATCGGATTTGCTATTCTCAGGATATTAGTACTGAGGTTGAATTAGGATTTCATCTCAAGAGCACACCTAATGTAACGGAGACATTTCTTTCGGAGACGGTGCCTCAAATAGAGAATACTTAAAGTGTTTTTCGGACTCACTCCCCTCCCCCATCCTATCACCCCATTTTGTCCCTTTTCATTTCAACCATGAAACAGCAGAAAAAAAGTTATTGAAAAAAAAATAGCATTCTAAAAGGACGTGATGATGAACAAGAGGAAAAAATAACTTATTAAGACGAGAGGAGGGATAGAATATCAGCGGATCCAAGAAATTGTCCTGCTCTCTCTTTTCCCATTAGAACACATATGTAAGAGAAGGATAGAAAGAGAGGGGGCGAAAATCACGTGACTCCCCCAAATCAATCCTTTTCTAACACACGCGTTCTAATGGAGAGAAAGAGAGAGAAGGATAAATTCCTGGATCCATCCATACACCAGTGGGATGGAATGATTCATTTTGAGATAATTAAATACGGGAGTGGGGGGGAGGAGGTTGTTACGTGTATAAGAAAAACCGAACTAGGGGGAATGCGCAGTCCAAAAAAAGGTGTGAGAAAAGGGATGATTATTTATCAAGAGGATCAACATTTGAGTCATTCGACAGTTGCAGCCTTTTTCAATCGTGTCTTTAATAAAAGGTACGTCGAATTTTCTATGACGCGGAACATCGTGTTTGCTCTTCAGGGAAATACTCGTTTAGCTGTATTACTGAATTTTTCGACATAATTATCACACATGGTGTTCTATGGAATATTTCTCTGAAAATTGTTGCAATTCAATAAGTCGAATGTCTAGCTTTTTTTTTGGCCGATTTCTGTTACCAGACCTCACCGTTCCAGTATAATGTCGAAACACAGACAAGAAGTAATTTATATCCAATAAAGCAGAGCGTGAGGTATACTAAAGTCATAGTCTGAAGAATGTCTATGAAAAGTCTAAAGTCTAAAAGTCTATGAAAGCTGGAAGTACCACCAAACCACCAATCCATCCATTCACGTATCAAAATGTGATATTCTATTTTCTGGTACATTTAGCCTTGTTTTTTAAGCGATTGTCGAGATACTTTTCAGAGACATTTTTTAGATGATTATTATCTATAAAAAATACTGGTACTATAATCTTATACTACTTATTGACATTCCATTCTCTTGAAAAAATTACTTATTTTTGATTGTTTTGTGACATTCAGAAAATTTTAAGAAGAAATAAAATAAAGCTCTTTATAGTCTAACGCTATTTATGCAAGTGGTCCAAGGACACGAAAAGGTATAGGGTAATCCTGTTGAAGAGTATGGAATTGATAATGTATAAAAAGCAAGTTCGCAGTTTAGAACTCCAAGAGCTCTCTTTATAATCAGTGGCGTCGCGTGCCGTCTGGCAACAATGCTACTCATCCATTTAAACTCATTAAATATATCGAATTTTTCTTGTGCACTGTGCACCCCCTGAATTCGATCTTTTATATGAGTTTAAATGGATAGCATGCTGTGTTGCCAAACTGCACGCGACGCCTCTGTTTATAATCCATCAAAATCGGAAGAGCCGACGAAGAAATGACAGGTGTTACGCCGCGCCGCGGCAGAGGAGGTATAGGCAATAGGCATAACCCGCATAATACATAATACCAACAATCTAATATAGGAAAGTGATTTTTTGAAAACCCATCGAATCTCGATGTCTCGCACAGCATATGGCGAATGCAAAGGTTACATTTTTAATTGAGGGAGGAGAGAAACTTGGTCCTGTGATCTCAAAGACGAAAAAAAAAAACCTGAGGAAGTGAAGGGGGGGGATTCATACAGTGTGTGTGTATGCTCATCGATGAAAGGTATAAAGGTAACTGCAGGTAGATATAATAGAATAGGTTATTGTTTGGGGGTAGGAAGAGGGGGGTGGTAAATCAAATTAAGGAACTACAATAGTTTAGTGATGAGGAAGAGTGGTAGGTGGGGGTGGAGGGAGGGGGAGGTCGATTTATCACCGGGTCAACAGATTTCCGGCTTGAACGAATGAAGGACGATTTTTTTTTTTTTTTTTTTTTTTTTTTTTTTTTTTTTTTTTTTTTTTTTAGCTCGATTCTCGACGACCGGGTGGTTAATCAGGACATGAACGCAAAAGCATGCTTTGCCTGAATAGAAAAATGATAATCCTTTTTAATTTTTGACTCAATATTTAAGGGATGCTCGCGCTTCTATGAAGAAACCTTTATTCCTACGATAACGCTGATGTTTCGGTAAGAGCATACCCCCTGTTTTATGAAGCTTTCCCCTAAGAACAACCTTTATTGGTTTTATTAATACGTACTCTGACTTTCAAAAGAAAGTACCCTGGTCGAAATTTTTACCCTTTTAAATCTTGGTCTTTCAACAGTTCTAAGTTTAAGGACGAAGCAGAGTGCCCCATTTAAAGTACGCCCTGAAAAATCGACAGTTTATGGGAATCTCCCATGATACCTGCGTTGAACCGCCATTACAATCTTGCCGTTATAGCAGTTTTGTGAGTTTATTACTGAATTTTAGACTTCAAGACTGATTTTAGCTGGTTTTTACATCAGATTAGACTATTTATTTGCTCACAGCAAAAGTTTGCTAGAGCCTCATGACGTTGTCTTTCTTTCTTCATCGGGCGTAGAGGTTACTTCGGTAATGTGTTACTTCGGTATTTGTGTTTTGGAATTTGTTAGTGCAGCAGTCCTAAAAAAGTGAGCTTTCGATATTTCAGCCAAATGTACTCTGTAAGGTTCATTTTTAGTGCAAATCCCCATTTCGAAGCCACGAGAGGGAGGGTAGGGGGTTGTTTTTATACACACAGATCCTCTTCGTGTATAATTAGCGATAAACACGGGTCTCATATTAATAAACAACAGTTCTGCTTGTTAGCCTGTGGCTTGCAGAGTTTCTCAATTTAAATCAATAAACGATTATATTGACATACAACTTACGAGCTTAGCTTATGTTTTTCAAGATGAGGTGAGTGTTTTACAAACCTAGGTCGGGTGAAGTCTTCTGAGACACACATGTATAATTTAAATGTGGATTAGTGAAAATCCTCATTTTAATACTCACAATCAAATGGCTGTCGTAATTGATGATTATTTCCTCGAAGTAGAGGTTTTAGGCATCAAAAAATAACATGGCCCCGCTCTTTAATTGAACGATTTTATCAAACGAAGATTAAAAAGAACCTTTCCCCGATTTCTCTCACCTGTATTTATTGCGAGCAGAGTTACATCGGGCCAGTCATTTAATTTCATGGGCGGATACAGGAATTTGTCTGTCTCTTTCTCCTCCCATTTAAATACGTGCGTTAGAAAAGGACGGAGATAGGTGCTGAAGTCACGTGATGGCCCACTCTGCTATCCTTTTCTAATACGTACGTTTAAATAGCATGGGAGAGAGAAAGAAGTATTTCTGTCGCCGCCTTTGTTCAAATTGCCAACAGCAGCGGTCCCGCCGTTCTAGGTTTTCCGAGATTTTAATTCCTGCGGTCATTTGTTTGAGCCTCTTTGCGCTATAAACATTTGAACAAGGACCCTAGTTTCGTCCGTCTGCCGCAAGAGGGCGTTGCGTGACAGATGGTAGCCGGGAAAATCTCGCGCTGCGCCGAGCCACGACGCGACGGAAGGATGCGGTTCGGACGTTGCCAGATTGTGCGACAAATCTTCGATTTTGTATCATTGGTGGATCGTAAAATGCGATTTATCCATGTCTAATCCATACAAGCCTTATAAAGGAAGAATCGAAGCAGATAGGGTTAGATGGATCCTTCGTGACATCGATACTTTTGTTATAGGCTCATATGGGATGAAGAGAATTAGTGATCACTCGTGAAATGCAATTTATTGGCGTCCCCTCCATATCACAGAATAATACAATCAGAACGGAAACTCTGTCGGATTTTGAAGCAAATTCATTTCGCGTCCGCCATGTTGGGATGTAGGATGTTTACATTTGGATTCGCTCGCGAAAAAAAAATATAGGACATGATCCGCGAAATTTTCATTCTGAAATGCCATTAGAATAAAAGTGAGGCTGGAAACTTATGATTTCTTTCCAGAATTTACAGAAATAAATGAGTTTCAACACAAATCACGCACGTCCGCCATGTTGGGATATAGGACCACAGCGTTGCCTATTGGTGCCGTTAAATTCCAAACTTGCTTCCATTGGATCTTATGGGAGTTTCCGTTCTGACTGTATTATTCTGTGTCCATATGAACATTGAGCACATGGAAAAGATCGATCCTCAGGGAGAGCAATTGAATCCTTAGAAAACCCGAAAAAAAAGTTTAGCTTCACAAAGCGACACGGAGAAAAATTTCTGATTGAAATTACAGAACGTAGGAAGAAATTGGGGTAAAAAGAAATTCGCCCTTTAAAATAGTGAGAATTCTTATTGATTCAACCAGAACTCTTATTGATCCAACGATTCTTTCTTGTGATTCTTCTGAATCATAGTTCCAATGATAGTTCTGGTTGAATCAATTAGAATTCTTATTATTTTAAAGGGAATTTCTTTGTACCCCAATTTCTTCCTACGTTCCGTAATTTCAATCAGACATTCTTTCTCCGTGAAAATTTCTTGCTCAACCGGGGCAAGGTGTGGTTGTGGCTGTACCGAAACACTACTTCAGTGGAGCATAAGTACGATAATCCAAAGCATAGAAAAACTATGATCAATATTCTTCACGAGCCACCACAATGATCAATATTCTTCACGAGCCACCACTAACATGGGCGTCATTTAGGGGGGGCTGGGGGGGCAATTGCCCCCCCAAGGATTTGAAGTCGGGCTCACAAACTGGCACGAAGTATATTGATGAGCAAAGAAAAAAAAGTCATCCGATTTTTGCCCCCAAAAGACGGCTCTTTGGCTCTAAAATTATGTTGATGAGCAAAAAAAAAAAAAAAAAAAAAAAAAAAAAAAAAAAAAAAAAAAAAAGGTTATCCGATTTTTTAGCCCCCTCCAAGCCGAAAATTATAATGATGAGCAAAAAAAAAAAAAAAAAAAAAGGTCATAAGATTTTGCCCCCCCCCCAAGCCGAACTTGAAATGACGTTCCTGACCACTAATTGCGATGTATTGATATATCCTCCATGTAACCCATTAGAAAGAGCCGATCCTTTATTATACATTAGATAGATTTAACCATACATTTGCTCACATAGAAAAAGTTTGCATGAGTCCCATCATAAGAAAATGGCATGAACCCAAAACGGCAGCTGTGGACGCGATGCCGATTAATTTTTCTTTCGTTTTTTTGAACGATCCGACAACGCTGAGCTCTGTTGACAGCGGTTAATCAAAAAGCGTATTCGCCCTTAATGATAGGTTATCAAGTACGAATTTCACACAAAGTTTACGTCCACCATTTTATTTTTTTGTCTCAAGTCTCGGGCGCGTCGTGCACGGTGGTAGAGAAGGATTTGGTCCGGAGGGGAGGGGGGGGTCTGAATGACTGGGGGTGGAGGAAAAGGGGGAGATTGAACGACCCGACCAGAGTGGAGCGGAGTTGGAGGGGGGTGGGAGCAAAGAGCGGCATTTAATATAGGACATACGACCAAAAAGAAGCATATCATTAAACGAGATGTGAACCCTCTTGATCTCGTTGTCATAGCGCTTTCAAGGACCAATCGCGGAGGATCGAGATTCTGCGCATGCGCGGGAAGGGGGAACAACCGCGGCGTTGCCAGGTCTATGATTGAATATTGGAGAATTTTTTTTTTATATGATTCTAATCGAGGTTTTATGTATATGATGCCATTCACGGCAAGTAATGAGAAAACATACGAAGAGCAGATGAATAATATATTGAGATTGGTTATCAAAGATAATTAGGCGTATACCGTTTGAAACAACAGGAACATAACATAAATAACAGGAATAACAGTGGAGGAAAACAGGAGAGGACAAAGGGTCTGTTGCATACTTTTGCTACAACAATATAGAACCTTGACTCTTATGTAAAATTCGGCGAAAATAATGATGCGCACATTAAAAACGTTAAAAATCCACTCATTAACTCAGGAAATCACTTCGATTTCAAACAGCCCGCGCTACACTAGACACTATTTGCACCGGTATACTACTACATAGACGGAACCACCGTGCATAAGTAAACAACATCGTACCTACAAAATGATGGAATTCCCTTCTAAATACATGAACTATATTGGCTGCATTTGCTGTCTGGTCTTTTCGGTTTATCAAAGATTAGAAAATAATATAAGAAATGTACGCATCTAAACGAAACATTCCAATGTTTGTAAGTTCTGTTCATATTTACATAAACGAGATGGTTCCATCTATGTAGTTATAAGTCAGTGATATAGTGTCAAGTGTAGCGCGGGTTGTTTGAAATGGAAGGTATTTTCTGAGTTAATGAGTGGATTTTGAAAGTTTTCAATGTGCGCATCGTTATTTTCGCCGAATTTTACGTTAGAAACAATGAGTTATATTGATGAAGCAAAAGTACGCAACAGACCCATTTGCACACAGCTCTCAACAAGAGACGTACTTTCTTCGTGTCTGATCTTTTCTCTAAGTTGAAACCTAGGATACAGCGTCCCCAAATATCGTCAACACCGCAAGATTCATGGTTTCAGGATAGCTCTGCCAGTAATTTATCATGGTCCACAACTGAAATTTTAAAAATGTTATTGTCTCTTTAGAATGCTTGTGCTTTTAAATATTTTGCCCATCAGCATTACAAATCGTTCGAACAAAATATGACCAAAAAGAGTATAGCTTCAAAGTAGGATCTGAAGCTTAATATTATTCGTCTAAAAATCCATTACTATTCACAATATCACACAGTGTAGCCGAAGTCGAAATATGTGCAATAATGTTTACCTGTGCGTTCGATAAAGACGCAACTTGTTCAAAATGAATCATTTTAGTGCTCAAGTTTCTGCTCATGTCCCACATTTCTTGGACGAATAAAACAAGAAAAGGTAGAAGAGGCAACGTAGACTGAGGAGTGAGAGTATCGTAACGGTTATCAGCTGAAATATTAAATTGTAAAATAAAAAAATAAAAATAAAAAAACATATTAAATATTAATTTTGTTTTAAATAGTTTGTCAATGTAGGTATGTACCTACTTTCCACGATTCATAAAGATAATTCTCGTTTGGAGTAAGGACAGGATCCTGAGCAAGTAGCATTACTTGCAGAATTCTAATTAAGGCATATTTTGATGAATATTTTAATTTTCATCTGGTAACCGTCAAAATATTTCTCTCTCCGTGAAAAATATACTTATTTGGGATAACGTCCGAACCGAATTGCTAAAAAAAAAAAAAAAAAAAAAAAAAAAAAAAAAAATCCTTATGTTGATAATAGGACATAGCTTCAGGCAAGTTAGCACATTTTATCTGAGTTTTGATCAAGTGGATCAGAAATGTGGACAAAAATTTTTATGGGACTGACGGCCCTCTTGACTGATGAATATTGAAGACTTAGGTATTTCATTTCACTGCTAAATTCTCAACAGGCAACAATCGGCGAGGGCCAAGGACCAGTCTATCCAATACCGCCTCTGCTCATACCCGGCCGCTTCTTTTGAAAAAGTGGGGTCAGGGTTCGTCTTGGTACATGTAAGCTTATGGAATGCTTATGGCGTTATTGAGGATTTGGTTGGTTTTTTGAAGTTCAACCAAAATTGGAAAACCACATCAGTAATGAAAGTTTATGGCTTAGTTACTTCCCATAGCAGTAAAAGAGTTGAAAATCGTGTTTTGAGAGGATAAATCTCGATTTTGCATTTCACCAATATTTCATTCTCCATAAGCGTGCGTATACCAAGACGATCTTATAACCTCAAAGAAGCAGCTTGGTATGTTTAGAGACGGTATTGGTCTATCCCATACAAAATTTGGGCCCTGGTTAATAATTTTATGACTCCGGACAAATTTACCACCTTGAAAAACTGCGTCCATTTTCAGTCTTCCGGGTGGTAAATTATAAAAATATTTTGCAACTTTAAAAAAAAAAATAAAAAAATAATAATTCTCAAAGGTTGGCAGCACCGCTCTGCCCTTCCCTCGCCCCCCCTCCCATCACCCACCACAGAACGTAACGAAAGAGAGGGAAGGAGGAAGGCTAAGAAGAGACGATGGCCTTGAAGGCGAAAAAATTTGATTGGGTCTCGTGATTAAGGCACACCGTCCGTCCATCGGAAGGTGCATAGTAGGCTCCTTCGCGTTCACGGAGGACGCAGGAGGAGCACAGCCATGGGGGCAGGGCTCACCATCATCAAAAAATTACCAAGGACTCGACGGACGTCTGGACTTGACTTCGAAATCATGACAAGACAGACGCGGACGCGGTTCAGAGGCACGATTGGTCTCTCGTTGGTAATAATAGGTTGGCGGTGCTGCTCGGGTAACGTAGCTCTCGGTTGACATGCGCATCGCGTCAGAGGGACGGGGGGAGGGGAGCGCGCAAGGGGACAGCAGAGTGGTGCAGAGGGGTACGGAGGGGTACGGAGGGGTTTCGGGGTACCGCCTCCCTTTTGGAATCTTGGTCTTCTGGTCTTCTTGTCTTATGGTCCTCCGGGCCGGATTAAATCTGATCGGTAGCAAGCCGAGGCGGTGGACCACTAAATTCTTCGTGCCACTGTGGTCACCGCCCCCCTCCACAGTTTGCCCCCTTCTGTAGTCCTCTGTGTGCCCGTATTTTTTGGCTTTGGCCCTTAAGTCTCAAAAGCCGGAGCTAGAATCTCGTCCGTTTGGGCGTTTGACAGCGCGTGGTTGCCAGATGCTGTGTGGAATAAAATTAAGGACATTTTCTAAAATAAAAAAAAAAAAAAAAAAGGAGGCGGTGAAATGTAAGATATGGTCCTACGGTCCTTTTTAAAATTGAACTGCTGAGTGCAAAATCCAAAATAGTCCAGCTTTTGGGAAAAGTCGTGTTTTTGGCATTTTAAATTGAAATCAAAGAAAAACCGCAAAATCCAATATCGTCAGTGCCTGCGAATTTTTTTACGGATGTTTTGAGTCCAAAACGAGCAGAACTGGTTCAGAATTAAAGCCGTAAATTATGAAATTTGTTTCGCCATAAGCTTAGTGAGTATGCGAGTGATCGTATGTCTATCTGCCTCATTCGCATTCATTGAGGCTTTTGGGAATTTTCGTATTTCATCATTTCCGGCTTTATTTTTGAGAATTTCAGCTTGAAACTTTCAGGCTATCTTCCTGGGGTATCTTTGCATGTGCTGAAGTTCTAATAATTGGTACTTTTGGCGTAAATTCATCAATTTAAGCTAAAAAATGTTGCCTTTTTTAGCAGTGCTAGCTAGTGGCGCTATCCATCGGATTGAGCATCGGATGATCGCGAGACAAGCTTCACGGAAAAAAATAATTGGTCAAATTTACCATCATCATGACTGATTTCTGCACTTGCCAAAATATTGTAAACTTTACCAGTTATTGGGTTGAATAGAACAAGTGTCTAGTTCATTCAACCCGATGTATGGTCAAGTTTACCATATTTTTGGCAGGAGCAGAAATCAATCATCATGATGGTAAATATTACCAATTATTTTTCTCTGTGCTCGCCCGGAATCACGATTAGAATCAGAGACGTAGCAAGGAATTTATCCTTTTCTCTCTTTATTTACGTAAGCTTTTGTGTCAGGTCTAACGAACTCGCCCTTTCCACCCTATTCTAGTCATCCTTTTCTAACACCTTTGTTTAAACTTATGAAGAAAGAGAAAGACAAATTCCTGTATAATTCACCTCCGATGTGGCAACAGTGTTTCCTGCCGCGTTCCTCATCACAGCGCCATTTTTTATGGAGACGTTCTGTGATGTGATTGTGATTCTTATTATTCGGTTTTTATTCAACCCCCCTCCCCTCCAACTCCTCACTTTAACGGTATCATTAAATTTAATTAGAATGTACGTGTGCTCACTGCTCACTACTCAGATCATCCTTTCTGGCTTCCTCAACAGAACCTCAGCACGTCCCACTGATTTTCAATAGCCACAAATTACCACATAGTTTTGCCCCACACTTGAAAGTTTTTCATCGAAAATTATTGTATATCCGCTGAGAGACCTCGAGCTTCCTCATATTATTATACTCGATATTTTCATTGTTATGAGTAATGAATGTTCACAATTTATTCGAGGATAGAGGGACTCGAAAACCTCATTAAGGATTCTCAATAATAATAATAATAAAAAATTAAAAATAAAACGAATTTTCAAAAATATCAAACGATTTTTTTAAAAAAATAAACGAATTTTTTTAAAAAAAATTATACATTATATTAAAATACATTATATTAAATTATACATTATTATTAAAAAACGTATAAATTATTATAAAAAAAAATCAATTATTATATAATTATTTTATTATAATTATTATTTTCCTTTTCATATTTTTTATTTTTTTTATTTCATTAATTCAATTTTTTATTGTTTTTTATTTATTTTTTATTATTATTTCATTTTTCAAAAAATTATACGAATTTTTTAAAAAAAATTAAACTAATTTTTTAAAAACTGAAATAATAATAAAAAATAAATAAAAAATAATAAAAAAAAATTGAATTAATGAAATAAAAAAAAATAAAAAATATGAAAAGAAAAATGAAATAAATGAAAGGATAATAAAGAAACAAACAAAAAAATAATAATTCTTAAATAACGTTTTGCATGTGCATAAATCAGCCATCATGATGGTGATGGGTGAACCTTACAAATAATTTTTTTTTCGTGATCCTGAGTTTAAAACATTATCATCACTAGCGGAATTCCTACGTCACCTCTTGTCCTTTTAATACCATGCAGCTTATCGGATTCAAAAGTTTACAGCTCGATATTTTTCATAGTTTAAACTGGCGGAAGGCAACGCTGCCTGCTTTAAAGCTGCTCAGTTTTCTATTCATATCTCTTTTATATCCAATATTCTGCGTCCGCTTCAAACGCCGTCGGTCTGTTTTGATGCTTTCTTATATTTTCAGAGCTGCCGTTTTGCGTATAATTAATGGTATTGTTTAATTCACCGATGATTCCACCAGTTGAGAAAAGATTACACCATTTCCTTCAGTGTATGCTTCCACTGCTCGAAATTACTTTGATCTGTGATCTTTTCTCAATCGGTGGAATCATGGGTGAGTTGAAAAACATCATTTATTTTACGCAAAATGGCAGCTCTGCTTATTTTACTTGGTATTTAGCTTGATCAATTTGTTTCCTTTTTACTGACCAATCTCTGATCATTATGCCTACGATGTATTCAATCGAGATTTAAACTGGTTATTTTTTCTCTTTTTTAATAATGTGTTGTTTTCTTTTGTTTGATGTTGCAGTGGGCCTCCGTAGCAAGTTGGTTTTTTCGACCAGAAAACAATCTAAACAATTTAAACAATTTAAACAATTTAAGCGTGGCTCCGTTGACAGCGACTAACGCCTCCTCGGCCGTGAACTCGGGCAATTCCGCCACCAGTCGAAGCAGATTATCATCCAACGAATCTCATTTTCCCCTCGCTCCGGCCATTTGCACGGTAAGACACTCTCCACAAAACTCCAAGATTTATTTCTCCCAATCCCTTTCCTTAAATCCATTCTTTTAATCTTTTTAATTTTTAATCGACGGTTTGGTTATGAGATCAGGTTGTTTATCTGTTTTCCTTACGGGATCTATATTACTCAATTTGAACTCCAATTTGAAATGGGGAATTTGGTTCCACTGTAAAAACACCCCTGATCATCGCTTGCAAAGAACGGTGGCTCGATAATATTTAGTTAAAATATAATAAAGGAGAAAAAGAACAAGAGGGTTTTATGATGAGTTTACTCTTTCGTTTTCCAGTTCTTCAATTCTTTGGTTCTTTGATTCTTTTTTTCAGATATCGAAATCGGTACTGTGGCTTTCAAAAGAAAGTATCCCGATAGAAATTTTCATTATTTCATTTCTCGATCAATTTGAAAAAAAATTACGGTTTTCAGGTATTTCAGAGTCTCACAGCATTGCCACTTGTGCTGACATTATACCTCAAAAAATTTAAAATGATGGAAAATAATAGAAAAATTCATCAAGAACAATAATTTCAATGAGAGGACTTTCTTTTGAAAGTCATAGTACCTGGTGTCTCTATAGGCCAAAACTGCCGTTTTGCCTATATTTATACACATCCCACCCTTCATTTACCTGATAGTAATTTTTGTGAATTTTAAACAGGAGATTTTTGTATGGATCGGATATCGAAATAATATAGCTTTGGACGAGACACTTTAGCTCGTGAATAATTGATAATCTAATTTATTCTCTTTTGAACGTTTGTAACATTGAAGATTAGATGTGCAATCAAACCACCAGAGGATCGATACTTTTCCATCGGTTTTTATGGATCAAACATCGATACATCGCTTATCACTCACCACAAATTCTCGAACGATCGATGATCACTCTTCTCCCATTTGAACATGTGGGATAGCATCGATTAGAAATTGCAATTGGACCGTCTGAAAACCAATTGTTTTACATAAGTTTGTACGGAGGAAATTTCGATACATCGCAATCCACGAGGTCACCGCTTCTCCCTCTGCACGTTCTCCCGAGGCTCAAACTTTTACTCAGTTTAGTATAGAACCGTCTCCTGTTCTTATTTGCTCTTCGTCCTTTTTTTTTTTTTTTTTTTTTTTTAATGACTTTAATTGCTCAGACTCTGCTCAGGTGTCATAAAAATCTCCTTCGGCTCTAGTTCCTCCCTCCTCCCCCCTCGCATTTTTATCCCGGGATGAGTTGACGGGGTGTGATGGAAGGGGGCGGAGGGGGTCTCTTTTTTTTTTAACGACCAGACCAATCTGTCCGCGTCGACTCGTCAAAAGCGTTAGTTACTTACGTAACGACGGGGAAAAGAAAATAATAAAGAAGAAAAGAAAAAAAATAAAAAAAAAAAACAAAAAAACAAGCAGTGTGCAAGATATACTTTGGCTACGAAACCCATGGGACCGAATTGGAGGGTTAGTGTGTGAATGGCAGAGGGAGAGGGAGAGAGACGGAGAGAAAGGGAGAGAGAGACAGAGAGAGAGAGAGAGAGAGAGAGAGAGAGAGAGAGAGAGAGAGAGAGAGAGAGAGAGAGAGAGAGAGAGAGAGGGGGGGGGGGTGAGAGCGAGGGGGAGGGGGAGGGGAGGAGGAGAAGTGAGAGGAAGAAAAAAAGGAAAATAATTACGTTGGCAAAGCTCTCAACGATGGGATTGGAAGTCTTAAGACACTGGAGGAGCAGCGGAGGTTCTCCGGGAGACGATGTTTTTATTATGACTGTTAATGAAGCACCCGAGAGGAACGGAGAAGCCGAGGAAACGTAAATGACAACGGAACTGTGTGGAAAAAGGGGGAAGAGGGAGAGGGAGAGAGAAGGACGCGAACGGCAAGGAAAAAGCGCCCGGGGAAACGGATCGGGTGGACGGACCGGACAGACCAACGCGGATCGTGGACCGCGAACCACGGACGACGGCAACGGAGTGAGTTTTTACGACTCTGCGACGCTCAATGGTGACAGGGTTTGCACTTGTTTGGATAAATAATATCCTCCCACGCGGTCGTTACTCATAATAGGTATATCCGTCGTGTCAGAGGGTAAAACTCAGGAATTTCTAATGATGTACATAGTTTTCACGGAAAACAATAGATTTCTAAAATCAGTAAAATGTCAGCTAATGCTAATGTTACCAGTCACTTTTGGTCAAATGTAATATAAATTTTGCTAATCCTGTTTTAACTTTACGCTTTGGATCGTAAATTTTATGAATTGGATTGTAAAAATTTACAATTCAAATCATAAAATTAGTCATGAGTTCAGTAGGTTTCACCGAAAATAACATGTAAAATTAGCATTTCTTTCATTTTACTGACTTTACAAAACTTAATTGCTTTCTTCGTCTTTTAATTTTTTCCAAGTCGAATATCATCAATAAGTCTTAAGATTCCTGGTGAGTAACGAAAAGACTTAAATCTCTCTAAATAAGTCTAGAACTTCTTGGGGGAGGAGGTGGCAAACCCCGTTTTTCTTTCGCTGGAATATGATGTGATATTTTCTTTGTTTGGGTTGAAAGACTTCACGTTTTGGGTTGGTCCTTTTGGGTCAGGTCGTTTTATTGAGAGTGGCTGGCTCACTCAGATCCTCTTGTAAAATGGGTAGCTGGACTCGTTTTTCTATAATCGTGCGGTTTTAGTGAGGAATTCTGATCGTGTTGGCTTCAAATGGAAATGGACAATCAAAAGTTTGGACTCAAAGTTTACGTAACTTGGAGTAAAAGTAATCTCATTTTGATCATATTTTAACAACAAGTTACATTCATAGGGTATTGCAGTTTTTGCCCCCATGAATGGTTCCCTGATTTAAATTCCTTGCGGCAGCAAGATTGATCCGAGTCCCGCGTAAACCCAAGTCGTCAACAGGATTCATGTTTCTAGCAATAGACTGTTCTAGTTAGTAGCGCAACGAGAGTTTCTTCATCTCTCTCTTTTCTCCATTAAGAAACGTATGTTAGACAAGGGTGGACAAGGGGATAAAACCCCCTCTCTCTGTCCTCTTTCTACTTATATATTCAAATGGGAAATGAGAGAGATGGAAGAGATCCTGGTTGCGCCAGTGTCTCTAGTGAATATGCCGCACCAAGATGTTTGCCTGAAATTTCAGAAAGGACGTACATTTTTGATTTTTACGGATCATACCTCTCGTATTTCATTTCTCTTCTCCTGACAACAGTCTTGAAACCCGAATTAAGTTTTAGAGTGATAGGCATAGCGCTGACACGCACTTTAGAGTGAGAAAGAGTGACATAAAAGTTGAAGCAAATGAACAACACAGAAACCAAAAGCTTATGACGTAGATATATTTCCATGAAAACACAACGTAAGTATCGTCCTGTGACGTAAATAGTCACTAAAATAGTCTATTGACCACTGTGCCTCGACCATACCGTATCATAGCCGTTTATACGTAGGTATATACGAAACTGAATCCGAGAAAATATCTGAAATTTATGTCTCGGGCTTAATGATTAGCCAGCTCGAACTGAACTGAGTTCAGTTGAACGGGTGACTGCTCGAATGAAATAAATAAGAAGAGGTAGAATTAATAATTGTAGTCATGACACCTCGGTAATTAAACAACCAGAGCTTGCTTGGGCTGTGCTGTGAGCATCGGGCATGGAGTGCTTCGGCTTGTTTCGGTCCTCCTGGTACCGCGAGAGGGCAGCGTTGTCGCTTAGTGCTACAGTGCCACCGCTAGGCGCTCGCCCTCTTGTCTTGAAATGTAACTTCTAGTCTAATTGTAAGTTCAAGTTTAAACGCACACAAGCGGAGTTACCTCTCAAAACCGTAGACCAAGTGTGGTATTTAATGTGGTCACTTAATCTCTTCCTCGACATCCTCTCTTCTTCTGACAGCACGTTCAGGCTGGTGGGAAAGTCCTCACAGTGCCGAACCCGATATATCTTGGGTTAAGGAAAAGTCGGGCGTTTCCTTGAATTTACCCATCTCTATATACTCTCACAATTTAGGGAATAATAAAGGGGAAGTGTTGACGTCTCAAGATGTGGGAAAGTGTCCAAAGCTCCAAACCGGCTGATATCACGGGTCGAGGAAAAAACCTTTTGTTAAAAGCGTACCCAGGAATTTGCCCATCTCTCCCTCTTTGCCTTTTTGAGGAAGTCTGTTAGAAAAATATGCATTGAAGGGCTATCTTCTGAGACTGAGGGATTGTACCCTTAGTGCCAAACCCAAGATATTTCGGGTTGAGGAAAAGTGTCTTTTTTCCGTAGAATTTAGAACATTAGAGATATCAAGTCATAGTAAGGTGGGTCAAACCAGGAAGAGAATTCAAAAGTTTATTTCGACTTAATAATTCCCATTTTATTCATAGAGTGTGACTTAATAAAATAACCATGTACCGTTGAAATTGACTGTATACCGACATCGATAGTAACGACCTATAGGCTATTCCGAAGAGTATAAACCCCGGCGAAACCCCATTTTAGCCAATGTACTCGTGTACCAATACCATGGCTATTTCAAGTCAAAGTGACTGAAAGATATCGAGCTACCACTCACCACAAAAGCAGGTATATTTGAGCCCAGAGGCTTTTGAATTACAATTTTATTATTAAAGACTACGAAAGTTCCTCCCTTGAAACAGAACAAATGTATAAATGATATAATAAAATACATTCCTTAAACAAATGGAGGACGAGAAAATATTGTTTTTTTTTGTTTTTTGTTTTTGTTTTTGTTTTTTTTTTTGATGGGCGATTGAATAAATACCTTAAATTTGACAACTTGGGGTTTTTCTCGTCTCCGTCCTCACACCGACTGACAAAGCATTTAATTTTGTCTTCGGGTACGATGACGCCGATACATTTTTGTTTCACTGCGCTACCAAACCAATGTCACATCACCTCGCCCCCCTTCCCCGCTGAAAAAAAAGAAGGAACCCATTGGTCGAAGAACCCCCTGCCAGGATATTGATAGCTATTTTACCCCGTCCTTTTATTTCGTTTTGTTTTAAATTGAAAAAAAGGACAACGGATGGACAGGGCGGGACGCGGGCAACTTGACGTCGCGTTGCGGTCGCAGTTGGTCGGGGGCAGGGCGGGGGGGAGACCCCTCGTGGGAGTAGCTCCATTCTTGTGAGGACTTTAACTTTGCCGCCGGGTCCCGATGGTCCCAGAGACAAAGCTCTCGGAACGGGTCGCCGGTCGCCACTTGCAATCGCGTCCCTGACGGTATGTTCTCTGCTCCGGTCCTCAGACTTTAAAACAATGACAGAATCAATCATTGAAAGCCTCATAGTATCGCTTTTCCGTCTCTCTCGCTCTCATTGAAAGACCCGTCGTTTCGTTGATTCTCTTTTGCACTCATTGAAAGACTCGACGTATCGCTCTGTCTCCCTCGCTCTTAACAGAACTCTTTCGTTTGATTATAATTGTGTGGTATGGACTTATAAACTGGAAAAAAATGATTACCAGAAGCATGACAATATGTGAACCAATGTAAGGGATAGTGTTTGTACCATAGTTCTTGAAAATGTTCAGGAACTTCTAGTGCCATGACCATTTTCTGGTATTAACGCCAGAATTTTCTGGTCGAAGTACTAGACTTTCTGTCGTTCACATATCGTTGTGCTTCTGGTATTATGACTCCGCCATAATCGGTGGGTATTCGATTCGTAACTATTCGTCGGTATTTTTGGTACTGTAGTATTTCTTGGTATAGCGGCATTTGTCGATGTTTCTATAGTTTCGTTGTATATCTATATTTTAGGTTACTTTGCTTCGGTTTGGGGTGCTTTTGCTTACCGGATACCGAGTGACTTTCTGTTATTTAAATGCACCTATACCAAACCTGCGCACCAGATTATGAATGCTGCAAAACTCCACTGACGTGAAGACCCTGATGCTTTGCTGATTTTCAAAACTCCATCGGGCCAAGAATGCACGCCAGATTATTCGTAAAAATGGTCATTCTCATTTCTAAAGTAAGATCGGTCGTCCATCATTGAAAAACAAGTGCAGAGAGTGTATATCTCATTATCAAGATAGGTCAGGAATTTGCCGTTGTTGCTTTTGTCGTTGGAAGTCAACAGTTTTGTTTAATCCTCGGATTTGTCCATTCTCGCAAGGGGGATGCAAAAGAAAAAGACGCCAACTCTAAGCCTGAAAAAACTCATCACTGCATCTTGATTGGTCAGAACCGTCGAGTGAACTTTTGCTTATCCTAGAGAAAAGTTTACACGATTTTCCCTTTTTTTACACGATTCTCATATACTAAAACGCGCTTATTGAAAGTTCCATAGTTCTTCTCTCTATCTTTCTCCACCTCTTTCGCTCTTATCGAATGCCCTATCGTATCGCCTCATCTCACTCGATCTTATTGAAAGACTCGTTTGCCATCTCTCTCGATCTTATTGAAAGACCCACTTGCCGTCTCTCTCGCTCGCTCATCATAATCCGCACTTCTTCTCGTGTGCTCAGGCTCGGGTGTTCGTTCGGTTGGCTTGTATTTGCGGGACGTGGGGGTCACGTTGTCTCGCTGCGAAAGGTCGCGTTCTCGCCGGGGGCTCCCCAGTTCTCTATTGCTCGACAGTCGATACACACGTCACTATCGTGCGACAATGTCGTCAGTGCCCGTCTTGTCAGAGCAACTATCGATAGTCGACATGACTCGCATACTGGACATTCTATGGTATTTAGACTTAGCTTGATTTATTTTTCGAGTCGTGAAATAAAAACAAATCGCGATGCTACTCGGTATGGTCCTAAAGAATTGGCTTTAGAAGGCCGAGAGTATATTTTATTTTTCGGTTTGAGTGAAGTTTTTAAGATGGGAACTTTTCGATGGACACCATACGCCAGAGTCAACAACTACTTACTAGCCACTATTAACTAACCACTAGTAACTATTTATATCTGTTGTGTTTTCTAAGCTTGTGTTATTGTCTATTACTTCATCGATACTCCATGTGCCCTCTTTATTAATGGCGGGAATTTTCTCTGTAATTACAATCTTACATCTATTAGCTTGTACTCTCACTCCATCCCTCCTCCTCAAGGCATAAGAGGGTAGGGGTGGTAGGGGTGGCATTCTAACCCTTAGCTTTTATAGGAGGGAAGATAAACTATGGTTTTGGTTTGAATCTTGGTCCTCCAACGCTGGATACTGGTGATGTTTATTGTATCACGCGGTGTTTTCTAAGATTGTGTCACTGTCTATTACAGCATCGATACTTTTCGTGCCCACTCTTTTAATGGATGCCATTTTCTCTGTAATCACAATCCTATATTAACCTCATTCCACCCTCACTCCAGCCCTCCGCTTCAAGGTATAGGGCGTAAGGGGTGGCAACGGTGGAATATTAATCGGTAGCTTAGGAAGAAAAATGGGCTTTCAGTTCGAATCCCGTGACTTTTTCTGGTCCTCCAACGCTGGATACTGATGTTCTTTATCGTACCATTTGATGTTTTCTAAGATTGAGTCATTGTGTCATTGTCTCACAGCATCGGTACTCTTCGTGCCCACGCTTTTAAAGGAGGACATTTTTTCTGTAATCACAATCTTACATCAACCTCTTTGCTCCCTCACTCCACCCCCCAAATCCTCCTCCTCGAGGTCCAAAGGGGTGGCGTTCAAACCCGGAGCTTAGAAAGGAAGATGGGCTTTCAGTTCGAATCTCGCAACTTTTTCTGGTCCTCCAACGCTGATGGATGCTGGAAATGTTTAAAGTATCTATTGTGTTTTTTTAAGATTGTGTCCTTGTCTATAACACCATCGGTACTCCCTGTGTCCCCGTTTCTAATGGAAGGCATTTTCTCTCTAATCACAATCTTACATCTACCTGTTTTTAACCCGGAGCTTAGGAGGAAAAAGGGGATTTGTGTTCGGCTCCAGTTAGAATCCCGTGACTTTTCCTGGTCCTCCAACGCTGATGGATGCTGGGAATGTTTAAAGTATCTATTGTGTTTTTTTAAGATTATGTCCTTGTCTATTACACCATCGGTGCTTCCTGTGTCCCCGTTTCTAATGGAGGGCATTTTCTCTCTAATCACAATCTGACATCTAATTAACCCGGAGCTTAGGAGAGAAAAGGGGCTTTGTGTTCGGCTCCAGTTTGCATCCCGTGACTTTTCCTGGTCCTCGAACGCTGGATGCTGGGTAATGTTTATTGTATCTGTTTGTGTGGTGACTTCTCTTTGCGAGCTTCGTCGCTATCTCCTCGTGTTATGTTATGTGCCCGTCCGTGCTATGCGGCCAATAGGGAGGGGGCGGATACCGGTGTTAGCCGCAATTGCGTGTCGTGCACCGCTGATCCGCCCCTTCCCCTTCACCCCTCACCACTCCCCCGCCCTCATCTCTTTATCGATGTGGTGTGTGCGGTGCCTCCTCCTCTCTCATTGTTTTCAGCCTCACAATTAGTTCGCGCCCGCCGCGCCGCGCGCCGAGCTTGAGCGAGCGGCGGCGGCCGCGGCCTGTTTTAGCGCCCCCCGGCCAAGCGCGGTCCGCTGCTGCTGCCGCCGCGCGCGTAAAAGTCGCGCAATGCAATGCGAACGGCGGCTTTGCGACGTAACTTTTCAACTTTTACTTTTTATCCTCGGAGTTTCTTGGCTCGGCTCCGGATTTTTTGTTTTGCCTTTTTTTTCGTGACGATGTATGTGCTTGAAGCTAGAGTTCGGTTACTTCCTCCGACCGGAGAGTCTGGTTTTAGGAAGTTTTTAAAAGTAATTTCAGGAAATGTTCACATGGGTCTCTCGAAAGTCGGAAATCGTCACGGAAAAATAAAAACAAAAAATTAAAAAAAAAAATGGATTGATACCATTCACACTTTTCAGAGACCCATGTGAATATTGCCTGTAATCACTTCAAAAACTTCCTGTACCAACTAACTATGCTCTCTGATCGGAGGAAGTACCTAAACGAATAATTAATAACATTATTTTATATTAGTAATATTTCTTGGATTTTTTTTTTTTTTTTGCTTTTTTCTGTGACGATGTATGTGCTTGAAGCTAGAGTTTGGACACTTCCTCTGTTTGGAGAGTATGGTTTTAGGAAGTTTTCAAAGTGATTTCAGCCAATGTTCACATGGGTTTCTCTAAGCTCTGAGTGACATCAATCCGATAGATTGCGCCACACGGAGGAAAATATTCTACAAAAGAGTCAGAATTATGATAAAAAGTTTCCGAGAAAGAAATTCTGGCTTTTTTAGTAAAAGTCTGACCACTCTGACAGTTTTTAGAATTCTTGTGTATTTAAGTGGAAGTTTGGCAATTCTAGCATTTTTCATCAAATTATCTTAGTCTAAAATGCTTGAGTATTATGGTCAAAATGCCGGATTGGAGTTAAAAAGAAGACAGTCTCTCTTCTCATACAAACTGCCAGATTTTTTTTTTTTAATTTTTTTTTTTTTTTTTTTATTACTTTGTCAATTTAAACCAACTGTCTTTCTTACAACTTATTTTGTTTAAATTTTAGTGGCAAAAGTATCTGATTCATATTCTCCGTCTTTCGGCACAATTTTTAAGAAAGAGGAAATAAAAATGTGCAAACTTTTATTATAAAGCTCTTCAAATTTATTCTGGCCATTTTGACGAAAATTTCTGGTATTGTTTAGTAATTTAAACCCTGGAATTTTGCTATTTTTGTGGAAAAATTAAGGATTTTGACCCGAATAATCTGGAAATTTTCATCAGAATAATTTGGTGAAAAATATCCGAATTTTTAGAAGAATTCTCGTCATGATTGTTCGATATCCTTTTTGAGACTTTTTTCATTTAAGTTCCGGTCATTTCTAGAAGAACAGTTTTCTCAATACATTACTATGATGGCATAGGCGGCACCAATCTCCGAAATTGAAGCAAATGTCACCCGCCCTATGCATTTCATGAAATGCCTCGTTTGACCTTTGACACGGTGACGTCATCCATCGATAAATTCTAGAACTTCTATTCATTCCGTGGACTGTTTACGTAGTTCTAGCTGAAGGCTTTTCCACGAGAGATGTAAGCGCGCTTCGTGACGATGTTCGCCGAGCCTATCACGACGAACCGTCTCATCTTTGTTCTTGGTAATCCGCCCCTTTGGCAATGACGCGAAGACTCTTTGTGTAAAAGCTCTTTTGCCTCGGAACCATTGAACACCGCAACGGCAGTCGCATCGCAACGGAATCTCAGAATTGCATGCATCGGATAAAAAAAAAAAAAAAAAAAAACGGTGACTTAAAGATTGAAAGAGTTATAAAATATAAAAAAGTTAAAAATAAATTAAAATTGATTCATGCAATAAGTTTTAAAAATAAATAATTAATTAAATTAAAAAAATAATTGAATGAATTAAATTATTTATTGATTTATTTTCTTAAATTTTATTTAATTAATTAATTAATTAATTTTAATTATTTTTTATTTTTTTAAATTTTTTAATCAATTTAATATTAATTCACAATTTTTTTAATTTTTAATTTTTAATTTAAATTTAATTTACTATAGTCTATCATATTCTGACAACTACAACTATCTGTAATCTTTTCTGTACCGTCGTCATCTTCCGGTGAGTCCAAGAGCTCCACCTTCCATCACTCCTGTCCGAGTGTCTGGGTCTCGTATTCCTGAGCCGTAGCCATAAGTTTATCTTTCTCTCTCTTTGCTCATTCGAGAATACGTGTATACGAAAAGGATAAGAGTGCAAAGTTGCCAGCTTGGTTTGAAAAAGCTCTATGTTTTACATTGATTTAAATGGGGGACGATACGGCTTTTTTCCCTTCGATCTGGCGACCCTGTAAGAGTGAATGGCTGAATTCGCGAGGTATCCCCTCCCGCTAACCTGAGAACGAGAGACTGTTGAATCGTATTCGCGTATCCGCGTCCGCGGATCTAGGATGGAACCGGCCGATGGAGGACCAAAGGTCTCGGAGCAAAGGAGAAGGTCTTTTTCGCCTCCGTCCTTCTTCATCTTTAATGCCCCCCCTCCCACCCCTGTCTCTTCCTCCTCTACCCATCGGGGAGTTACCATCTTAGTCGAGTACACACTGTGTTCCAGAAGTCCTCTTATTTACATTGGGGGAATAAACATAATCCTTAATTCTAAAAACATTATAATAGAAACACAACGATATGTCAACCGAAGACGTGCTAGTTCTTTGATCAGGAGATTCTGGTGTTTCTATCAGAATGTGGTCATCGTTCTAGCATTTCCTCAAGAACTGTGGTACAAATATCAGAACTCTAGTAACAGAAACAGAAACCAAGGTACCTGGCTCAAGTTGGAAAGGTGACAGGTGGAAATGTCCTATTCAAAATGTTCAAAGTACAAAATGTTCAATACGAAATGTCCATTACAACAATGTCCACTACAAAACTTTTTTTGTTTGTTTTTTTTTTGTTGTTGTTTTTTTTTTTTTTCAATTATTATTATTCGGTTAATTTTTGAGATTATTTTTTAAGTTAATTTCATTTTGGGTTAATATTTCTATACTCTGAAAGTAAAATTCAGGTAACAAGCTGGCATACCAAGGACTTTCAGGACGCACTGTAGATCGCGAATGGTCGCGAGGCAAAAACTTATGGCAAGTGGTGAAGACTGGACGGTGATGACGGGGGATTGTGAGTAGTGGACCGGGGGGGGGAGTATATGTATTGTGAAGATCCTTTAACTTGACGCGAATAAAAAAAAAAAAAAAAAAAAAAAAAAAAAAAAAAGGAAAAGGAGTCATAAACGACCCCCTCCTCCTATTTTCCAACCGCCCCACACTAGCGAGGCTGAAGAATGGGTTAAACGCCGCGTCGCATCGAGCCGCCGCACTATAGTCTGAAATCGAAAAAAATGGCCAAAAATCAGTTTGAAAAAACCATTCAAAATTATTTTTGTCGACCTTTTAAGCTTAATTTAAAACTTTCGAATGGCATTTCTAACTTTTAAAATAACTCGTTAAAAGTGTTTAAAAAAAAAAAAAAAAAAAAAAAAAAAAGTTTTTTTCAAAATTAAAATTGGTCTTGAAAGTTTATCAATGATGTTTTGATGAGAAATTTACTTTATGATTTTTGGCCACTTTTTGACGATCTCAGACTATTGTGCGTCGTTTCCTCGCGCATGCGCATTTCGCATACCACCTGAGTCGCCGGTGTCGCCTCCCAGTCTGAATGGGACGAGTGAATGGGCAATCGCCACACAGTGGTCTATAAAGGTTATGCAAAGATTATTTTATTCTTAGATAAGTTGGCCGTTGACAGTTTGCATTATTTACGCGCAGTTAACGGGCTCGAGACTTCTGCGCACAAAGACAGGTAGAGCCAGCTCAAAGCGTACACTTAAAAAAAAAAAAAAGATTACTACAGAAGTATGACGGTATGTGAACCTATGTAAGGTATGGTACTATGGTCGGCAAAATAAAGTACCATCGTAGAAATTTTCATCGCATAATCTCTCGGCTAATTTTCGGAGAATTTTGCAGTTTTCGGGTATTTCAGAGTTTAACAGGATTGCCACTTGAAAGTATGCCCAAAAAAATCAAAAACTCTTCTGAAAATAATAGAAAAATTGATTCAGAACAATTTCGATGAGAGGACTATCACTTGCCGGTCAGAGTACAATTACCAGAATTCTAGTGTTTTTACCACAGTTATCGAAAATTTTGAGGAAATCCTAGTTCTATAACCGTATTCTGAAACTAACACCAGAATTTCTGGACAATGTACTGTAGACTTTCTGTGATCACATATCATCGTGCTTTTGGTAATATTACAAGAATTTAGGAATTCCTTTTTTCAGCGCAGGATCCAGTGGCGGCTCGTGCAATGTGGCAACAACGTAATCCCTCCATTTAAACCTATGTTAAACAATCGATCTTCAGGAGGTGCAATGCACCCCCAAGTTATCGATACTTTTGCATAGTAGGTTTAAATGGCAAAAAAGCATAGCTGCCAAATTGCACGAGCCGCCACTGGCAGGATCCAATCCGATTTCTGGATTTTTAAATTTCCCGCTCGTCTCTAAAACTGTCTTCTGTGTGATGGAATGACGATGTGACAGGATCGGACGTAAACAGCGAAGAAGTGAAAGAGAGTATCAAGTGATCCAAGTGCCATGATGGTGAGTCGCGGGAGAGTCATAAAAGTCGCGCTGAGCAATCTGACCCCGCCCCCTCCCACCGGGGGTCATCCCCTCCCCCCACTTTACCCCCCCCCCCACTTGTTCGAGGTCAGCCTCGTCACGGTCACACATTGTATATAAAACCATAGATCTATAGGAGACTTTGCATCCACAAGTGTCTCCCCTTTTCTCAGTTCCGAAATTTATTCTCCCCCCTCTCTCCCCCCTCTCTCCCCTCCCCTCTCTCCCCTCCCCTCTCTCCCTCTGTCGTTCCACCTTCGTAAATAACGAAGCGCTGACTGCATCCTTGTGAAATTGTGAGAATGTCCATCGCGGTGTATTTTTCATTCTTCAATCAGGACTGCCATTTTCCGAATAATTATACGAATTTTCTTCCCCCCCCCCCCCCATTTAACTTACGGTGAATAGTTTGAATTTCCCGCCAAAGTTGGCAACACTGTCTTGAATTCTCGCTGAGATGATATATGAACAGTGAAAACGAAGGAATTACGAAGATGAATTTTTCTGCGATGAGAAAATATCACTTTTTTCAATTTGGTCTTGTTATTTATGTGGCAGCTTTATGGTTTTTTTGTGACATTTCGGATGGAAAGTCCGAAGTTAGTGTCAGTCCTGGTGGTCATAGAGTCTCTTTTATAGGAGGGTACAAGAATTTGTATAGCTCTTTCTGTGTCTTTCTCTCTGGCCGTTTGAACACTAGTGTTAAAAGAAGATAGGAAAGGGGACCATCAAATAACTTGGTCTCTTTATCCTCCATCCTTTTCTAACGCATGCTTTTAAATGGGAGGAGAGAGAAAGATAGAGAGGCAAATTCCTGTAATTGCACCTTTGTTCTCTACATGCCAGAGGGTTAAACTAAGAGGGCAAAGTTTAGACAACCTCTGATCTACTGTCGCATTTTAAGCCCGAAAAGACAGGACGGAAGTCCTAAAGATTACACAGTCGTTCGATCTGCGGCTCTGTAATCTTTGCCCCTAAACAACGGAGGATATATCTATAGAACATCTTCAATTTTTTCTTATTTTTTTCCGTCGTTGATTTTTATTTTAGCTGTATCTATATTTTTCTTTATTTTTCTGTTACAGGTAAGTTTGTGTTAGAAGTCATTTCCATTCTCTCTGAGGTCTGAACTGTGAGTAATCTTTTGACCAATACCTCTGAACTGTATCTCAAGTTCAACTGTTTATAAGATTCAATTCGTTCGATTAATCATGGTCTTCCGCAATAACTATCATCTATGTATTAAAAAAAAAAAAAAAAAAAAAAAAAAAGCGTCATCAAATCCTAAAATCTTTACCAGGTTGAAACAGGATTTCACAATCACAGTTTACCAGACGGAGAAAAAAAAACGGTTTTAAGAACTGAACTTCGGCTCATGTGGAACACCGAGCTTTTCGGTTACAGTAACCAAAGTTTTCGGTTGTGAGTACCGAACTTCAGTTAGGAGTACCGAAGGTTTCGGTAAGTGTGACTAATACTATGGCTCACATTTCGTTCCTATATTGAACCACCTCGGTGCTCTTAACTGAAGTTCGGTACTCACAACTGAAAACTTCGTTTGCTGGAACCAAACACCCACGATGTTCTATGTATATGAACCGAAGTTTTTTTCTCCGTGCATCATCATACTTTTTAAAAGATCCTTTGGATGTACCAAAAATCGCAACATTTCTAAATGCAGAGCGTACAGTTTTAATTTTTCAAGGGAGATTTGTTAGAGAGTCCAACGAACATGGGCGCACCCAGGGGGGGGCCAAGGGGGCCAAGCCCCCCCCCCCCCTAGGAAGAAAAAAAGGAGGAAAGGAAAGGAAAAAGGAGGAAAGGAAAGGAAAAAAGGAGAAAAGGGAAGGAAAAAGAGGAAAGAGAAAGAGAGAAGAGGAAAAGAGAGGAGAGAAAGAAAAGATGAGAAAGGAAATGAGTTCAAAAAAGTATCAATGTCATGAAACATATTTTTCCTTGGAGGAACACATCTTTCCCGACAGCAATGTCCTTAATTGTTAATTTCGCTCGATCTTCCTCTGAAATCTAGATTTCCTGAAGACTCCGTCTTTCTATCAGCATGCGATGTAGATATTTCCGTAACATCAGCATCGTCTCGGAAAATCTCATTTTTCTCGAGAGTTAATTCAATATAAGTAGTTTCCGAATAGAAGTAGCCTAATTTTGCGTCTAAGAAGAGCTAAATTTTCAAAATTTTCCGGGGGAGGACCCCCAGACCCCCCCCCTATGAAATGACTACTTGGCCCCCCCCCCATACAGAAATCCTGGGTGCGCCCATGCCAACGAACGGTAAAATTGGTCGCTTCTTTTATAAGCGTATCGGATTCTTTCCCCGCGTCTAAAACTTGGCAGAAGTTCTCAATGCACTGGAGAAGGAAGGGGGAGGGATCAAACGGTGACATTACATCTCATCTAAGGTCAAAAGGTGAATGCAAAGAGGAGGAGTAGGAGGACAATTATCTCCGGAGTCGATCGATCGGTCCACTATGGCATGGCATGGCATGGCAAGGCGGCATAGCACGGCGAAGGACGTCTTGACAAATGACCGATCGGCGATGAATGGGTCATCCGCGAAGTTGTCCGAGACAACGATGCCAGATCTGACCGTAATTACAATAGACTCATTTAGAAACGAGCGGGAAATTTGAAATCCTGGAATCTGATTGGCTTTGACGCTTTTTCCAAACTTGAAACTGACATCTGATTTGGTCCATTTTGAATTTTCCGCTTCTCACTAAAACAGTCTACAGACTTCCATTGAAAATATAGATGATTCGCCCACAGTCTGGCAACACTGTTCCAAGCATACCCATCCGGCTATGGAGGACCAAAAGAGCTGAGGGCAAACTGAGTCGGGATGAGATCAGCTCAAGACCAAATTAACTCCTCCGTGTAAAATTTTTAACTTAACGTCACGCTTGCTCATCGATCACTGAAACTCAAGACAAAACTTTATTATGAATCAAGCTTGTCAACCTCCGTAATCTGAGAAAAAAAAATGATTTCCAGAGGCATTTCTGTTAAGAGATTATTATAAACACATTAAACAGAATGAGGTTCTTGTAAACTTTTGCCACAGGTGATTGAATACGTGTTGATTCTTTCTTAGAAAACCTGTAAAAATGACGATGAGACGATGAGTAATTTTGAAAAAATCACAAAGTTTATTCACAAAAGCGGGCTAAATAGCCAGAGACAAATAGAGACCCAGCACACCGTATGCTTCCCGTGTTAGAAAAGTGAATCAAGTTTACCGGTCACAGTTTTGTTCGGGAGTCACCGGCTACAACGATAAACATTGCCTATACTGTTGAATGTTGAAGCTCAACAAAAGTCTGTGATTGGTTCGCCGTCCCGGAAACGGCAACAGGTTTTGCTTGTCGAATGCAAAACACACGCTCACCAGTCAACAGTAGGCAATAGTTGGCTGCTGTTCCGATGAGTTCCGACCAAAATTGAGCCAGAAAAGTGGACACCCACCTCTCGCAAGCTTTGTGCTGGGTCTCTATTTGTCTATGTGAATAGCGGCGCTACGCGGGTACATATTATGGAAGATGTTTATCTAATTTAAGACATAACTCCGTGTTTCCGTAGAACGTATGCGCTAGAAAAGAATGGTGATAGGGATTTTTCACGTGATTTCAGCCCCTATTTCTGTCCTTTCCTTACACCGAAAAAAATGAAATTATTGAAAAAGCAATTAAGTTTTGTAAAATCAGTAAAATGAAGCACAGGCTAATTTTACTTGTTATTTTTGGTGAATTCTACTCAACTTGTGGCTAATTTTACGATTTGAATTGTAAATTTTACTTGGGTTTTAATAATTTTTCTATTTGGATTGCAAATTTTTCAATCTAAATAGTACATTTTACAGTCCAAATCATCGTGACTTTTGCATATTACATGGCTGTCTTGGCGTGACAGCTATACGACTTGCAAAAATTACAATGCTTTGGATTGTTAAATTTACAATCCGAATGGTAAAATTCATGATTCAAATCGTAAAATTAATAAAATTTAAGCAAAATTTACAATCCAAAATGTAAAATTAGCTATATGTGTAGTAAATGTTACCAAAAATGGCTGGTAATATTAGCCTTTGCTTCATTTTACTGATTTCACAGATCTATTTTTTTTCAGTGTAAGACATGCAGTCATTTGGGCAAAGAGAGCGAGGAGGATAAATTCCTGGCTACGGCTATGTACTATGATCTTCAAAAGAAAGTACCCTGGTCGAAATTTTTACTCTTTTAAATATTGCGGCAATCTTTAAACAATTTTGCAGTTTTCACGTGTTTAATTAAGGACTAATCAGAACACCCCTTTTAAAGTACGTCATGAAAAATCGAACGTTTCATCTACACCATAAAGGACTAATTTAACAGTAAGAATTTCGACCAGGTACTTTCCTTTGAAAGTCATAGTACACTGCACAGTGTACTTACGCATGTTTATGTTCAGCTCGTACCACATGCACTGTTTTAAAACTGAAAGGGTTAAGACAAAGAAACTACAATTTTAATTTTAATTTGTTTTTTCTTTTATATTATAATTTCCAACTAGAGACATTATGAATCAACTACCCCCAGTAATTATTATTCGCTTTCCAGTATCTCAGTACCGTCATTTGAGGCACGGACGGAATGGCAAAAACCAATAAAACACGACAACGAAGAATTACGAAAAAGCGGGAAAAAAGATATGACCTCAACGAAGCAAAAGGTTAAACGACGGCTTAATCACTGAGATTAGCACGCCACAGACAAGACTGTGAGTCCTCTACACACAACTCATCCGTCGCAAAGGAAGAGACGAACGAAAATTGGCGGATATTTACAGAATAAACGCATTCATATGGGGCGAGACGAAAAAAAGATACGTGCATAATAATGTCTGTCTCGTTAAGTATTAAATAAAAAAAAAAAAAAAAAAAAAAAAAAAAAAAAAAACTGTATAATGAAGAAGTTCAAATTAAGCGTTCAGGAGGGAGGCATACCGAGGGATCGAGCCGAGACAGCACTGAGACGACTCGCCGTGGTCTTCGGGGTGTTCGGAATGGATTTCTTTTACGATTTGTTTAGAGCTGATGAAAATGATTTCTGAGGTAATATAAATTTCATTTAAAAGAAAAAATAAAGGAAAAAAAAACGTGAGGTATAATATACACCCGAACCAAAAGAAAGATAAACCACGCCCACTTTTAAATTAAAAACCCCTCTGCTCCACGGAGGAGCTGTTAACACGGAGAGGTTTGAGGTTAGGAAACTGGTCGCTTTGCGACGACGCGCGCGTTGCGAAGCGGCGCCAAGTGACAACTGCGTGGTCCGGTCCGGTCCGGTCGTCCTCCGTTCCTCTTGCCCGCGCCGCTCCGCAACCGCGGTCCGTCCCATTATATCTTACAAATTACTGTTCGATGAAATATGAGACTCATTTTTTGACTAATTGTTTTTTTTTTTTCTTTCTTTCTTTTTTGTCCTCCCTTCTTTATCCCCGTCGTTGAGCGCGGCTATTTACCTTCCCAGAGTTCCTCGGTTTTGGTTTTACGACGCGAGTTCCCCCGTCCAGTTTCTTATGTCTTCTCACCGTTCCTCCATTCATCCGATCTGCACCACTAACGCGAATACGGGGCGATAAAAGTATGAACAAGTTTTATCGGAATATGAGTGTTGCCGATCGAAATTACATGAGAGTTATACTCATGCTAAGTAAGAATGGGTCTGTTGCATACTTTTGCTACAACAATATAGAACCTTGATTCTTATGTAAAATTCGGCGAAAATCACGATGCGCACATTAAAAATAATCCAAATCCACTCATTAACTCAGGAAATCACTTCAATTTCAAACAGCCCGCGCTACACTATAGACACTATTTGCACCGGTATACTACTACATAGACGGAACCACCGTGCATAAGTAAACAACATCGTAACTATAAAATGATGGAATTTCTTTTTTAATACGTGAAAAATAAGCTGCATTTGCTGTCTGGTCTTTTCGGTTTATCAAAGATGACAAAATAATATAAGAAATGTACGATTGTACACATCTAAACGAAACATTGCAATGTTTGTCAGTTCTGTTCATGTTTACATAAACGAGATGGTTCCATCTATGTAGTTAAAAATCGGTGATATAGTGTCTAGTTTAGCGCGGGTTGTTTGAAATGGAAGGTATTTTCTGAGTTAATGAGTGGATGTTTTTGAAAGTTTTTAATGTGCGCATCGTTATTTTCGCAGAATTTTACGTTAGAAACAATGAGTTATATTGATGTAGCAAAAGTACGCAACAGACCCATTGTGTTTATCAGGGAATTTCCCGGATGAAGGGTACATAAAAAAATGGGAATGCTCTTTTTGAGGATTGTGCATTGTGAGCAAATGGAGGTATTTTGTTGGAAGCACACCTCTTGTTTCGTGGACCATTTTTTCCGGAAATATCCTCTGTGGCGATAGGTTGGAAAATTTTGCAACGGCGCGGCGCTATAAAGGGTCTATTCCTATGTAAAAGCACTTGAAATTAACGTTGAGAGCACCAGAAAGTTCAAAACTCCACTCTAAATCAGTGGCGGCTCGTGAAATTTGGCAACCGTGTCCTCCTCCTATTTAACCAATGTAAAACAATCGATTCTCCCGGAGGCTGCCAGCCTCCGCAAGAATCGATTATTTTACCTACGTTTAAATGGAAAACTTGCATGGTTGCCAAATATCACGAGCCACCACAGCTCTAAATGTGTTTCGTAAAATTAAATGGCGGTTGAATGAGCGGGTCTCCATAGGCGGATCCAGCAATCTGGCAACAGTGTATTCGTCCCATTTGATTGCATGGCAAATAATCGATTGTTCACGAGGCCACAGCCCCTTCAAGAATCGATTGTTTATCATACATTCAAATGGGAATAATGCGCAGTTGCCGGATTGCGGGGTCTCAATGGGGGGAGTCCCATTAATTAATTGCAGCTTCCTGTTTGATGAATTACTTTACTTTCCATGGAAAGCTGCAATATGCTACTATATCTTATTGTCACCCATTCATTCAACCGTCATCTTGAATTTTACTTTACGCATTTTGTGAGTTTGTGAATGGATTGTGGAACCTTCTGGTGCTCTCAACATTATTTGATTTTACTCATAGTGTAGGAGTCAACCAGTGGCGGCTCGTGCGATTTGGCAACAGTGTTTTTATCCCATTTAAATACATGGAAAACAATCGAAACTTGAGGAGGCTGCCAGCCTCCGCTTGAATCGATTTTTTACCTAAGTTTTACCTATGGTTGCCAAATCTCACGGGCCGCTACTGGAGTCAACCCTCTGTAACGCTGTAGCCAAAGTTTGCAACAGACCCATTATGTATACATTTTCAGATTTTTTGAGAAAACTCTTTCACTTGATCTTTGGGGGAACATAAATTATGTGACTCGATTGTGGGTTTTAGGCAGGTTTACCACCGAGTCCTCCATTTCACGGGGCGTTTTCTTGGAAACGCTATTTTCATAAGTTTACTTTACGGTGACAAATAGACTCAGCCAAAATTCTTGTAACAGTAACACAAATGTCGTTGATCCCCAGCAGTGGTAGCCCATGCTATTTGGCAACAATGTCTTCGCTCCATTTGAATTATGTGTTTAACAATCGATCGCTGGTGAAGCGCTGCTTCACTTTCGAATCGACTATTTTACATACAATCAAATGAGGGGTTAGTATAGTTGTCAAATAGCACGAGCCGCCACTGATCCCCAGTAACGGAGGGTTAATGCAGCTATAGTCTTGACCTTTGAACTCTAAAAAAGATTTTGTTGTCTCTTGTCCAAAAAAATCTTACCTAATTTTAATTGACCGGTGACCTTGAGAAACCATCGATAACTTCATACCCGACCTTGACCCTTCCGATCTTGATAAGATCTGGATAATTTTTTTTTTCCCGCGCAAACGAGTTTGAAATCGGTAGGAGGCGTATTGACCGTCGCACCGCGATTCGCGTCGCATCGCTCATTGGTTAATTAAATTTAAATTTAAATTAAATTACCGGTGGCGCAGCCTGCGAGCAACACACAGTGAGCCAAAAATGGGATTTTTGTGGGCCTGAAAAATATTTGGATTTTTGCATCAAGAATGTTAAAATGTTTATTAATTCTACGTAAAAGGTTGTCTCACTTAGTTGATGAAAACGTCGATTACCAATTTTTATTTCACAACCTTCCAAACACTGAAAAAATTATTCGACAAAATTCTAGTATTATTACTTGAAGCACAACGATTTGTGAACCTAGGAAAGTCTAGTCTTTTCACCAGAAATTTCTGGCGTTACTATCAAAATATGGTCATAGCACCAGAATTTCCGCAACATTTTCAAGAACTATGGTGTTGATACCAGGATTTTGGTAATAGTACCATCCTTTACCTCTAGGTTCACACTGAAAAAAAAAAGATTACCAGAAGCATGAAAATATGTGAGCCTATATAAGGTATACTACAATGATTACCAGAATTCTAGTGTTTGTATGTACCTTATTTCTTGATTGGAAATTCTTGGACTGTGACCATGTTCTGGTATTATCAGGTTTTATTAGATTTTCCTGGTCAAAGTACTAGACTTTCTGCCGTTCACATATCGTTAATCGTTATGCTTCTGGTAATCTTTTTTTTTTTTTTTTTTTTTTTTTTTTTTTTTTTTTCAGTGAAGGAGGGTTTTGGGGTCTCCCCCGGGAAAATTTTGATATTTATTGAAGCGTCTCGTGCAGCGTATTTTCATTACTTTTTGTGACTTCTAGGGGAGCACGTGCCCTCCTTGATCCACCATTGTTCAGCCACCTTTTTTTTTACATTTATCTCATCGATTTGTCGATAGGTTAATGATGTTGTATCGATTGATTAGCTAAACATCCAACGTTCAACGTTGTCCATCAGAAATCGCTTCTTCTTAACCACGGTGCGGCAAAATGGTGAAGTGCGATGGATGTGAATTCCAGTTTTCAAAACCGATCATTTTTTTACGAGCTACGATTAATGATCCCTTGCCACGGTTCCCGCGGTCCGGTCAAAAATCGGATCGAGGGACGAGGAACGAAGGAAATGAGGAGAGGCGCGTTTTTTTTTTTTTTTTTTTTTTTTTTTTTTTTTTCTTTTTTAAATGTTGCTTTGCGTGATTAAAAACTTTGCTTAGCGTTTGACGGGCGGACACGGACACTTCGAGACCGATCGCTCGATTATTATTGTCGATGTTTCGATTCCGCGCAGGCTGATCGAGTATAGTGATCGCCTTCCAGTTTGTAATAACTGTCAAAGGCGGATCTAGGAATTTGGATCTCCCCCCCTCTCTCTCTCTCTCTCTCCCTCTCTCTCTCTCTTTGCCCTACCCCCCTCCTTGTGAGGTTTCTCCATAAGATCCCATGTTAATTTAAAATTAACCTAGCCTTGAAAAGCCTTTATTTTGAGTTTTTCCCCTTGTGGGGTTGAGACTAAGTACCCCAAAAGTCCTAAATAACCCACAAGGTTGGTTTTGGGAGCAAGATGGTCCCCACAAGGACGGGGGCTTGCTCCCTCCTCTCCCTCTCTCTCTCTCTCTCTCTCTCTCTCTCTCTCTCTCTCTCTCTCTCTCTCTCTCTCTCTCTCTCTCTCTCTCACTCACTCCTCCTATTTTAACTCACGTGTATAGAAAGGGACAGAGACAGGAGCCAAAATGACGTGAGATAATCATTTCTGCCAAAAAAAAAAAATCATTAAAAGTCTCTGTATTCGAGAGTGAGAAAGCAGTACATGAGCGTCACGTAAGAGTAAGAAAGAGAGTGAGTGAGAATGAGTGTGTGTGTGTGTGTGTGAGAGAGAGAGAGAGAGAGAGAGAGAGAGAGAGAGAGAGAGAGAGAGAGAGAGAGAGAGAGAGAGAGAGAGAGAGAGAGAGTGAGAGAGAGAGAGAGTGAGAGAGAGAGAGAGAGAGAGAGAGAGAGAGGAGAGAGAGAGAGAGGGAGAGAGAGAGTTGAGAACGATCAACGAATTTGGTCAGAGGGTGTCGTCATCCCTAAAACCGTCTGCGTCTATGTTTATAGGAAGGAAATGAGGGCCAACAAGTAGAACCGATACTTACATAAGATTCATGAGAAATTTCCCCTCCTATTTTCAATAATCTATGCGCCCTTGGCAATTCTCGGTGGAACCGCTCTCCAAAAACGTTGGTCACTCCCTCTATATACCATTCTAGCACGAGGACTCAATTTTACGTAGTTTTGATAACAAGCCTTAGCAAATCTGTGTCCTTGTAATCACGCCCTTCATACAAGTAATTTAAGTTAATGTAATTCTGTCACCCTGCAGTATCGTTGTTTAGATACCTTACCCTTTCAAATCAATCGCCCCCTTTTGGCGAAGCACCTTTTATTGCGACTGTGTTGACGTATCGAGAGATCGATGCGTCTAATAATCGATCTATTTGACCATCGATCAATCGAACAATCGATCTATCGAATCATCGATCCATCGAGTCATCGATCCATCGATCCATCGAATCATCGATGTATCGAATCCTTAACCGCATTCGCGGTTGCACTTATCGAATTGTAAATGTAAAGGAGGCAGTTAATACTCAGTAGTGCCATGCCAGTGCTTGTCCGTCCGGTAGTCGCGTACTTTCCGTGTAGCCTCCCCCCTCCCTCCCCCTCTTTTACCCCCTCCCCTCCCTTCCCCCCTGCCCACTGCCCCCTCCCCACCACCGCACCGGCCCGCCCCCTGCCTCCGTCATCATCATTGCGTCCGTACACGAAAAACAATTGACAAGGGGGGCTATTTACCGGTAATCCAATCTTCTTTGCCCCCTCCCTCCCCTCCGCCGCTTCTAATACCCCTCCCTCCCTGTAAGCCCGCTGTCGTCCTCTTGGTCTCTCAGATCCAATCGACAGACTCTCGGGATACTAATGAAACCTCGGGAAGTTTCATCATATAGTAGTCAGCGCGCAACTCCGAAGCAGCAATATTGTGGAAGAATTTTCACCCCGCCTCGACCCCCCCCCCCCCCCACACCATCTCCCGCACCCCCTCTCGAAGTCCCCCTTCAGATCGACAAAATGAAAAATAGAATGGTAATTACCGTGCACTCACAAAGATTTACACATACTGTGGATGGGACGTACTGCGCTGACGAGGGGGGAGTCAGGATTGTGGTACAGGGTGTCCCCAAAAACCCACGTGTCAACTTTTCTCAACTATGGTGACGGCAGTTCCGAGGGGGGATCATAGCATAACCGTTGACAGTAAGATGTTTTTCTCTCTCTTATCCCATTTAAACGCATATTATGTTAGAAAATTATTCACTATGAGAGAAATCACCTCTTTAAAACAAGGAAACACGCCGTTTTCTTGTGACATTTTTTCCTGCGCGAAGTAAGTAAAATTCTAATTGCATTAAAAAGAATCACCGTCACAACAAGGAATCTTTTACTTGAAGCAGCAAACATTTTCCTCGGGTCAAAGGAATTCCTCCTTAGTATATATTTCACGGTGCGGTTTCTTTAACACAAACAAAATACACCTTATAGATTTTTTTAAAAAAAAAAAAAAAAAATATCAGTGTTTGCTTATAGCAAAAGTCTGCAAGAGCTTCATTTGTCTGACTCTCTCTCTTTGCTCACTTGAACGCATGTGTTAGAAAAAGATTGAGAGAGGGACTGTCACGTGATTTTGGCCTCAATTTCTCTTCTTTTTTAACACATACACTCAGTTTAATGGGTGAAGAGAGAGAGGAAGACAAAGTGCTAGCTACGGGTTTGTTGCGTTGCTAAAGCTCCCAACTCTCAATACACGGAGAAAAAAAATTCGGTTAATAAGAACTGAACTTCGACTCATATGGAACACCGAGGTGTTCGGTCACAGTAACCAAAGTTTTCGGTTGTGAGCACCGAAATTCAGTTGTAGGAGTACCGAAGGTTTCGCTAAGTGTGACTAATACTAGTTGTAGGAGTACCGAAGGTTTCGCTAAGTGTGACTAATACTATGACTCACATTTCGTTCCTACTGAACCACTTCGGAACACCTAACTGAAGTTCGGTACTCTCAACTGAAAACTTCGGTTACTGGAACCAAACAGTAAACACCCTCGGTGTTCCATGAACCGAAGTTTTTTTCTCCGTGTAATATATTTTTTTTTTTTCGCGTATCAACGGAGTTTTCAAGTCACCTTGTACAATTTGACGAGAAGAGTAATACACGGTGGATTAAATCCGGACATGTATGTGTGCTTTGGTTGCAGTGTCCGCGGATCCGTGTACGTATCAGTCCGGGACCGGGTGCAGTCCGCATAGGTCCGAGCTAGCTATGATAACTCCCTACCGGATAATCATACAGTGAACGAGAGAAACATTCGAGGGGTATAGGAACAAGTAGCACAGTGTTGCCATTCATCGTAGAAATTATCTCATGATTCTCATGTATATAGGTAACTCAACAGACTGTTTTAGTAGAGCGATATATCGTATCTATAGCTGTTCTAAGACCTCCGGCTCTAATTTGAGACATATCTCTGCGTTTGCGTAGAGAAAGGGACGAATTAGATAGGAACCTTCCATGATACCTGCGTTAAACTGCCATTAAGACCTTGGCCCAATAAATGTACGGTCACACGGTCCTCGGCCCCAAGTCAGCCCCAAGTCCGCCCTAAGTACTTCAACAAACATCGGCCACCAGCCAACGGACCGCATCGGACCGTTTTAAAATGGTGCAACCACAAAACTAACCTCCAAATAGCACTTAGGGTGGGTTAGAGAGGCTCTAGACCCGCCCCAAGTAACGTAAAGTTAGGTGCGCACCCAACATTCCGATGTGCCGTTAAAGAAATGTGAGGTTAGAATCGTCATTTTTAGGGACGACTTAAAGCTCGTTTGTACCGTACATTTATTGGGCCCTTGCCGTTATAGAAATTATGTGAGTTTATCACTGAATTTTAGACTTTCTTAGTGGGATTTTCACGATTTTCGCTGGTCTTTACATTTGACTGGACTATTTATTTGCTTATAGCAAAATTTTGCAAGATCCTTATTGGAGGTGGTATCAATAACTAACCCAAATAGTCTCTCCATTTAGTAGACCTAATCTGAAAGGGGGGGGGAGCAATAATGTAATCTATATGCATCCAAAAGCTAATAATATGGTGGAGCTGCGCCGGGTAAAAATCAAAATTGATCAAATTACAAAAAAATTCGGAATAAAGTGAAATTTTTGTTTACTCTTGATTTCTCAGCAAGCGGAAATGTGTGACCAATTTTTAGACTTCTTAGACTCAGTGTGATTTTCATGATCTTCGTGATCTTCGTGATTTTCGTGATTTTCGTGATTTTCGTGATTTTCGTGACTTTCGTGATTTTCGTGATTTTCGATGGTTTATAGGTTGGATTTATCTATAGTAATTTGCTTATAGCAAAAGTTTGCATAGAAGCCCAATTTCTGCCATGAATTGCAACACTGGAGTACCTAGTACCGCGCTGCAGTTGTCGAGAAAAGCAAGTTAGCGTCCCCCTCCGATCCATGTCTCGAAACGGGAGAGAGAGAGAAAGAGAGAATTGTATCCGTATCCGTGTGTGAGTGCAAGTGAGAGAGATAAACTGTGAGAGAAAGAGTGCGAGAGAGAGAGAGAGAGTGAGAGGGAGGATGATAATTCCTATGTTTGCTTCTCTCTAACATCGGGGCTGCTGTGAAATGAGCAGCTCCGAGAGAGTCCTGGTCCCCGCGGATCCCGGACGAATTTATCTGTGGCTAGAATCAAACACATAATCTTAACAGAGCTAATTTCTTTGGACTTGACCACTACTGGATGAAGGTATTATAAGGATTGGCTCTGTGTATATCCGACTCTCCGCGCCCGACCAACCGACCGACTCGGCTTGACTGCAGATTGAAATTACAAGTTTGCTCTCTGGTGGTGTGCTTTGCTTGTTTTCGTCAGACCACAGTGGATCGACCCGACAAGTTATGAGGACAAATTGTTCCTTCCATAGAAAAAAATGATTATTAAAATGTACCATATTTATATTATTTTGATTGATTTTGATCTCAGACGAGAACTCCGGAAATGGGTCTGTTGCACATCTTTGCTACGGTTAGCAGAGATTTTGTCCAAAGCAAAAATGTCCAATTTTTTTCTTGGTCCATATTTCTATTTTGTCCAATGTAAGAATACGTACAAAAATTATTTGTCCAAATTTAAAAATGTCCAGAGTTTACTTTTGTCCAACAGAAAAATTGGCCAAAAACATAATGTTCAAAAATGAGAAGATGCGCGCTCTATACAGGATTCAAACACGATATACAACAATAGGACAGTAATATGACCTCTTTCGATAGAAAAAAATGAGTGTTTAATTTCTTCTGTTGCGTAATAGAGTATTCCGTTGATTTGTTGATTTCCACGAATGTTTCAAAATATTGGACGAAATTGATAAACCGATTCAAAATGGACTAAATAAAATGTGGGTAAGTTGTACGTTGGACAAATTAGCGCTTTGGACGAAATAATAATGGACAATTTAAATTGGACTAATTTACATTGGACGATCTTTTTTGGACGAAACGTGTATTGGACGAATTAGGATTGGACGAAATCTCTCGGAACCTTTGCTACAACGATGAAGAATGTACCATCGTGTGTAAAATCGCCCGAAAAGTCCATTGGTGACATCAAAAAGTTATGAAATGCGATAATAAACTCACAAGAGACGTTTAATGTAATCCAAGATGGCGGCAAAATATCGAGCAATCTGTATGCATGCACCTTTAACATCCAAGGATTGCCAACGTTAAAAAACCTCACAGCCTCAGAGGTTATGTGTTTATTTACGTTGTGATTGGGTGTGATCGATATTGTGAGGTTGGCTATCCTTGGATGTTCGTGGTGCATGAATGCAGGTTGCTCGATCTTTAACCGCTATCTTGGATTTCATTAAACGTCTCTCGTAAGTTTTATACTGCATTTTATGACTTTCTGATGCCACCAATGGACTTTTCGGGCGATTTTACATACGATGAAACACTCTTCATCGTTGTAGCAAAAGTTTGCAACAGACCCATTGCATTCATGCAGTTGCATTGTTGCCAGATGGTACGCGACGCCACTGTTGATAATGATAAACACTCACGAGAACTTATATAAAATAGCATTGATGCAAAACCTTCGAGATGTGAATCTCTCTCTATCAAAGATGTGTTGTAGAGAGCTTCGTCTCGACCCATTGTGCGTCCTAGGAAATTCGAATCGCGCGGGGAAAGTGGGGTTTATCATTTTTCGCTTCTTGATGGTGTAATGAAGGGGGGAGGGGTATAGGATTCCCATAACTCTCTATCGGTGCCCTGCGCATTGTGATTTGGGGGGGGGGGGAGGCTCATTATATTTACGCGAGACAAAAGAATGGCCGAGATGGATGTCCAAGTCAAGACAAGAGAAGACAAGACATCGGCGATCGGTGATTGGTGATTGTTGATTGGAAAAGGAGGCGATTCCTGTAAGAAGAGGCTCGTAAAACATTAGGTGTGTTCTTTCCAGAAAATTAACAGTCCGATGATATGATGGTTTTTTTCCGTATGAGCACACCTGATGTCGCTTCATGGCCCTTCCTTTTGGAAGATGACTCGATTGACTTTGAAGAACCTTTGAACGATGGAATGGAGTTTGCGGAATTTAATGTGTGCCTCCAGACAAAACTCTCCGTGGTTTCAATCCTTTTAATAGAGCTAGTTGTGATATTTCTACTCATGAAGAGTACACGCACTGAAAAAAAAGGTGCTGAATTTAATTATTTACAGTTAGAAGAACGGACATTTTTTGAAAACTGTTAGTTTTACTGTTGAAAATAGGTAAATAAAATTACCTCCGTGCAGAGTTAGTTCAACAATTTTAAATCGTAAAACTATAACATTTTTGAAGTGTTTTCTTACTTTTAACAATGTAAGTATAGTTAAATTAACAGCCCCTTTTTTTCGGTGCAGATTAAAAATGTACTGTCCAGTTCACGATGAACGCAAAGGAGAAGTTGCCGAGTTTCAGAATGTATGGAAAACATGATTACGATCAAAGTGAAAAAGAAGAAAAAGAAAAAAACAATAAAATTAGGAAGTGTTTTGTTCTACATGTACCTAATACATCATATTACGTCTACCAACCATACTTTTGCGGCGTTTACCATGCTTTGTAGCGAGCACCAAAATCTCCTGTGCGCAACCACCCACTTAAATACCCCAACTGTTTTTGAGCCTCCGATCCCTCCCCCCCCCCCCCCCTCCCCACCATTAAACATCAAAATGATAAAAATTGAAGTCTCTAAACCAACATTGGTGATACCCCTATGAACTCAGTGCGTCAATTGCAAACCGCCGCTAAATATGATTAATTGAACCCTACTTTTTTTCTGTGCGTGAAGGCCTCTTTGCATTCATATTTTTTTCATTTATTCTGAAAATAATTTTTCCCCTTGGACAGTAATCAATACGTTAGCATGAGTTTAAACGGAATAAAAACATTTATCAATTGCGATGTATATTGACGTATTTTCCAATTAAATGGAAAATGATTGAGTCTTTACCGTAGGTTCAAGTATAGGAGACAAAACAAAAAAGATCTTCAGTCTTTATTTAAGCCACTGCACCGACCGGAAATTAAGGAACCAAAAAGAAGAAGAAACACAAAATCTGAAACAGGAGTTAGTTCGGGTCGTTTCCGAATGATACCTTTCGGCGCACAATGGTCTGAGAACGAAAAAAAAAGAAAAAGAAAAAAACCGGAAAAAAAACAAGAAAATCCGAAAAATCCGGAAAGTCCGAAAGTCATTGGAAAAGAGGTCATAAAAAATCATCGTTTGCTAGAGCTGTACTTTTTAACCCCTCTCACGGAAAGTGGTACACATGATTGTGTCCCATTTTATGTAACGTGGGATTCAATGGAATTTAAATAGAAATTTTGCAAAACATTGTGTGACCCAGCAAGATTCTTAGAAATTGTCATCTTTCGAATGGTCTCAAAAAATCTCAAAAAGTCAAATCCCAAATTGTGTGCATGAAATGGTTAAGCTTAATTAGAAACTTTCCAGTGACATTTTCCGGTTTAAAATGATCTCTTTGATTAGAATTGGTTTTGAAAGTTTATAAAAGATGTAATATGGGTTTGAATGGAATTTAAATAGACTTTTTGCAAAAAAAATTGTGTGACCCATATATATTCAAATTCGTCGAAAATTGTCATCTTTCGATCTATCTAAAAAGATCTAAAAAAAAAGGTCAAACCCTAAAATGCGTGCATGAAAGGGTTAAGCTTAATTAGAAACTTTTCAGTGACATTTTGCGGTTTAAATCACTTGTTTAAAAATCGTGTTCCTTTTGATTAGCATTGATTTTGAAAGTTTATTAATAATGAATCGATGAGAAAATTACTAAATGATTTTTGACCGATTTTCGATGATCCGAGACCAAAGTGCGACGAGATAAGATAACCCCGCGAGACGAATGAGGCGGATTCACGCTTGACAAAAAAATATTTTGACAGGTAATGCGAACTTTTAGGATCTCCACTCGAAAACGGCTGTGGTTAAGAGAAAATTAGTAAATGGGCTGAAAAGAGACCCCCCCCCCCCCCCCAGCAAGCATCTTACACGCAGTGCTCTCGATCTCTTTTTTCTTCTTATTCATTTGTATTTGTATTTTTTGTTCTTTTATTTTCTTTTTTTTTCGTGTCTTTCTTTTGATATGCCTTTGCCGCTACATTGTTCTCTGAAGATATGAATTCGAATCAATCTTCTTAAAAAGGGAAGGAGAAAATGATTTGCGGTAGTGATGAGAGGTTTTTTTCTTTAAAAAAAATGAGGGAGGGAGAGAAAGGACCAAGAATAAATGAGTGAAGATGATTAGGCCGCTCCAAACCTCTGGATAATCCAGGTAAAAACACCCGACGACGACGACCCGAAATCCCCGCCGAAATTGCACACGGATTCCGTTCAGTTGGCATGTTTTAATGATGGTGTCAAATAATGTTTGATGGTGTCGCAGATATCGTGTTTTTTTTTAAAGGTATCAGTACCGATATTTGGCGCCTATGTTTGTCGATCTCAGCAGGTCTAAATGTCTACTTGACTTTACTCTGGCACTTCAAACCTTCCAGAGAAATTTCGGAACTTAGAAAATTTGAGATGTGTGTCGTCATCGTTTGCTTCCAAACAAAAGCAATGCCATTAAAATTTCAAAGCTCAACTTCATTTGTAAAACACTTTCAAACGTGAATACGTTTTTAGCAAATTTCATTTATTCCGTAATTTGTGGCAATTCATACATGGTAATTTAAATTGCGTTTTATCATGATTACTTAAAATTTATTTTATTTTAATTTTTTTTAGTTTTTACTTTATTTTTTTTTTTTTATTTCAATAATATTGTAGTCTGAACTATAAATGATTCGATAGAACGTTTTCAATTTGTTGTTTGAAACTTTGCGAAATGAGGCGATTTGTACCCAAAGAAAAAAATTTACCGGAAACACGGCAGTTATCTGCCAACCGAGGAAACTTCTGGTTTCATTCCCAGAATTCTGGTATCTGTACCATAGATCTTGAAAATTTTGAGGAATTTTCGGTCTGTAGGACCAGATTCTGATGGAAAAATGAGAGATAAAAATACTAGAAATTTCTCGGTTGACGCTTATTATTGTGCTTCTGGTCAGTGGCGTACGCAGGATTTTTCTTGGGAGGGGCTCGCATTGATAAGCATTTGACTAAAAATTATTCCCCCCCCCTTCCCCTCCACCCCCATAAATTGGAGGTCTAGGGGGGGCTTCAGCCCCCTTAGCCCCCTCTGCGTACGCCACTGCTTATGGTAATATTAGTCCAATTTAAGAATTATTTTAGACAAAGAGCTTTCATGATATATTTTGCTGTAATCGTAGCTCCCTTCTATATCCTACATTGCAGCTCAGCTCACCAAATCAACGGTTCTTTTTCCGTTTTCTCTTCTTTTTTTTTTAAAAAAAATCGCCAAGTCCTCAGAGCGAAATTTCGTCCAACCAATAGCATTCTAGCAGACGCCCACCTCGTCCCGTTCGTTGATCGGCTCCACGCTGAATAAGAGACGCAGCTTGCCAGGACTATCTCGGCCAGGGTAGGCGGTACCCGAACGAATTCCTGTTTCCGAGACCCCATAATTATTGCCGAAAAAGACATATTTGTCACCGCGAAGCGGACTGGCACTGCTCTCTCTACATATATATAGGTATATATGTGGATATACCTCGGCGGCGGCGGTAGCTGATAGCTCACGTATCATATGAGGAGAGCAACCCGAGACCCGAGAGAGACCACTTTTGACATTGCTCCCTGTCATTCCCGCAATCACCACTCAACAGTCACCGGTGCCCAAGTCAAGTGCCACTCTCGCTCCTACCTATATATATATATAGACGGACGGATGGACTCAGGTTCAAGTCGCCACAGAGCTCCTCTTGATAATGATACACCCAACCCCACAAGGCTGCCACTTTTTGTATGACTGTATATATATTTCCCTTTTTGATTTTAATGTAACTAGCTTTTTTTTTTTTAAATTTCCCGCCAAATTCGGCATCGCTGGACACCGGTGCTACCGACCGCGATCTGCTACCATGTTATTATTAGTCGTCGGGTGATGCTCATTGCTCACTGACTGCTGAATGCTTAGGTGAGGTCGGTCCTCGCCGGGCGACAAATAACCGGGTTCGTTTTTCCACCGTCCCCTCACCGGTCACAGGTTCCCTCCGTTTTCATCGGTGAGCTACCAAATTGCCACCGATTCCGATTCCTCACTCTCTCGGATGGAGCGACGAGCGTGCCCCGGTGCGACGCAACGCAGGGTAGGGCGTGTGCGGTCAAGCTCGGCTGCAACTTCGGCGTGTAAAAAGCGCGCTCGTTTTTTTTTTTTTTTTTTTTTTTTTTTTCTGGGCGAGAGAGCTGCCGTTCTTTAAGCTTCTGTGTGATGTGCGAGATAAGTATGAGCTCATAGTGATAAGACCGTCTTTTGGCTTCTGTTGTGATGTTGACTCTGAACGAGTTAACGCGTTAAGTATGGACTTGGTGATAAGTCTGTCTTTTGACTTCTGTGTGATGCGCGATATAAGTATAGACTCATAGTGATAAGACCGTCTTTTGGCTTCTGTTGTGATGTTGACTCTGAACGAGTTAACGCGTTAAGTATGGACTTGGTGATAAGTCTGTCTTTTGACTTCTGTGTGATGCGCGATATAAGTATTGACTCATAGTGATAAGGTGATAAGTCCGTCTTTTGACTTCTGTTGTGATGTTGACTCTGAACGAGTATGTGGACTTGGTGATAAGTATGTCTTTTGACTTCTGATGTAACACTGATGTTTTTAATGTATGAACTCTGTATATACCGTAAATTGTGGTGACTTTGGACCGTATAGGGTACCTCTTCACAGTGATACCACACGCTTTAGAAAAAGAAAAACTTTGGAAAGCGGGATAATTTTCGACAGTATGGGAATTTTTTTTTTTTTTTTCTAAAGCGTGTGATAGCTAGTTTGATGAGATATCCTACTGGCTAAGGAGGAGCAACTTGAGTTGGCAAGTTAAGCTTGCGGACTAAGTGATAAGCCCTTTTTTCCGCTTCTATGTTGTGCTGACTCTGAACTAGAATCAGCGCGTTACGTATTGACTGTGTGATGCGCGATAAGTATGGGCTCAGTTTTTTTAAGTCCGTCTTTTGGCTTCTGTTGTGATGCTGACTCTGAACGAGAGTCATCGCGTTTAGTTTGGACTTGGTTTTAAGTTTGTCTTTTGACTTCTGTTGTAACGCTGTTTCGCATTGTATGAACGCTTGTTTCCATTAGCGCATTCACGATTTCTCTTATGTCTCTCAACATTACATTTTCTTTTTAAATGCGTAAAGTTGGGGAAAGGAGGCGATTCATCCCCTTATCAGTCCTTGTCTGACTTGCAAGTATGTTTGTATAATGAACAGAAAAAGTGAATGCGTTCCATTGCACCTCCGTTCCAGTCCTATTCCAATCCGGTTTGTACAGTTCCTTCGTTTCTAATCGAAAAGAACCAATGGCAGAGCAGAGGACAGTGTCGCCCACTCCCAACTCTCATATTCAAACGCCTGCGGTATTTGTCAAACACTCATAAAAAAAACTATGCTTCATTATTCGGAGGCGCGGTCCGATCCCACCGCGATTCCTGTCAGTTCGGTTCCAATCTATCTGTGCGTTCCTTACCGAAAGTATACCCAATGAGCCCAGGATAATGTCCACCACTCCCATCTCATCTCGGAGGAGTCGACGCCCGCGGTATTTGTCAAATACTTTTAAAAATCGTGTTTCATTATTCGGGGAGACTAGGTTCGATAATACCACAGCTCCGCGGTTCTCTTCGTTCCTTGTTCCTCGTTCGAGAAACAAACCACCGATGGCATCGATAACAGATCCGAACTTGAAAAACAAGGGCCGGAACGAGGTCCAAGCGGTCATCGGCGCCCTCGCTAGCCTCGGCATGTATCGTTATCAAGTCCATTAATTACGAACTGGCCCGGGCGACGACTCCCATAAACTAACGAACTTACAAAAAAAAACAACAACAACACCAACACGCCCATCTGAAAACATCGAAATTATAGGTGGACACGGGGTCTTGGTAAAGGCGAGTTGGTCGCCGAAGGAAGGCAACGATATATATCAATGTTGAGGCCATTCCATGGTCTCCGCCGGACGCTGGATACTGGTCCAGCTCGCGGGCTTCCCCCCGAACTCTCCGATCCGGCCTTGGAGGACCATTTGGAGGACTTGGATGGCGCGGTGGTGGTGTGGACCCCAAAAATGGTCTCTAGGCGATACTTCGACCGAAACGTGAACATTATTTTGGTTTCGTATTAAAGGAAGGAAAAGGATATGAAGCATATAAGCTGATACTGGAATTTGTCTTTCTCTCTCTGCGGCCGTTTGAACACATGTGTTAGAAAATGATAGCAGATGAGGCCATCATGTGACTTTAGCCCTTATCTCCGTCCTTTTCTAATACACGTATTCAAATGAGAGGAGAGAGAGAGAGATAGACAAATTTCTGGGTCCGTCCATGATATGAAGGTGAAGGAGAGGAAAAAACGGTCACGATGATCGATTTTGGTCCGCAGGGTAGGCGGGGCTTGAAGAATTGAGGCGGTTTCCGGAAGAGGAACCCACAAAATATGAGGTCTGATCTTCGGAGGAAATCTTAATGTTACCACAAGGCTAATATCGTCAGAAGAGCACACCTCATGTTTTAAGGTCTTTCTTTCTCAATTTGCCTTTTCCTTGGTGTTTTGTAGTTAGTCGCGGAGTTGCTAGATTAGGTAATTCAGATTTTCTTTCTTCTCTGTCTTTTCGGTTGGATTATGTAAAGGCGTGGACAGATCGGTTGACACGGTGTTTCGGTTGTGTATGTATGTTTTTAATTAACCTTTTATCAAGTTATTTTTACATTTTATTAACTGAGTCAGGAATACTATTAAGTTACAAAAATTTGACACCTGTAGTACCAAACCCGGACACTGAAAAAAAAGAAGCTAGCAATCATAGCCGTAGTCAGGTTATTGTCTTTCTCTCTCTTAGCCCATTTAAACGTATGTGTTAGAAAAGGATGGATATAGGGGCTGTCACGTGACTTCAACAACTGGTTCTGTCCTTTTCTAACACATGCGTTCAAATGGGCTTAGAGAGAGAAAGACAATATCCTGGCTACGGTTATGCTAGCAATAACATACCAGAGGCTCATGAGAGTTCTCTTTAATTTTAAAGAGAGTTGTCTGCTCTACGTTGTACGAGTAGGTACACTGAAAAAAAGAAACTAGCTGTGATATACCAGAATCACAAGAATAATTTGTCAACCCAGGGAATTTCCGGTACCTGCACCATAGTTCTTGAAGATTTTAAGGAAATTTTGTTACTATGACCAGATTCTAATAGAAACATCAGAAGTCTGTGGTTTAAGTATTCTGTGGTTTAAGTATATTCTGTGGTAAGTCGTGTGTTGACGTATCGTTGTCCTTCTGACAAGTTAATGACAATATTATTAGAATTTACTAATTAATGTTAGAACTAACACTAACATAAGTAGGGACTCAGCAAAGTTGGACAAATGGGGGTGGTAGTCGATTACACGATTACCAAGTAATCGTAATCGTCGTTTTTTCGGTGGGTGATCTTATGGTAATCAGGGCTGAGTTTTAACAAGTTATCCATCGTATTAGTTGCAGAAGAATTTGATCTAATCGAAAAGACCCTAAAGTTTACTATTCAGTTTTAAATACTGCGCATTTAATTATCATCCAAAGGTTTGATGATTACCAATTACCCAGTAATTCTGTAACCGATTACACTCCTATTTGCCCAACTCTGGTACTCTGGGACTCCGAACAGTCTTGAATTATCGACCTGGCAACATCTCCTCTAGTGCGGGACAAATATTTCAGGTGTTTCTCCAATTTTCGGGACGGAGAATCTCAATGAAGTGGGGGGGGGGGGGGGGGAGAGAGAGGGAAAGGGAAGGAAGGAAGGGGGTGGCGATGAGGGGGAGGAGGGGGAGGAGGGGGACAAGATAAGCGTCGTCCGTTGTACGCGGAGACCGCGCGACGCGATTGCGATGGCTGAAGGAATGAGCGATACTATCAAAACATAATCGATATTTATGAATAAATTAACTTCTCTTCAGTCTTCTTTCACCCATTTCGGTGTAACCCATTAAGTCTTAATGAATTTCTGAACCCTTTTTCCGCCGTCCTCGCCCCTCCCCCCCCCCCACTCTCGGCTCGCGCTCGCTCCTCCCACAAATGAGACCCCCGTTTCCATTACGCGATGCGGCCTTCTTCCCACCATCCATCGGTGGCGCACAGTGCGCGTCTTCACATCAATAATTGGGTTCTGGTAAAAAGTCGAATATTTCGTTAAATCGATCTCTGGATCCATGACAGGGCTTAATGGGATGTAATCAGAGCCGCCATTTTGCGTATAATTAATGACATTTTTCAATTCACCGATGATTTTTCCGATTTAGAAAAGATTACATAGGTAGGTCCTTTCAGTGTATGACTGTACTAGTGTACTACATGAAAATACTCGCTTCTTTATTCTTTTTTCAACCGGTGGAGTCGTCGATGACTTGAAAAAACTTGCGGATATTTTATTAATTTAACGGCGATTGCACCGATTGAGAGAAGATTACAGATCAGAGTATTTTCGTGCAGTACAGTCATACACTAAACTAAACTATGTAATCTATTCTCTCCCGGAGGAGTCATTGGTGAATTGAAAAATGTCATTAATTATTTACGTATACGTTATACGCAGAGCAGCAGCTCTGTGTGTCATAGCTTAAAGCAACATGCAGTGGGTTGATTTTCACTGCTTTGATATCGAGTTTCACTTAGATTTAAGGAATTTTGACCAATTTCTCTTGAAATTCGGTTTCGTTGTGCAATCAATAGAAGGTGCGACGATCGGTTTGGCATCAGTAATGGTTCTAGCGGCGACGAACATCCTTGGCGACGATTTGGAATACCCAATACAAAGCATACAATCCTTCAACGATTTTGCAACTTATGTTCGCGATAGTACGTGTTTTGTGACTGGGGCCCGTTGAGGACTTCTGAGACATACTTTATACCATAAAAATCTTCTCTCAGCTTAAATGTTTCGGTTGCCATCGGTTCTGATCATTAATTCCCTTTTCATTGCAAAATTCACTGTTAGAAATGTTTACTCCAACTCCGGTTACATAAAAACTATGATTTCTCTCGGTACATATTGCTTTGGGAGTAAGATTCTTACTGAGTAGAAAATGGTGCGAAAAGGAGGAATAAGAGATAGTCATAATTTGTACTTCTCCGGAGTTAAAAGATTATGTTACTCCACAGCGGAGGCTTACACACTCTCTTTAATAGTGTTCACTCCTCATTTTTCTACGCATGAGAGTAAAATTTACCCTCATGTTTATTTTCGCTCCGATCTTCACTCTGGATTTTTTGGGCCAATTTTTAACAGTGTATTTTGGTCAATTAGTTTTTAAGCTGAAACTCCACACCGTTCTCGCCATTTACTGAACCCATCGTGCGATGGTCGTATACTTTGGCCCTTTTTAATAGTCGATAAGGGTGTTTAAAATTCATGGAAAGTAATAGAGTACATGTCTCCCCTTTTCTCTCTCTTCGTCTCTCTCTGTCTCTCTGTCTCTCTTTCTCTCTCTCTCTCTCTCTCACCTCCTCTAAATTACTCAGCTTAGGAGAGAATATTTTCGTTGTCATCGAAAATGTTCTTTCTCATTAATGTATCATAATATCATACCTGTAGCTGTGGCTGGATGCTGCTGCCTCGTGGTATCCTCCTCTTCTCCCCCGACCCCCCCCCCTTCCTCGTCCGTTCGAGAGAATATCTTTTAGTCTTTTAGACCGAAATTAATATCTTTCCCGAGGGTAGACATTATACGCGCGGTTACCGCATCGGGATTCGGCCACTCTATAAGACAAAGGACGCGTAGCAAACGACGAAATGAGCCGTGGAAGTGAGCGCCATCCACCGCACAGGGTGTCTCAAAAGGCTGCTGTTTGTATCTCATCCGATTTCATTTGTTCATCGTCCATTGTCACAAAGATTTTATAGGAAGACGCCAAGGGATCTTACAAGCCCTTGTTTACACAAAGCTTTAAAATTCCTCTCGCTCCTCATGGCTTGGAGTTAACCCTTTTTGTCATGAAGTATGAAAGAAGTGTCACAGTAGTCTGAAACCTATACCATTCAATTGAACGAACTTTTCACTTATGATTTCATGTGTGAGTCAATTTTTCCGAATTTCCATAAGGCTCCGTATAAAATGTCGTCCCTTATAATGGACACTGTGACGGAAAGGGTTAAGATACGTTCGTCACTATGCTGTTGTGAAACACCCTGTGTATTCATTTCAATTTAAAACGGATACTTAATTATGTAGCTCCAAAGAGTGAATGATTGACTGATTAATAAATATTAAACAAAAACAAAACAAAAAACACACAAAAATCAACTATTGTTACACTGAAAAAAAAAAAAAAAAAAATCCCTAAATTCTAGTACTATTACCACAATGCCAACCAAGGAAATTACATTATTTAATAGAAAATTCTATCAGAATCCGGTCGAAGGCTCTCAAAATGTTCAAGGATACCTATGGTACAAAAACCAGAACTCTGGTATAATAAATTGAGAAATTGAGAAATAATAAATAAATAAATAATAATAAATAATAAAATAAATAATAAAATAAATAAATAATAAATAATATAAATAAATAATATAAATAATAAATAAATAATAAATAAATAATAAAAATAAATAATAAATAATAAATTGAGAAATTGTTTCCCTTAACAAATTGCTATCCTCTCGTAATATTTTATTTCTATACCAATAACAGTGGCGTAGCGTGCAATTTGGCAACTTTGCAGTTTTTCCATTTAAATTTGAGAAAAAGATCGAACTATTGGGTGTTCTTTGAACACCTTCGCATTCGATTTTTTACGTGGGTTTAGATGGACATAGTACAACGTTGCCAAATTGCACGCTACGCCTCTGATCAATAAGCTTCAACTTTGTATAGTTTGGCTTCGTTGAGCTCCCAAAATGAGACTATGCATAGTATGCGTCTATGTAGTTTTTTCCACGTTTTGAGGGTACGTGTGGTTTTAAATTTGGGGGAGGGGATTTGTAACATCCCATATCGGTTCATCCATCGGAGATTCTTTATTTTAATCGTTTCCTACCAAGCTGAAACCTTCTAGAGCCAAAATTAAAGCAGGCTTTGGAGTCAGGGCCGATAAAACATTTGGTGCGCTATATAGTTGATATCATCTTGACGATCACAGTAAAATTTCCTCAGAAGACCATACCTGGTGTTTTATAGGCCCTTCTTCCGGAGACAGCTCCAATTTGCCTCTCTTTTGTCTTGATTGATAGGCGCACAAAATTGAGACCTTGACATTTTTCCGCGAGTGTACATAAGTTATCGTCGTGAAGCTGATGGACGGACATTATGGACGGTGGGTCAGTTCGCGACATGGTTGTCAAGATGTGCAAAAAACTCTTTAAATTTCATATTAAAATCAATTTAAAATGTAAAAAAATTCACAAAATCTGACAACTTTGTTGCTTACATGGTTGCCAATCGTATAGAAAAAAATCCTCACTCTTTACATCGATATAAATCGATGTTTCGGCTATTTTTTTGCACATGTTGACAACGACGTTTGCACTGTCGCTGAAATTAATCCGTTGCCGTGTCGTATGGACGTATGGTTTGACATGGTGCAGCCTTGCGTGTCCAATTTCAGTCCATAGTCGTCGATATTATTTAATATCCAACAATTATCAACGTCCTCGGGGCTGCCTCGTCAGATATGGGTATAGACGTATATCGCCGACTCTATCATCAATATGAAGTCGTTGATCAGTATTGGAACGCAGAAATAACGATTTTTCGCTCTAATATTTATTCAGCCTTTGGTGAATGGCAGGTATCGCGGAATTAGTTTTTATAAGATCTACAGAGTAGATAGGTTTTGCTAAAATACAGGGAGCTATCTATATTAATTATTAAGTACTGTACTTTAGTGGATGGCCGTAGTATCAAGCACGGGAATGGAACAGTAGCGGCCCGTGAGATTTGGCAACCATGCATTTTTTCCACTTAAACTTAGGTAAAAAAATCGATTTCAAGCGGAGGCTGGTAGCCTCCTCGAGTTTCGATTGTTTTCCATGTATTTAAATGGGATAAAAACACTGTTGCCAAATCGCACGAGCCGCCACTGGAATGGAAATGAGGAAAGAATTGTAAAAAAAATTATTTTGGTTTGGAGTATGTACCTAAGTACCAGTGGCGCAGCGTGCATTTTGGCAACGTTGTAAAGTGTCCATTTAAACCCATGTAAACGGTCGAATGCAGAGGTGTTTACCAAACAGCGAACACCCATTAGTTCGATCTTTTGAATGGATTTAAATGGACTCATTATATCGTTGTCAAATTGCACGCTACACCACTGCTAAGTACACGAAGAAAATAATAAGTCAACGCAAACCAAATGGACTTTCAACTATTTTGTAGAAATACATGGACAAAAATAATTCATTAATTCTAATAACATTACTAGAAACACAGTGAAATATCAACCGAGGAAGTTTTTGTACTTATACTAGAAAGTTATATTCTTTCTATGAGAATCTGGTCTTATTGCCAGCATTTCCTCCAACTTTTCAAGAACTTTCGAACAAATATTCAAATCCTGGAAGCAGTGTCAGAAATTTTTACGTTTGACACACCGTTTTGTTCTATTGATCGCTTTTATACTGCACTTTGGTAATCACTTTTATAGTGTATACAGGTATACTTCAAGCATTTGTAAACATTTTTTATTGTTTTGAGTACGATCGAACGTGGTTTAATCAATTCGTTCTGCCTTAGATCGTCTTAATTTTTGAGCATGAGTGCAACATGTTATTTTTTTTAATTTTAACAAGGGTATATACTTTTGAGTTTTCAGCGAAATATGACTCAGTCTCACCCTGAAATAATAGAGAGCTTGAAGTACTTGCGATTATGTACCACGGATTTTGGCCGATCACCTTTGGGTTTATTCACATGTTCTGACATTCCCACCAACAAACTCTGTATTCTACACGGAGAAAAAGGTATGTCGATGAACGACATAAAATATGAGTTCGAACCACATACTGTATGTCGTTTCCAGCAGATGCTGGGGGAGTATGTGGTTCAAACTCATACCAGTATATAGAATTTTAGTACACCCAATATCATAAAAAGTATGTAGAATATTGACATACGGTATATAGAATAGCTACATACGGTATGTAGAGTATCGACATACGGTATGTAGAATATCGACATACGGTATGTAGAATATCGACGCACGGTATGTAGAATATCGACATAAGGTATAAAGAAGATTGACATAGGGTATGTAGAACATCGACGCACGGTATGTAGAATATCAAATGACAGGTTGGAACTCGAAAGCAAGGATAGGTTTTTGAGGTTAAGTAAGTATCCGATGAAATATGAGGAAGTATGAGCAATGAATGAGAAAGACATCTAAAGAAATGAAAGAGCTATGCAATTATAAGTTGAATGACAGACTCACCATAAATCCAATCAATGCAGGCACATTGATTTCACACAACTGCTGACGAAAACATTTAAAGCACTGGGTCACAATTTGGAACAATCGAGTAAAGAAAATTAAAGGAAACCTAGACAAGTTTAAGTATTTGATTCGTATAGGTGTTACTTGAGGCAAGATAGATTTCACATAAAATTTGATTTAAGGAAACTACTCCAAACTTATTCATGAGTATGAAGTTATGAAAGGCGCCATTGCATGCAACAAGGACACAAGCACACAAGGGAAGCAAGCACACACAAGGGAAGCAAGCACACAAGGGAACCGGTCACGATGCTTATCCGAGTAATATCTGGAGCAAAGCAATCACAAATCATTAACCACTATTACACAAACCTTTTGAAAAGCACTGATCAAAATATGTGCATGAAATTCAATTAAAGTAGCTCATTGATAGGCATCAGTTTACGCGGGAAGTGACCGAGCTCTTACTGCACTTATCGAAGATCTGAATTTCTAACCTCTCTTGAAATCACAACAACACTACACCGGTGGGTGATGGAACTTGATGAAGCGATATTCCCACATGGTATTTAAATCGATAGAACTTTTTTCTGAGCGAAATTTCATTAAATATAAGCTAAAATGTGGAGCACTTAACAACCGAACAACCGACGCGTCGCCATTTTGAAACTAACTGAATCACACCATGCAGTAATTCTACATACTGTATGTCGACGAAATCCATACGATATGTGAAATAAGTACATACGGATGTGAATGAATGACATACGAGATGTGAGTGAACGACATACCAAAATTCCACGTACAGTATGTATTTTATTTACATAACTTATATATTTAATTTACATGATCATGTGAATAAATGACATACTCCATAGTATTGGAATACATACCAGCCGAAATACATACCGTATGTCGTTTATCTACATACTCTTTTTTTTCCGTGTATTACCTTAAGTTTTGACTTGTTTCATTTAGTAAATGAAAAAAAAAAAAAAAAAAAAAAAAAAAAAAAAAAAAAAGTCTATCAATATACTGTTTTAGTAGAGCGATATATCGTATCGATTGCCGTCCGAGGGCCTCTGGTTCCAAACAAACTCTGGTTCAATGTAATTTCCCCATAAGCAAACTTTTGAACCGAAATTTAGGGTATTAAATCAAACAATTAATGCGAGCTTTTTGCGATTATGAATTCTACGTCCTTGAAAATGCTTAATTATGCCTGGTTCCTTGACTAAAACTGCCGAAATCAATAAGATATTACAGATTAAATGTTGCATTTGTAGGTTAGAATCGCCCGAAATCCCGCCAATTCCACAACAACAACAGTAACATTTGGGTGATTCCAACCTCCAAACGCACCGTTTAATCTGCAATATCTTGTTGATTTTAGCAGTTTTACGGATGGAACCAGGCAAAATTAAGCATTTTCAAGGACGTAGAATTCATAATCGCTAAAAGGTCGCATTAATTAATTGATTTAATGACCTAAATTTCCGTTCAAAAATCCGCTTATGGGGGAAATGCATTGAATCAGAGTTTGTTTGGAACCAGAGGCCCTCGGACGGCAATCGATACGATATATCGCTCTACTAAAACAGTCTATAGAAGCTTTGCGGTTTTGACACGTCATGCAAAGGCTCATTTCTATTCGTCAACCTGAAATATTGTACCGGAATGTCAAAACAAAACCACATCCAAATCATTGACGTGAAGGACAGATAAGATAACCCTTAAAAAGGAGAAAGGGTGAGAGAAAGAGGGAGAGGGATGGTGGGGAGGCAGGAGGAGGGGAAACCGCGTACGGGCATCGATTAGGCACGACAAACAAATCGCGGGAGGGGGATAATTGAAACATTTAACCACCGTTCTCCCTTCTCCCCCTCCCCCTCTCACCATCCCCCTCTCCGCCCGCTACCTCCCCCTCCTTCTCAAAGCCATTCCCATCCCAATCGCATTTCATTTTTTATTTCAATCTTTCCAAATGACGAACGCAGTTCGTTGTTTTACAAGTGGGTAAGTTGACGGAGAGACACCAAAATAAGGGAGAGAGGGAGACAAACGCGAGAGAGAGGGAGAGAGAGAAAAATTAAAGGTTAGGATAAATTGTTGTATATCACAGTGAGAGAGGCGCATGGGAGGGGATCCAAACGCACACCCAAATGCACGCGACAGAGACATCCAATATAGAGACAAAGCTCCGCGAACAAGAGAGACAGAAAACTAAGTGTGTGCGAGAGAGACAACCATCTATCCTTCGTTCCAGAGACGCAGAATGATGTGTGCGAGAGGGACAGAACGATGGGCGTTGTGAGCAAGGAAGAGAGAGAGGGAGAAGGCAGGAGGGAGAGAGAGGGAGGGGGAGAGGGGGAGGCTGAGAGAGAGCGAGAGAGAGAGAGAGAGAGAGAGAGAGAGAGGAGAGAGAGAGAGAGTGGGAGAGTGAGAGATAATTTTAGACATAGCGATTCGCGCGAGAGAAGGACAGAGCGACTTAAACAGTAAAGAAGGGAGACAGGAAACAAGCTTTTATAACACGCATTAAACAACACCAACAATGTCATTTCTCACAAAAGAGCACTAGATATTTAATCAAATGTTCCGTGCACGCAACGCAAACCCGCGATGGTGGATGGCGTCTAGGCTGGACTCACCTCCACCTTCGTCCTCCACCACACCAACACATCGATGCACCATCGCGCACAAATATGTACAAAGTGCCCGCGTTTACAGCCATCATTATAGTTGTGTGCGATTCTCTTTCTTCCAGCCGGCAGGAGTGCGGGACGCAGGACTGTCATTTTGACGTAATAAAGCAAATTTTCAAGTATAACTCAATGTACAATATTTAAATTGCCCGCCAAATTTGGCAACAGCTGGCGGGACGCATCATTGCAAAAGTAGGCACGATAGTTTTTTTTTTTTTTTTTTTTTTTTTTTTTTTTTTAATGGTTGGGTGTTTAAGTTGTGTAAAGTGCGTGGTTGTGCCGGGGTGATATCGCGATCACACGATCACACGCCACTCACTATAGCGAATCAAAACAATTGTCCTTCTCTCTCTTTTCCCATTTAGAACGCAATGTGTCAGAAAAGAAAGAAGAGGGGACGAAAGTCACATGACTGCCCCAGATCTGTCCTTTTCTAACCCGCGCGTTCTAATCGGAGAAGAGGGAGAAGGAGAGATTCCTGGATCTGCTAGTGTGACACGCCGATCAAAACGGAGGCTATGGAGGAAAAGGAAATGGGTTTTCTACTTGTGTGTGTCTGTGGGTGTAGATTGCTCCCAGGCAGCGCTAGTGTCTAACTCTCCGCCCACCCCCCCCCCCCCCCCCCATTTCAGTCGCTTGAGGAATCGTCAGGAGAATGACAAGTCACCGTCCATCGCGCGTTCGTCACCACGCTCGCTCTGATCGCGTCACCGTCAACAATCAACGTTCGCCAACTTCAACATCGATGCCACTTTATTTTTTTTATTTATTTTTTTGTGTGCTGCAAAACAGAGACAGAGACAGATCCAACTAATACAAGGCTTCTAAAGACATTATATCGTGTAGGCGGAGTGAACAATTAACAAGATTCTTGAGACAAACTTGCGGTACACTTCGCATGTTCACCAAAACTCAACACATCAGTCAACACTCAAAAAGCAAATTTTAGCGATCGAATATCATTCACTTCAAGAATTGATGATTGCTAACTGATGCTGCTGATCGGTGAAAAAGCTAGCCAATGAGAGTCGAGAATGAACTTCTGAATGATATTCTCGTGAAAATGAAAACTGCGATAATAATATTCAATAACATAAGCTCTAAATCAGCTCTGAATGACATGACCATTTTTAACAAAAAAACTATAGCGTTTTCGAACCTAATATTATGTTTGTCTCACAGGAAAATGACTTCTACGCATGGTTTGTACAATGAACTTTACTCGAAAAGTTCGTCATTTCCGAAATTATCGTGGCGAAAGGAGTCAAAAAGGATAGAAGATGAGATTTCTGACAACGGTTGCAACAATTCGAAAATCGAATCTACCTCCGGAGGTGAATTCGAAATTTCCAATTGTTGGAATTCAACGGTCTCCGGTAAGACCAACGAAACAATCGAATATCATCAAAATAAAATGCAAATCCATCGAATATCATACGACGGTGAATGATATTCGATCGCTAAAATTTGCTTAAAACCCAACAACCGAAACGAACTTAACAAATCAAATAAAACAAACTTAACAGTCATCAGTTTACTCAACAACTGGATCACCTTGAAGATTTTAATATTTTTAAGAATATTTTTAATGAAAACTGGTGACAAACAAACCAACGCTACCTTGGTATAGTGCATTATTGAAGTTACACGATATTTCCAATTTTGTACGATACTTGTTGCTCATAATAGCAGTATCAAAATGATGGTAAATGAATAGTGTTTCATTAATCTTTGATTATGATTTTTTTTGAATCAGTAAGTTTCGGTTAGCATGTTATGTGTGTTTGATCGTCACCACTTGAACCACTGAACCTCTCCCCCCCCCCCAATTTTGAACAATAGACTCTCTCGTGAGTGTAAGGGTATAGATTCCGCGATGTTTGCCTCTTTTGGCTCAATGTTACGGGACAGGAAAATCTCTGTTTGTGTGATATTATGTATTCGATACAGATCCATCGAGTGCAACGCTTCCTGCGTTATGAAAAAGAGGCATTTTAAATGCTTTCATTTTTATCCGGGGGCTCACTAACACCCAATAGCTGCCTACTGTTGAGTGGTGAACATTGTTCCAATCGAAATCTACGTAAACTTTTGCTTTGAAGACAGCATTATAATTAACTAACGGCAACGCACATAATTCTAAAATTAATAATTAGAAACCATTATACTCTCTGAATTAGCGCCAATCATTATTTAAACCATGAAGACACATGAACCTATGCCCATCACTCAACTGTAGGCAAATGTTGACCAGTATGCCTTCACATGTGCACTTCGAAAAATGTATTCGTTTAAGTGTAATCATGTATCCTTAGATTTGGCTACTGCGCCACGGTAAAGCTGCGCCGGATAGCTATCGTCACTTCGACAAGGTCCGACTTAATTGCGGCCATCCGAACGGATGATTTTGCAATCCATCAACTTCCATCAGGGAATCGTGGAATTGTATTTTTTTATTCTCTCTCTCTTCTCTCTCTCTCTCCTCTCTCTCTCTCTCTCTCTCTCTCTCTCTCTCTCTCTTTCCTTATTTTTTCGTATTGATACCATAACACGTCGGACGCGACTGTTATGAGCCGCCGCCATTCCGCAGTGCGAGCGCGAGGAAACGCAGGTGACTGACGATAGAGGGCGGGGCAGGAGCAGGATCAGGACAGGACAGGGCGCGGAGTTTTTTTTTTTTTTTTAATGGAGTGTCCGTGTCACCGATGCGATGCGGTAACGACACGATGCTGACGCCATCTTGTGTTGTGTTTTTGCCCTGTCATTTTTGAAGCAGATCAAGATTCCGCGCGCGGCTGAGATCTAAATCAACGAGTTGCATCAGCAATCTCTCGCGCGAGTAAACTCGCGGATGGATGAACAGGCTCTTGGTGAATCAAATGCACCCATTCATCACTTAAGGGGTCTCTCTCCGCCTGCGAATTCACAAGCGCTAATAAATTGATTGAGCCAATGAGTTGCCTTGAAGTCGATAGGTCGAGTCTGATGTATCGACAACAAAGAAGCCCATTTTCAATCATTTTATTCGCGCTTTTAAATTCGCAGGTGTAGAGACCTATTTAAGGTGGTTTCTAGTGATGACGTCTAATCGGCATCCGATATCAACAAAATAATATGGAGCCGATGATATGACTTCAAAAAAATTCCTTGATGACAAACAAAGTTTCTTCTTAATTTTTCATCCTAAAGTGACCTAACACACACAGGACCCGTAGATACGCCGTCGAACCGGTTTGATTGGCACCGGTTCCGTAGGGCGAGAGGTAAGGAGAAGAGATAGAGAAAAATAGAGAGAGAGAGAGAGAGAGAGGAGAGAGAGAGAGAGAGAGAAAGAGGAGGGGGGGGAGAGGAGAGAGAGGGGAGGGAGGGAGAGAGGAGAGAGAGAGGGAGGAGAGAGAGAAAGAGAGAGAGAGAGGGAGAAAGAGGAGAGAGAGGGAGAGGAGAGGACGGGAGAGAGGGAGAGAAGGAAAAGAGAGAGAGAGAGAGAAAGTAAGGATAAAAAAGGGGGGAAAAGTCTCCGCCTCAAAGACAAAAAAAAAGAAAAAGAAGAAAACCCTCAGCGTCACAAACGACGAATTCTGATGCGGTCAATGGCGGGGTTGCCCTTTTCTACTCCTCCCCCGCCATCAACACCGCCCCACTCCCTCACCGATGGAAACTCCCGAATCTCATCAGTCATCACACGGACGAACCGCGTCCGCGCGCTATAGCGTGACAAAGTAAACGTACTTCGTGACGTGAAGCAATGAGATGTTCTTAAGGACGTCTCCGAGCGAAAAGAAGGGAGGAGGAGAAAGAGAGAGAGAGAGAGAGCGAGTGAGAGAGAGAGGGGTGGGTGGGGAAAGGGGTAATGAGAGGGAGAGAGAAGCTGCCATTCGGTTACAAGCTCGAGAGGTTAGATTTTTAAGCTCCGTCTGCTATTAATTAAATTCGCCGTGCTCTTATCTCCTTCTTTTTCTTCTTCTTTCTCTCTCTTCTTCTCCCCCTATCTCTTTCTCTCTCCTCTTATCCCCCTATTCGTCTTCTTCCATCACTCTCGCCTCTTGCGGCTCTTCGACCTCACCGCGATAAATTTAGTCGGGTTAACCTCCAATTAATTTATCGTATTTCTTTATTTCATTAAATCCTTTTTTTTTATGGTGTTTACGTTATGCAGACATATTGTATGAGGAGTTCTACTGGACTGTGTAGATATGAGAAAGGATTGCTTGAATGTCGCTGAAAGATCGGAGTTGTTACTAGAGGAGCGTTGTTCCATTAGCGAGTGTAAACGCGAGACTCAAGCAAGGATTAAAGAGTTTTGGTCGAATCCACACTAGAACAAAAAATCGTCGGGAGCGAAACGAATCGTCAACCGAGAATTCTGACACTACTACCAGAACTTTGATATTTGCACCATAGCTGTTGAAAATTTGGAGAAAGTTCTAGTACAATGCTCAGGTTTTGATAGAAACCATAAAATAATTTGTAGGTTATCAAATCATTGTGCTTCTGGTAACACTGATACAATAATGGCATTATTTTTTTCGGTGCAAAGACTACAAGGCCCTACAAACGATCAAATTGGAACGAAAAATTAGTGGAAGTGCAACGATGTGTCAACTGAGGGAATTTCAGATTCTGTTGCCGGAGCACTGATATTTGTATTATACTTCTTAAGTATTATACTTCTTAAGAATTTGGAAATAGCTCTGGCAGACTGTCCACATTTTAAGAGAAACACCATCATTTTCCAGTTAAAGTACTTGAAATTCCTCAGCTGTCATATCGTTGTGCTTTGGTAACATTCTACAATTAATTATGGAATTAATATGTCTTTAGTTAAATGACTATAAAGCCTCCACAGACGATCAAATTGGATTTCAAAATAGCTTCAACGAGGGCATTTGGTGATCGGTTCGCACCATCCATCATCCCAGGTTTGCAGTCCACATACTTTGAAGCATCCATGTTGTCGAGGTCATCAATCGAGACTTAAACTGATTTCATGTTAAGATATACCAAAGCATTTCAAAATTTTGGCGCAAAATTATTGACCAATGATTTCAATGACCAACCACTCCGTGGAATGTACAAGACAGCTTGGGATATCTATGTGCGGATGGACCAGCCACAGTAACACTCCTAGATGGCTCAGAACCAGAGTTCAAACTCGACAAAGCGAGCCTCGAGGGCATCAACGGATTAAACTAAACTTAACTCATCGTCAGAATGAGATGGAAAGAAAAGTATCCCCTTCATGATCATACTGAAGGTAAGAAAAAAAAAGTCTCGTCAACTGGGCGGAGATTTTTTAACCAGAGTATTACTTAAGACAATGTGATTAGGGGACTTACGCCTGTGGGGAGGGGGGTGGCGAGGAGCACGGACGGACGGATGGTCCAAAAACAAATAAGGCCGGGGCCTTCTTTCTCTCTCTACAGTCTCTTTACCATTAGCGCAACGAGATGTATTGTATCCATCTCTCTCTTTCTTCAATTGAAACACTTACGTTGGACAAGGATAGACAAAGGGATAAAACCAACTCTTGCCATCCTTTTTCTACTTATATATTCAAAGGAAAACTGAGAGAGATGAAAGAGATTGTGGCTGTGCCACTGGAGTGTACAACTCTTCGTCGGAGGTGATTTGACTTAATTACGGTGTCAAAAAAAGGAAGGGTCCCGTCCGACAAGGCGACGTTCTTCTTTCGTCCTCGTCACTTTTTTTTTTTTTTGAGACTCTTTCGGCAGCGATGACTATCATCACGATGATTGGTGGCAGGAGAGAAGGGGGTGGAGGGAAGGCGGGACATCGCGCATCGTGAGTCTCCGTCTTCATCATCAAGCATCAGTTCATCAGAGCACATCATCCATCGCTGAGGGTCATCAAAAATGGACCACGCCGAAGAGTAGTTAAAGTTTTATAAGTAAGTGTCCGACACTCTGTGACCGGATGAGAATATAGTCCAAGCATAGCCTTAGCCAGGAATTTTTCTATCTCTCTCTTTGCCTATTTGATAACATGTGTTGGAAAAGGATGCGTGTAGGGGCTGAAGTATCTTGATAGCACCTCTATCCATCCTTTTCTAACACATGTTTTGAAATGGGCAAAGAGAGAGAAAAACTAATTCCAGGCTACAGCTCTGGTCCAAGTACCTACCATAGACCTTAGATCTAAAGAGAGGAGAGACTCAGAGACCTCGCCCAATCACTCCTCCTGCATGTGATCCGTGGCTCCCTTAACTTGCTTCAGTTCACATCCATTGCTTCAGGAGTAGCAATTATTCGTCACCATTAAATTATCACGTTTATTTTAATTGAAGCCGTTTATGAAAAGGGCCAGTAAAAAAAGATGCGTTTACTTAATTCTATCTTATGGAGTTTTTGAATATCACAGTTGCGCATCTGAGAACTTATCTTTCTTTTTCCCTATGTATTTGAATGCATGAGGTAGAAGAGGATGAACGTTGGTTGTAGGAGCGAAAGTCACGTGATAGCCCCATTTCTATCCGTTTCCAATTCATTCATTACTTTGGGGAATGGGCAAGAAAGACAAGTGTCTGAATACATTAATGCTGGTTATCCTGATTTTTAAAAGAGAACTGTTATCTGTGAAACTGTACAAGCTGTGATAAAGCGTTCTATGTGTCAAATGTCAATGTTGAAATTTCACTGTTGTCGATTTTCATAGTCTTGTGGTCAGCGCAATTGGCCACTAACCCAAAGGTCGGTCCCGGGTTCGAATCCCGGCCGAGGTGACAAAATTTGACGATCTAGACTAGATCTAGATCTAGTCATCTCGCAAGGCCATGGATATAACTCCTCTCTTTCATCTTTCCTTCCTTTGTTCTCTTCCATTTCGTCTGTTGGGCCCTTGTTGACAAAAGAGAACGCCTAAACCTTAATATATATATATATATATATATATATATATATATATATATATATAATATAATATATATATATATATATATATATATATATATATATATATATATATATATATATATATATTATATATAATATAATATATATTTAGGTGAATTTCATGATCAGGCTTCACTTCAACATGAAGAGATATATTATTTTTACCTGATTTCCTGTGTTTTTTTTTAATCCGTTGTTTTTTTTAATCCAGGATTAAAACAAACACAGGAAATCAAGTAAAAACAATATATCTCCTCATGTAAATAAATAAATAATTGACTGTTGAAACCAATGAAAAGGGTCATAAGGTGTTCACTTCACAGTAATGATTCGATGTTGCACTTAAGTTTAAATAAGTTTTAAAGGTTGAAAGAAGTCAGAATGTTCATTACAGTGTCCGATAAAAAACTTTATACATCATGCACATATCATGTATCACCAGTGATACCCTATGCAGTGTAGGGTTAACTCTGATATTTAATAATAATAAAAATAAATCTCATCCACTTTAAAACAGCCTGGCACCTTTGCCGTTAGAGTCTCTTCTTTACTCCTTGCACTAATTAACTCTTACCTGGTGACCAGCGCGAGTACGACGGACTCGGACGGACGCGGGATACAGCGTTAAGCCCGCGCCCCGCGCCATCTTGCGACCCGCGAAGTCAACTAGCCCTGACTCTCAACTCTCGAGTCAAGTCTCAACTCCGAAGGAGTCAGTCGTCGAGTGGATCCACAGGCCCAGGATCAGAGATGCAGGAGGCACAAGCTTTTTCATCCTCATTTTTCTCTTTCCCTCTCCCACTCCCTCCCTCTCACACACTCTTTCTCTCTTTCTCTATTTTTCCTCCGATTTAATAAGCTCGGTTAATTAGTCCTTCAGCCCGACGAGTTTCTGACTCGCCTGCTCTTCCGCTCGTGTTCAATGTGCACCCCACTGCACAGCGTTGTCAAATTTAAGGGAAATATCGGTAGATTTCCCATAAAAATTCTTGTAAAACATACTGATATTTACCCAAAAACCGGCAACGCTGCCACTGCACCAATTGCACCAATTGCACTGACTTGCATCATCCCACTTTTCTCGTTTTCTGGTCTTGTTTGCTCGCTCGCTCGCTCGCTCGCTTGCTCCGGACTCTTTTTCTCTCCTGATCGAGCTTTGAAGATCTAACTGCCGAGATCGGAAGGTTTTTAAAAAACGTAATGCGAACCGTGGTGACTATGATTAAGAAGCGAGAAATGTGATTTAGACTGACTCTCTCGGATCGGAGTCTCTCTGCGCCGAACTGGATTAAAAGTTAATCTACCAGGATCATGTTTTCTCTCATTTATCCTCTGCCCCATTGCCTCGAGCTGAAGCTTGGCCAAAGGCATAGAAGATAAGTAGGTGGAACATAAACATTCTAAAATTGGAGCCGATTTCTGAGTCTATGAGGTTAAAGAATCCACTCGCTGTTCCTCTTTTTCCAGTGAAAGATACATGTAGAGAAGGATAGAAAAAATATTACTAAACCTTCTTTATCCTTCTTCAGCGTATGTATTTAAAGGGTAACTGAGAGGGATGGTGAACTGAAACTGATTTGTAGAAACGAGTATGAAACAAGTAAAAAAAATGACTTAGCGACGACTTGACATAAAAGAAAAAGAGTAAAGGTAATTTCTTTTGTTTCGTTTTTTCCAGTCCTTCTTGTCTAATGTTTTTTGTAAATCTGTAAACCCGCTTGTAATTTATGCTATCGTTTCATTGCCTTCTTCTAATCGCTTCCTTTTTTCCGAAGGAGTGCACATCTTCTTTGTTTATTCTTTTCGTTCTAATGTAATCTAATTTCCCATTTGCTTGTTTGTTACAGGTGAGTTATCGTCTTTGTTCTTGATCATCATACCAATACTTGATTGGAAGTAAGTAAAACTGTTGCTGTTTTGATTTACTTCTGACGTTCAATTAAGTCAAGGCTTTATTTATACCGATATGTTATCAAAAAACCTCTCACAGATTAGTTCTTTCGCTGAAATAATTAGGATTAATAGGTCTGGTGTGAACTAGCTTTTTTTGCCTCAGATATTTTTAATGATTACTCTTGCAGAATATGACACTGCGTTGCACTCAATTGCATTTTTTAAAATCCACTCCGAATCTCAAAATTAGGAAATGTAATTAATTGTCTGATTATCTTGGCGTTGGATATTCACTCTGCATTTTTGTTGATTCAGAAAGGATACAATTCAAGATGGAAAAACCAGGTTATTTGTAAGCTGTAGCATTTCGTTGTCCCAATGGTCTCTCACTGTTTGTCAGTAAATTATTCGTCTATGTTCCGAAACTGTGCCGTCTTGCTTTGTTAAGTGCTGATTCACTTTACAGACAGTACGGAAAAACAATATTGTGACGATTCAGAAACGATAGCGATGCCATATTGCAACAGTAACGATTTCGCTTGCGTGACGCAATGTTTTTACCATAGTCCCACTTTTGCTTCGTCATCGCGTCATCTCGCTTTGGCACATGTTGTTTCACATTCCAGGAACGACAAAAAGACGACTTAGAAATGGCAGAGAAACTTTAGTGCAACGATAACAACTTCGCTTTCGTGACGCAATATTTTGATTAAAGTCTCGCTATCGATTCGTTATCGCGCAACGATAACAACTTCGCTTTCGTGACGCAATATTTTGACTAAAGTCTCGTTATCGTTTCGATATCGCGTTGCCTTGCTTCGGCACGTATTAAGTCAAAACCCTAAAACGACATGAGACGACATCTAAATACACGATTGCGAAACGTTCGTGAGACAATAACGACTTCGCAATCGATTAAGATCAAATAGGCAGTTTTCTACAGTCTAGCAGCGTCAATTTGGTTTGGTTCTCTCGCTATAGAGATTTGTTTGTGCTCTACAGTGGAGAGTGGTTGTTCAACGCAGGAAATCTCAGGAATTAGAGCCGGGAGTCAACAAACCGCAAAACGGAATCCTTTAAGGAAAGTGTGAGGGAATTGTGCCGGGAGAAGGAAGGGGGTAAAATCTACGTTAGACTCTTTTTCTTCATCAACTCTGGTGACAGATTGAATCCTCCACCGGGATTGGAGTAAAAGAAGGCAGACGGTCGTGATCTTCACTAGGCGTTTGTTGGAATGAATCAAAAATTAATTTGTGGGGAGTAAGAAGGGGGGACCGGTGGCGGTCACAGGACACAGGACTTGGCGCACACTACACCGAAACACGGATTTTTTCTGGCCATTACATGTTCCCATGTTTTTTTGCTTTAAAAACATATCACTGTTGATATTTTCTTGCAAAAACCTTGTTAGATAACTCATTTCAACCTATAACATGAACGATTTCCCACAATTTTCAGTTATATCCTTTTTTAACTTTCTCACTCCAACAAAGTTAGAAAATTGAAAAAGTATTGCGATGGCGCTGAGATTTTCAAGGTATTTCGTTTCGATACTTGGTATCTCACGCCTAAGTCAATCATAATTTATACAAAGTAATTGCCTCTTATCATGTATAATACTATCCAAAAGAACATCCTTCCATCAAATTTTAATATTCCTTAACCCTTTCAAATTTACATGGTTTTATGCAAAAAAAAAATCTGTGGCGTCTGTCCGTCTGTATACTCACATACTTGTTGAACCATTGATCCATTTGCTTCTAGATTTTATACTAATGTAGCTTCTTAAATTCGGTTTTTTTTTTTTTTTTTTTTTTTTGAATTGTTAATTTTTAAGTTAGTTACGGTAACTTTTAAGTTAGTTCTAAAGTGGGTGTGGGGGTCTCCCCCAGAATTTCTAAGGTTGGAGTCTGAGGGTTACCTCAGAATATTAAAGGGGGATATGGGGGTCTCCCCCATCATTTTAAAGGGGGTCTGAAGGTCTCCCCCAGATTAAAGTAGGGTATTCTGGTATTCGGTGGGTATTCTCTACCGTTTATTAATGTTCGTAATCTTGCTTATTTTTTCGTAAAATTTTATCCGGGAAATTATTTGTTTCTATCCACTGGGCGGTGCACCGATTGTTGCGCAACGGAGCTCGCTTGCTCCGTTTAAAATAAATGACCAGAAAAAAAAGAAGAGACGCTCTTGTCCTTCCTCCATCCATCGGGGTGTGAGAAGAGGGAAGAGAGGAGGTGGGGTTGGGGGTAGCTGAAGGGGAAGGGAGGTGTTAGAATCGGGGGGGGGAGGGGGAGAAATATCATCGTTTATTCAATTTAATATTTTGAGGAAGTGATGGCAATTACACATTACACTTGCACCCGTTCCTCTTTTTTTTTTTTTTTTTTTTTTTTTTTTTTTTTTTTTTTACCGCAAGCAAACCAAGCAAGCACGGCTCTCTCGGTCGATTGTTACCCCTCTGGCGGCACGTACTAATTGGTCACACCGGCGGCGCTGCGGCGCTCTGGCGTGGAATGGGCATGGCACCTTCCGTCCCCGTGTACTCCTCCGCTCGGACGAGTGACGATCCATCGACTCATCCTCATACTGTTGTACCCATACCGAACCGACTGAGACTCCCGAGCCCTTGAGCCACAAACCATAAGCTCCATATCCCTATTTCCAGGAATTCGTGTGTCTCTCTCTTTGCCTATTTTGAAAGCGTGTGTTGAAAAAGGATGGAGATAGGGACTTTCATGAGCATGGGCGCACCCAGGATTTCTTTATGGGGGAGAGAGGCCAAGTTATCATTTCATATGGGGGGTGGGGGTCCTCCCCCGGAAAATTTTGAAAATTTAGCTCTTCTTGGACGCAAAATTAGGCTACTTCTATTCAAAAACTATATTGAATTAACTCTCGAGAAAAATGAGATTTTCCGAGACTATATATGCTGATATTACGGAAATATCTTCATCATGCTGATAGAAAGACGAAGTCTTCAGGAAATCTAGATTTCAGAAGAAGATCGAGCGAAATTAACAATTAAGGACATTGCTGTTGGGAAAGACGTGTTCCTCCAAGGAAAACGATGTTTCATGACATTGATGCTTTTTTTGAACTCATTTTCTTTCCCATCTTTTTTTTTTCTCTCCTCCTCATTTCCCCTTCTCTCTTTCTCTTTTCCTCATTCTTTCCTTTCCTTTCCTCCTTTTTTTCTTCCTATTGGGGGGGGGGGGCTTGGCCTCCTTGCCCTCCCACCTGGGTGCGCCCATGTTCATGTGACTGCAGGTTAATTTTATGGTTTGTTTTTGTTGAACTTGCTAGCAGAAACACTTTTGACAGAAATAATTCAGTCTTTCGGTATGTATACTTGTTTTGATGATGCGATTTTGATTATGCAAATAAAGATTGGCGATCCCGGAAAGTTGCGTTATCGTCTACCTCCCTTTTGTAACTACCTGTAACTACCTATGTGTAACTAATCTCAAAGATTTTTTTTTAATATTTTGGTGATTTCATTGTTCGACCAAAATATTACTCAATTCAGTTCATTTTATGAAAGTGATGCAAAAAAAAAAAAAAAAAAAAGAAATAAAAAGAAAATGAAATAGAAAAGAAAATGAGACTGATGAAATTTACAATGCTTGTGGTTGATTTTGATCTTCATCCAACACAAGTAGTCGTCCTGTTAAACTTTCCAAAGGTTAGGTGAATTTCACTTGATCGTTTTTTAACGTTCATCATGTCTAGTGGAGTTGTGGAGTTGGAGCAAATATCAACCACAGTCCATACGCATGCTGAATTTCATCAGTGATTCCTTTTTTTCTGCGTGCATTCAGTGAATTAAGCTACAATACATCCGCTAAGCTGCAACACAGCGCAAACAAACATGCATGCCTGGAGCTCTAATACGAACGTGGTATTGGCAACAACGCTTCCGTGTTCTAACGGTGGTATCCAGCCGTAAGTCAGGCGTCAAAAACTCATCGAACAATCGAACTCCCTTTTTTTTCGCGGGGCATGCGAACGAGAGTAAGTGAGTGAGTGAGATCGTGAGTATGAGTGAGTGAGTGAGATCGTGAGTATGAGTGAGTGAGTGAGTGAGGAAATCGGCAAAGTTAATTGTCGGTAGAGTGAGAGCCTATAAAATGTAAAGGGATGATATGCGCCCACATTCACACCCACTCACACACACACACACAAACCGACACTCATGTATAGAGACGTGCGGTACACTCTCACACAGATCACTGAATAATTGGTGAGCTCTCGGCTTTCTCTCTCTTTCTCTCTCACTCTGACTATCACTATAAACTATCACACTCTCTCCCTCTCACTGATTGTATTAGCAGTGTGATATTATAGCGCCTGTCGAGTGCGCCGTCGGCAACCATATCAACACATAGAACACCGATTGGCGAGTGTCGTGTGGGATAGAACAACTGGTCCGAACACCTGGGGGTAAATGGGGGAGTGTGGGGACGCGGCTGTAGTAGGTGGAGGGGGAGGGGGCGGGGGGAGGGGGGGGTCGCGTCTCTCCATCGGAAACTCAGCGCCTAGCACGACCAGACACGGAGACGGATAATCGCGAGGGTTAGCGGGAGTGGAGGAGGACTTATCCCAATTACTATTTAAATGACTTCACTTGACACCAGACGTGTCGCCCCTATTAATCCCTCTGAGGGAGGTGGAAGGGGGGGGGAGATTGTGCGCCGCCATGCCATCCACTACCCCCGAAGCACAAGCTAGTTACCGGACTGTTCACCTTCGTCTATTCCGTGATGGTTTTGATAGAGTTTGTTCTACAACCCTCACCCCCTAACCTACCCCTACCTCACCCTTTGTAGAATCTATTACCCCCGTTTGTTGTGTGTGGGGGATGGATGAACAGGCTCGGAGGGGTGAGGGGGTTGAAGTTAGTTGTTGGTAGGCTTTTGTACGAGTGATATATTCAATTTAGCGGGTTGTCGTGTCCTTCGCGACCCTGCCGTGTTGACCTCGAACGCGTTTTTTGAAAGGTTGTGTTTTTCCAAAAAATTATTCGTTCAAAGATCCGAAAAATTATTCGTTCAAAGAAGGTTCTGTTTACTAGGTAAAAGTATACCTCTCGTTTCAAGGGTCTTTTTTCGCGCTTTCGATTTTCCTGTTTTGGAAGAAAAGTATTAATTCATGTTTGCTTTTATTCGAGCTCGGGGTGACTGATCTTTGTTGTTAAGATGTTTTCGGTGAACACGAAAAAGATGATTGTTGATGATAGTCGGATAGATAGGAATCGATGATTTTTTGTGTTTTGACATTTGAACCAGAAACAAAAAGACCCAGCACACCCTATGCTTCCCATGTCAAAAAAGTGAGGCAAGTTTGATCCTCCAATTTCATTCGGGAGTCACCGACTTCAACAATAAACAGTCGCCTACTGTTGCGTTGTAAGCTCAATGACTGTTTTCTGCTTTCCTGAAGAGGGAAGTCCGTTGTATTCTGGAAACAGTATAAGTTTCCTTCTTTTGTCGGCCATCTTGGCTATAGTGAATTGAACTGCGCGCCACTGAGGATGGCGCAGGAAGAGAGTCTAACATATACCTGCTAAATATAAGTGCCTTGATTTCAGCCCCTCTTTCTGTCCTTTTCTAACACATGCCTCCAAATAGACAAAGAGAGAGAAATACAATATCCTGGCTATGGCTGTAGCTATAGTACGCAACAGAGCCATTCCTTTAAATTTACCTAAAACGGCAACTATGCCACCCTGGTCCGCAGACATTAATAACACCCTGTCGGGTGTCCAGTGCTTATCCACGCTACGTCCAGATGTGAAGAAGAGCTTCGGGAGAGTTCGGACGCCACGCGGCTGCGCTGTTCTGCGTCAGCGAGGGAAAATGATCAAAAGAAGCGCGCTCTGAACTGATCTCGCGGATTTACGTTTCGATCAACGACCAAACGATCAACCACTCGCATGAAACATCGTGCACCGAAGGAGCAACTGTTGGTTGTTGGATGTCGGCGCGGCGGCGGCGGCGGCCGGCCAGGCGATGACAGTTGCGAGTCGAGGGGATAGGGCAGCTAGAGCTCTCAGCGTGGCTCGACGTCAACACAAGGACATAATGGCGCCCAACAACGCGGGCGCAACATGATGAAAGCGGACCAATCTGTTGTCGCCCGCTGCTAAATAGCCACTAATCATACGCACAGTAAATGGAATCCGCGGATCTTGAAATCCGTACTTCTCTATCTAATCCCTCGTAAGCTTGTGTATTAGAAAAATATAGAGATCGGGCCTGAAGTTACGTGATGACTCTTTCCTATATCCTTTTCTAACACATGTGTTTAAATGGGCCTAGAAAGAGTGAAGGATGAATTACTGGATCTGCATCTAATCCATCGTATCAATGAGTTCGGCTTTCTCTCTTCTCTCTCTCTCTCTCTCTCTCTCTCTCTCTCTCTCTCTCTCTCTCTCTCTCTCTCTCTCTCTCTCTCTATCTCTCTCTCTCTCTTTTATTTGATCGTTTGTTTTAGAGAAGGACGAAAATTGGGGCTTAAGTCCTCTGATGACCTTTTCCTCTACCATTTTCTAACACACTTGTTCAACTCGGTGGAGAGAGAGGACTAAATCGTCACTGGAATCTGCATCTAATTCTTAGCAATGAGTTTGGTTTCCTTCAGTGGCGGCTCGTGCAATGTGGTAACATATTTTTCCTTCATTTGATTCGATAAAACAATAAAACAACATTTGATTGTCGACAACAGTCGATTTTTATCTATAGATTCAAATGGAAGGAAAATAATGTAGCCAAATTGCACGATCCGCCCCTGGTTTCCTTTCTCTCTCTTCTCTATCTCTCTCTCTCTCTTTCTCTCTCTCTCTCTCTCTCTCTCTCTCTCTCTCTCTCTCTCCCTCTCTCTCCCCTCTCTTCTTCCCCCTCTCCTCCTCTCTCTTTTCTCCCTCTCCTCTCTCTCTCTCTCTCTCTCCCTCTCTCTCTCTCTCTGTTTATTTGAACTTTTGTTTTGGAGGGGGAAAAAATAGGGGCTGATGTCCTATTCTTCTATCCTTTGCCAACACGTGTGATCAAATAGGCAAAGAAAGAGAATAACTAATTCTTGGATCCATCTCTAATTCTTATCAATTAACGTATGCTTTTATGTTTCCCTCCTTATCCTCCCGTTTGATCGTATGTGTTAGAAAGGATACAAATAAGGACTGTTGTTTGACTTCAGCCCCTGCCTCTGTCCTTGTCTAGCACGTGCGATCAAATGGATGGAATAAAAGAGCAAGACAAGTTCCTGGTTACGGCTGTGGAACTTCGCAATGAAGGACTCGTCATCATCATGTATGAAAGTATCAAAAAATGATTTGAGCTCTCTCATCAAGTATCAAGTGCAGTGACCTCAGCTCCTCGATGGATAGACGGGAGTTGGACATCTAGTCCAAGAGTCCTACCCCTCTCTCTCTCTCCCCCCTCTGAACATATATGTTAGAAAAGGAAAGAGGTACCGACCATCACGCAACTTTTACCTCTTTATCTGCCCTTTTCTAACACATGTGTTCATATAGGTAAGGAGAAAGAGAGAGATAGAGAAAGACAAATTCCTGGATCAGCTTCTGACGATGGAAAAACCCGCTTCTTGGCGTTCAAATGAACCGCGCTCGAAGATGAAAACCCGAGCACGGAACGCGCTCGGCAAATGCCAGGGGGAGGCCGGGAGGGGTGCATGAAGGGAGGGGGGAGGGGAGGCAAAGATTAATTCTCCATTAACAACCACCGAGCCTAGCCTCAGAGAACATCCAAGACCAGAGTCCAGGCCCTGGGTATTCAGTCACCGACAGCGGCAAGTGGAGCGGCTCAGCAAAGTCAGCGCGTCGCGTCGTAGAGTCAGCAGAGTCAGCGACCATCCGACTATAACGAGCATCAGTGATATGAGCATGAGAGCTGCTTCGGCTAAGCGCGGTGGTCGGTTCGATGATGGCGATGAGTTGAGTCGATGACAACTCGGAGAGCAAAAAAAAAAAAAATGGCGCCCAACTCATGGGACAACGAACCGGGGCTAGGCGTCACCGCACAGTGGAAAAGAGTAAAGTCTTGGCAGCAGAGCTGCCGTTTTCCGTATAATTAATTGCATTTTCCAATTCACCGATGATTCCACCGGTTGAGAAAAGATTGCACAGTTCACTTCAGTCCGCAGTGACTTGTATCACTGTAATAACTGTAATGCTGATGCCCAAAAGTACTGTGATCTATAATATTTTCTCAACCGATGGAGTCACCGTTGAATTCAAAAAACCTTGCGAATATTTTAATTAATTGACGGCGTTTTCACCGATTGAGAGAAGATTACAGAGAGTATTTTCGTGCAGGACAGTCTTACACTAAACTGAACTTCTGTTTTTGGTTTTTTTTTTTGGTTTTTAAACCTCTTGCTCAAAAAAACCAATGCACAAGTTTTCTAATCAAATATTGCGTTATTAGAGTCTTATGCAGGACCAGTTTTATTGAAAATATTTTTTTAATTATTAATTATAAATCACGTGATATCTCCTACCGCTTTGGACCTTCTTTCTCTCACGTGACTTCGGCTTCTATCTCTCTATTTTCCAGCACGTGCGTTTTTAAATAGGCGAAGGTAGAGATACCGGACCGGTTACCAATAATTGAAATCGTTCCTCTTACTTCTTCTGTGCGCCGTTTTTAGCGCAGCCGCTGTTTGCTGGTCGTTAACGAACAAGCCACCGCGGTGTCCGCGTGAGGGCGAAGAACCCGCGTCTACCCGTCCGGTCGTCTGTCCGCCCGTCGATGCGGCCATGAGGCCATTCCGTCGACGAAAAGGCTCTTACGGACGCGCCGGCCGCGGCCACAACAAGCAGCGAAGCCCGTGGCCGAACAAGACAGGACAGAAGAGGACGGTAAAGTCTGTGTGAGAACTCAAGAAAGAGAGAAAGAGAGATAGAGGATGGTAAAGTCTGTGAGAGAACTTCAGAAAGAGAGAGAGAGAGAGAGAGAGAGAAGAGAAAGAGTTAGGGAGAAGGTGGGTAAATGGCGGCGAAAACGATGGCATAAATCATGCGAGAACGAGGTACCATAACCACCAAGAGAGAAAGAGAGAGAGTGAGATTGAGAGGGAGGGAGAGAGAGAGAGATGATACAGGATTGAATTTGAGCGTGAGAGATAGACAGAGAGAAAAGACGCAGCCACCGCCACCAGACCACGACTTCTCTCTCTCTCTTTTCTCTCTCTCTGTATGTGAGCATGGCCGGCTTTGGCCGTGAGATAATGAATGGATTAATTACAATCGGAATGTCTTGACGAGTCAATAGGTTGTACGAGTGAGTGAGAAAGAGTTTGTTGTGTGTGTGTGAGAGAGACTGAGAGAGAGAGAGAGCGTGAGGGGGGGAGAAAGAATTATAGTGCGGGTTCCTAACCTTAAAAGTTATAGTTCTGGACTCTTGAGCGGACTCCGGTGAAGAGGAGGGTGGGGGGGGGGGTTAGCATCGTGTCGCGATGGGGCGGGTTCCATCCAACTGTTGAACTATTTGATCAGAGCGCGAAATAATGGACGTCAAAGACTATGCGACGTTGCCGAATTAATAATATTGACCAAGTATGCTCTGGATGATGAACTGGCCTGAAACGGGTCAAGCGCCCTCTATGATGCGCTGAAATACGCTCCTTTAGCACTATAAGGTCTCCAATGGAGCTCTTGCAAGGTGGTAGATACGAGGCTCAGCGAAAATTTCGAAAAAGACTAAAACTTATTCCTGACGGAGAAAACTGGAAAAGTCTGGAACGGTCTACCTGCGTATGAATACGTTCTGCTCTCACTGATGACATAATGAACCAGGGCTGCCGTGTTGTGTATAATCAATGCTATTTTTCAATTCACCGATGATTCCACCGGTTGAGAAAAGATTACATAGTTCAGTTCAGTGCATGACTGTAAAAAACTAAAATACTCGTATCTGTAATCTTTTCTCAACCGGTGGGTCGTCGATGACTTTAAAAAACTTGCGGATATTTTAATTAATCAACGGAGTTACACAGATTAAGGAAAGATTACGATGCGAGTATTTTCGTGCATTACAGTCATACACTGAACTGAACTGTGTAATCTTTTCTCAACCGGTGGAATCATCGGTGAATAGAAAAATAGCATTGATTATACGCACCGAGGCAGCCCTGTAATCGCAGCACCAAAAGCAAGATGTTGAAGTAATGTCTAAAAATCTCTGGAAATTACGACGAGACCATAAAACAAGTCTAATACTCATTCCCAAACACGAAAAGAAAAAAAGTTTAGGTACAATCGTCGCAGCCTTTTAAAATAACTTCGCAAAGAAAAGTTCCAGATTTAACGGAACAAGGTGCGGTTGTACCAAAGCACTACTTCGGTAGAGCTCAACCAAGAGAAAAGGTTGTTACTCTACCGAAGTAGTGCTCCGGTACAGTTGTGCAACTTTCTCCGGTAGAGCTTTTTTGAAAATTCTCAAGAACTATGGTACAAGCACTAGAATTATAATAACAGTACCAGTGGCGTCGCGTGTCATCTGGCAGCAATGCAACTGCTCAATTTAAACTCATTAAATATATCGAATTTTCCTTGTGCACTGTGCACCCCCTGAATTCGATAGTTTACATGAGTTTAAATGGATAGAATACATTGTTGCCAAATTGCACGCGACGCCACTGAACAGTACCAACGATTTTCTCGTCTCACATATCATTGTGCTTCTGATGATCTCTTTTTTTTTCAATGCAGTTTTTCATGCTGCCTCGTCAACGCAATGCAGATAGCGACATAATAAGTTCTACGCATGCGCAGTTCGCTCTGACAACAATGCAAGCGGAGACAAGGGGCTGGACCTGAACCCTTTGCAGATCTTGACGAAGGGGGTTCATGGTGGTGGTAGGGGGCGTAGATTAGAGCTCCGGTGAAAATAATTCATGCCCTGGAAAGAAAAAAAAGAAGAACAAGAAGAAAAAAAGAGAGAAAGAAAGAAAAACCGTGCACACTGACCGATGCGCAGACTCGGTGCGCAGAGTCTCTTGCGCGTCCTCGAGTAGGTTATGCACTGCACCATGTTGTCAGATTTTGTTTTGGGGGGGAAAAAAACACAGCCTATCGGACATTGAATTGAAACGAAATCTATAGTTGTTTTCTCCCTAAACCCTCGCATTTGACGGATGCACTGAAGAAATTTTCCTTGTACAATAAATTAAACGGGAAGTTGGTGCAAACTGTCCGCAGTACATACGTTGTAAAAAAAGTTCACTCCCAAAGGATTGAATACGGGAACTGGGTCAAATTTGATACTAGCATTAGAGTGAAACCAATAATTAAATTCATGTAATTTTTTTGAATTCACTCTAACGCTTGTGTCAAATTTGGTCTAGTTCCCTTATTCAGTCCTTTGTGGAGTGAACTTTTTTTACAGTGTACCTTTTTCTTTGAAATTACTCCAACTTTTTGAGACACACTGTATATTCAATTTCAAATAGGAGAATTGTCCACAAGTCACCACTGGGTTTTACTATCAAAAACGCAAAAATTTTGGAAATCAAGTGGGTAACCAATTTTTGACTTGCACTGAACAAAAAATATAGCCAGGCATAGAACGATTTGTTAACCATGGGAATTACTGTCACCAAAATTTTGGTATTTGACCACAGTTCTTGAATATTTGAAAAAAATTCTGGTACTTTCACAAGACTCTGATATTTCAGGATTATTTTGCAAATGTACCAGAAATTATTTGGTTGACAAATCTTTGTGTTTCTGGAAATATCATTAGAAATTAGGAATTCGTTTTTTCGGTGTGGTAACTGGTGAGGGCTTGTCATGTCGATCATAGTTCTTGAACGTTTGGAAGCAAGTCTAGTACAATGCCTGGATTCTAAAACATTGAGATTTTTTGTGGAAGTACCTACTAGAATTTTCTAGGTCAAAAAATATTTGTGATTCCGGTAATATTATCATAATTTAGGAATTCGTTTCTTTTTTTCAGTGGGGCAAGGACTTCGCGTATTTTAACCTTTGTGGCTCTTGAATATTTGGAGGGTCTTCTGTTACTATGACTAGACTCTGGTAGAAACTTCTAGATGTACTTGCTAATGTACCATGACTTTCAAAAGAAAGTATCCTGATCAAAATTCTCATTGTTAAATTTTTCCGTTGTATTTAATATAATTTACGATTTTTCAAGACGTACTCTAAATTGAGAATTCTGCTTAGTCCTTGAACACTTGAAAGACACGAAATCGCTCAAAGCTTACCGATGTTTGAAGCAGCAAAAATGTCAACCAGGGTACTTTCTTTTGAAGTTCGTCGTACCAGAAATTCCTACATAATGTCATATCGTTGTGCTTTCAGTACAATTATACTAAAAAAATCAGGAATTATTAATATTTTCGGTATGGTAGAGCTCGTTTCAGAAATGAAGGCGGACCAAAATCATAATCTTTGGCGAATTTTCAACTTTTGTTCCTTCAAATCAATACCGAATTTGCCCCTGACTTTATTCTTGTGTGTTTAAAGTTTTCCTCATTGAAAAGTGAACACTCAATTTCATTTTTATTCATTTTCATCGAGTAATATCAGAAATAATGTTGACAAATTCCAAAGATTATCGGTCTAGGTCCGCCTACACTTCTGAAACGAGCTCTGTAGACTTGTTAGAAAGAAAAGATTACCGCCACAAGCCCGGTGCATAATCTGACAACCCCGGCTGTACAGTCGCGGCCTTTAACGACGTTTCGCGACTATCTCGGGAGTGGAACTTGACCATGGGACCTGCACCCGGAGGACTGCATCCGTATCCAGGATCCAGAAACGGGCTCTGGAGTCGCGTCCCGCGATCTTTGTACTCCTCCGACGACTCGACTCCATATCTCCAGCCTGGGAGTTGGTGGATTCCTCGGAGGAGCATATCGTCCCGTCCGTTCCCCTGTTTCTCCGTTCCTTCGTTCCGCTGTCCACTACGTTCCGTTCCTCCTCCGTCCACGCAGCCTTTTAATTTTTTATTTATTTATTTATCTACCTTATTTATTCGAGGATTGCCGAGAGAAACCCCGAACGAAACGACCTGCGATCGCCATTTTATTTACAACTCGCGAGTTGTGGAGACACAGGCGTAACCAGGAATACGTTTCTCTCTCTCTCTCTCTCTCTCTCTCTCTCTCTCTCTCTCTCTCTCTCTCTCTCTCTCTCTCTCTCTTTCTTTCGCTTGCTCTCACTATCTCACTCTTTGTCCATTTGATCACATGATTGTATAAATCGATGGAAGGAGGGGCTAACGAGATAAGTGACTATATCTGTCCTTTTCCTACTCACGTGATCAAATGGACAAAAAGAGAGAAAGATGAATTTATCATGGCGACGGGTGTTTGTGTGTGTGTGGAGAAGAATTGGCAAGATCCTCGTCTTCGTTTGGAGACAATAGCGGGGTTTGCGAAACGGAGAGGTTTGACACTTTTGACGCCTTGGCCGGTGCTTTAGGTAGCATTCTAGAAGTTATCCCTTCATTCTGCAGAAAAGATTATGAGTAGGAGCACTGATCAAAATACATAGATACACTACATCACAGAATAATGTAATCTTTTTTGCACGGATGCAGTAAATGGTTGAATTCTAGAACGCTACCTTATCCTCTCTTTTTAGTCTACTTTTAGTCTAAGTTTTCGTGTGAGACTATATGCATGCCACGCTAATTGTGAATGCAAAACCTGACTCCGTTTCCGGGATGGCGAACCAATCATAGCCTTTTGTTGAGCTTCACCATTCACCAGTAGGCAATGTTTATCGTTGCAGCCGATGACTCCCGAACAAAACTGTGACCACTAAACTTGCTTCACTTTTCTAACACGGGAAGTATACGGTGTGCTGGGTCTCTATTTGTCTCTGCAGTGGAGTTGTTTTTCAAGAAGGTCAGAGCCTTTTCTATCAGATACTTTACCCTTTCCTATGTAGATATACTGTAAAGGGGGCATAAATCCCTCCCTCCAAAGTTGACACCATCGCTTGCCACAGTCCTATCGCTGAGGAATTTTCCAGGAATACCCAACAAGGTCTCAAGGGCATGAGCGGGAGGGAGGGAGTGAGTGAGGGGGCGTTCCCTCATTATTCTTGTTCAGCGCACTCTCTCTCTCTCTCTCTCTCTCTCTCTCTCTCTCTCTTTCTCTCCCCCCCCTCTCTCTCTCTCTCTCTCTCTCTCTCTCTCTCTCTCTCTCTCTCTCTCTCTCTCTCGCTGGCTCGCTGCTCGCATCAGGCCCAGGCTCGCTCACACTTGACACTCGGGCTCCGCGGACATGGACATCGCTGATTGCTGACTCTTCTGCTGACTTCTCTGCTGACTCCTTCCTCCTTTGTCAGCGTCCTTTTTCTGATGGCGAATGTTGTGAGAATGCGCGCAGGGCTGCCGTTTTTGCGTTCTACTGCGCATATTTGTATCCCTAGCGCAAGGAGAAGTTCTCTATCTCTCTCTTGTTACTTTTGAAACACTTGTGTTCGACGAGAATAAATAAAGGGATAAACCCTATTTTCTCTGCCATTTTTACACTTGCAAGTTTGAATTGGAAAATAAGACGGATGGTAGCGATTTTGGTTGCGCCGGTCACCGATCTCCGGTCATGACCGGAAAGTAAATTACGCTCATTTTTCGCACTTTCCCATTCACCCCAATGATAATGCTTTTGAATTTCCCGCCAAATTCGACAACACTGAATCACCATCCACCGCCCAACAGACAACAGACGTCGACCACGGCTATCCCACTCCCACGCTCCTCCACTAGGCACCTCGGAATCCCTGGACTCTCATATACTCGCGCTGTCGCTGTCTTTTTTGTGGTGCGATGTCGGATCGGGGCGGGTGTGGACTGTTGACCGTTGACTGTGACTGCAATGAAGTAGCAGGAGAGTCGCTTTTGAACTGTGACTTATACAGCCGCCCGCAGTCACCACTGCATTGTAAGTGGAGTTAAACCTAACCTCAAACTGATCGAGAAAGGAGGAGCGGGAAAAAGAGATGAAGATTGGACTTTGAGAAGGAACTTCCAGTCCAAGCTCAAGCCCTCAGTGACGCGGCGGACTCAGTGGCCAGAGGTTGGGCACCTCTGCAGGTGAGGTTGGATCGATATACATGTTGTCGGATTGAGCCAGTTAGCTTAAATTAATTTAAATCAAAACTAAAAAATATTAATCCTTAGGCCGGGAAGCCCGAGTATACTCGTTTTTCTCCTCTAGTCACTTCATTTTCCAGTATCATGATTCCGAATAAAAACTGTTATGAATAACATGATGAATTTCGCCCAGCGCTTCAATCCGTCATATAGGCAATTCCAACTCCCCCGAGAGAACAGTCTACCTACCCTTCTAATGAACGGAAAAAAGTGACGCTCATGAGAACTAACCTGAACTTTAGAGGGTTAAATATAAATTTAAATATAAATACACTCAAATCAAAAATTAAATATAGCTTAAATTTCCATTACCTTTGATACTAATCCTGCCGATTGTTTTCAAGTGTGAAAATCCGTCTAACTCAACGAGCAATCACCTATAAAGAGGAAAAGTTTGTTGAATGTCCACCCAAATGAGGCAAGCATACAGGAAAGGTCCATTGTTGAACTGAACGAGCTATACTACTTTTTAACCTTAATTTTTGAAAAAAAATATTGTGACAAATACACTTGAAATTGGTTGTAAACAAAAGTACTAAAAGTTTTAGAGTAGCTCTCTAGACACAGAACTCGAAATGACTGTTTCTTCTAGAGGATTTGCACGATAAAGAAACTAGCACATGACAAATCATAAGCAAATGTTTTTCACCTGGATAGTTTATTAGAATTCTGTGTCTATATATCCACTCCAGTGGCGCACCGATAACTTTAGTTTGGTGGGGGTTTCATCGCAATTGTTCATTTTCAGGCCTTAGGGGCGGTTTTGAAACATTCCGAAGATGCCACCTTTTTTCGAACTTTCATGCCCCGATGAAAATGCCTTTGAATTTCCCTCCAATTCGACAACACTGAATGACCATCCACACCCAAAAACTACCATTTTTTCGCACTTTCCCATTCACCCCAATGAAAATGCTTTTGAATTTCCCCCAAAATTTGACAACACTGAATCACCATCCACCGCCCAACAAGCCACCATTTTTTCGCACTTTCCCATTCACCCCCAATGAAAATGCTTTTGAATTTCCCGCCAAATTCGACAACACTGAATCACCATCCACCGCCCAACAAGCCACCATTTTTTCGCACTTTCCCATTCACCCCCAATGAAAATGCTTTTGAATTTCCCGCCAATTTGACAAATCTGTTCACCATCCACCGCCCAACAAGCCCCCATTTTTTTTGCACTTTTCCATTCACCCCCCAAAGAAATGCTTTTGAATTTCCCGCCAAAATTTGACAACTCTGATTCCCATCCCCCCCCCAACAAGCCACCATTTTTTTTTGCACTTTCCCCTTCACCCCCAAAAAAATGCTTTTTAATTCCCGCCAAATTCGACAACACTGAATCACCATCCACCGCCCAACAAGCCACCATTTTTTCGCACTTTCCCATTCACCCCCAATGAAAATGCTTTTGAATTTCCCTCCAAATTCGACAACACTGAATCACCATCCACCGCCCAACAAACTACCATTTTTTCGCACTTTTCCATTCACCCCCAATGAAAATGCTTTTGAATTTCCCTCCAAATTCGACAACACTGAATCACCATCCACCGCCTAACAAATACCATTTTTGCACTTTTCCATTCACCCCCCAAAGAAAAAGCTTTTGAATTTCCCGCCAAATTCGACAACACTGATTCACCATCCACCGCCCAACAAGGCACCATTTTTTCGCACTTTCCCATTCACCCCCAATGAAAATGCTTTTGAATTTCCCGCCAAATTCGACAACACTGATTCACCATCCACCGCCCAACAAGGCACCATTTTTTCGCACTTTCCCATTCACCCCCAATGAAAATGCTTTTGAATTTCCCGCCAAATTCGACAACACTGAATCACCATCCACCGGCCAACAAGCCACCATTTTTTCGCACTTTTCCATTCACCCCCAATGAAAATGCTTTTGAATTTCCCGCCAAATTCGACAACACTGAATCACCATCCACCACCCAACAGACAAGATACGTCGACCACGGCTCTCCCACTCCCACGCTCCTCCACTAGGACCTCGGAATCCCTGGACTCTCATACTCGCGCTGTCGCTGTCTGTTTTGTGGTGCGATGTCGGATCGGGGCGGGTGTGGACTGTTGACCGTTGACTGTTGACTGCAATGAAGTAGCAGGAGAGTCGCTTTTTCGAAGTGACTTGTGACTACAGCCGCCCGCAGTCACCACTGCATTGTAAGTGGAGTTAATAACCTAACCTCAAACTGATCGAGAAAGGAGGAGAGGGGGAAGAAAGAGATGAAGATTGGACTTCGAGAAGAAACTTCCAGTCCAAGCTCAAGCCCTCAGTGACGCGGCGGACTCAGTGGCCAGCGGGTTGGCACCTCTGAGTGTGAGTGTTGGATCGATATACATGTTGTCGGATTGAGCCAGTTAGCTTAAATTAAATTTAAATTAAAACTATAAAAATAATTAACTCCTTATGAACCAAGCCCGAGTATACTCGGTTTTTCTCCTCTAGTCTATTTCACATTGTTCCAGTATCATGATTCCGAATAAACACAATTCTCGATGTAGAATAACATGATGAGATTTCGCCCAGCGCCTTCAATCCGTCATATAGGCAATTCCAACTCCCCCGAGTACGAACAGTTAACTACCCTTTCCCTATATGAACGGAAAAGTGACGCTCATGAGAACTAACCTGAACTTTAGAGGGTTAAATATGAAATTATAAATATAAAATTAACTCAAATTAAAAATTAAATATAGCTTAAATTTCCATTACCCTTTGATACTAATCCTGCCGATTAGTTTTCAAGTGTGAAAATCCGTCTAACTCAACGAGCTGTAATTACCTATAAAGAGGAAAGATGCTGTGTTGAATGTCCAATCCCAAAGTGAGGCAAGCATACAGGAAAGGTCCATTGTTGAACTGAACGAGCTATACTACATTTTTTAACCTTTGAATTTTTGAAAAAAAATATTGTGACAAATACATTTGAAATTGGTTGTAAACAAAAGTACAAAAGTTTTAGAGTAGCTCTCTAGACACAGAACTCGAAATGACTGTTTCTTCTAGAAGGATTTGCACGATAAAGAAACTAGCACATGACAAATCATAAGCAAATGTTTTTCACCTGGATAGTTGTATTAGAATTCTGTGTCTATATATCCACTCCAGTGGCGCACCGATAACTTTAGTTTGGTGGGGGTTTCATCGCAAATTGTTCATTTTCTGAGGCCTTAGGGGCGGTTTTGAAAGCAATTTTGGCCGAAGATGACCTTTTTTAGGGCAAAATCTTGATGCTTAGAGGGGGTTTTGACCCTAAAACCACCCCCTTCGGTGCGTCACTGCACTTTGGTCTGAAATCGTCAAAAAGTGGCCACTAAATTAGTGGAACTAAATTTTCCATGAATTTATCATTTTTAAGCTTACAAGATCAGTTTTAATCACAGAGAACACTTTTAACAAGTCATTCTAACCTAGAAATGTCGCTGGAAAGTTTTAGATTCATTTTGAAAGGTCGAAAACGATGATTTTCGATGACTTCTCATCACTGAGTTTTGGCCAATTTTTTTCCATCTCAGGCCATAGTGCACTGATCCACTCTAAAACACTTGAACTTTCGTTTAAAAACCGATTTCCACTGGATTAATTACAAGTTTTGATTTAAGGTTAAAAAAAAAGTGAGGCAAAAAAACCAGATTCAGATCGCCCATGCTGTCACAGTTTGAGATAGGACTTATCACACGTATGGCCTCCTCTATCAGTAATGCTCATTGACCGAGCCCAAGCAAAATGTGTCTATCATGGCTGCAAATTTTAAGTCTTCAAAATGACTTTCGCGCTCATGCAGGTAAAAGAAAAGAAACGTATGCAGGAAAGGATCAAAAGAAGCTAAAAAGTCCGGCAACGCATGATTTTGCGTCTTGAAGTCCGAATCGTGAGGCGTCGTGCCCCCTGCGGATCCCCCCCCCCCTTTGATGATTTTCTTCCTCTTTACCGCAGTTTGTTGCAAAGTTCCCCCTCGCTCTTTCAGCCTCCCATACTCTCTTGTTTCTTGTTTTTTTGTTTTGTCCCCCCTCCTCTCCTTGGTAAACGATGGTGATATTGTCTTAATTTCTTTTTCTGGTCAGCCCTATCGTAACTCACCAACGTCTCCCTTGCGTTCTTCCTTACGTTGCGTTTTTTTTTTTTTTTTTTTTTTTTTGTCAACACCCCGCGGCACTATATAGGGACCACGGTTTGATCCCCGGTTCGCTGCATGCGGTAACTAGACCACCGCTCCACTCCGCACGCGGAGCCCACAGAAAAAACACAGTGGAGCAAAACATAGAATTACCCGGACATAATTTCAATTCCTCATAATATAAGAAAATATTTACTCTCGAACGAATTTGAGGCAAGAGAAACGACTACTCATGTCCAGAGAAATCCGTGTTTGACCCAGTGTGTGGTGGAGTGATGTAAACGAATACGTGAAATGTGGGCAAGTGATCCGATGTTTCAAACGTCTCTTCGGCGCATGCGCGGCACCCTTTGTTTTATCCCGCGTGGCGACCGGCGAGCCGATGAAAGAGTCCTAACCCGCTTCATAGGACTTTTTCTCATCATCGAGAATATTCGGAATCAAGCTGTTTTCTCATTTAGAAAAAAAAAAAAAAAAAAACATGAGAAACGGCTCAACCTGGAAATTTGACGGAAAAATAGGATTTATTTCATTCAGTTTCTCGGCGAAGAGTCAGAGACAATATACTCGTTGACTATAGACCACGCACTATTGCCCATAATATGCGCAGTGCGCACTATGGCCTGAGATCGACAAAAACTGGTCAATAATCAGAAAGTAAAATCATCAATGCATCATTTAAAAACATTCAGGACCAATTTAAATCATGGATGGGTCATCCAAAGGACAAACTTGAACCGTATAAACTTGATATATACCCGTTTACTTGACCTATAAAACGCTTGGAAAAGAATCTATTCGTTTGGTAGCTCAAAATTGGATAGTCGAATAATCGATACTTTTCCATAATTTCAACCGAAAGAAAATCAATAAGTCGATCCTTATCGAGGCACCACTGGAGTTGAAGAATCGTCGAAAAATCATGGGCGGATCCAGGAATCTGGCAACAGTGTATTCGTCACAATTGATTGCATGGCAAATAATCGATTAGCCACGGGGCCATGGCCCCTTCAAGAATCGATTGTTTATCATACATTCCAATGGGAATAATGCGCAGTTGCTAGATTGCTGGATCCGCGTATGATCGAAGTCTAACGAGCTTATTGACAGGTGTAACTTGGCTCATTTCATTGTCGTTTTCCTGCGTGCGCATTCAGGTATATTGCTTTTCGCGTACGGTGGGGGAGGGGATGGTAGGGGATTTAAATACGGACCTAAACAGGGGTTGCCGAAGGTGCTTTGCGCAGACCGTCCATTGAAAGAACCTGAACTGAAAATAATGAAAAAAATAAAAAAAAAAAAAACGAAATGGGACAGAGTGAGGAAAAAATGAGGAATCGTTAATGGGTTTTTTATGACAAAGTATGTATTACTCAATCCGGTCTTTTCGACGGGTGCCGTGGAGGAGGATTGATGAGAAAAATAGGGAGGGGGAGAAGGAGGGGGGAGGTCGGAAAAATGCCTAACAAGGACTGGAATGAGGTCTGTCAGACAAGGAGGATCGGTGGGGGGGGTAGCTGGTGGAGAGGAGCAAGGGGATGGGGGGGAGAGCAAAAAGCCTTAGTTATTGTGAATGTATATATATGTATATACCGCGAGTACTTATGTACGTACTCGCTCGGCGCGCGGACATTTCTAGACTCTCCAGAACGACTTGGAAGGGTACTGTCAATACTTTTTTATGACGAGATGGATGGCTTGTCATTTATATGAACTGACGACTCAAAAGTTGGAGGGCGCCCCACTCCCCTCTCTCTCTCTCTCTCTCTCTCTCTCTCTCTCTCTCTCTCTCTCTCTCTCTCTCTCCCTCTCTCACTGTCAATCGGTCTCTTTTACCTTCTCCTCTCCCTCTCCCCCCCTCTTCTCTTGAAACGTCTCCTTCGAATGCAAATCCGGATGATATGCCAGAAGAGGAGCGAAGTGATAAATGATGGTCTTCGGGCAAGGCGCGCGACTGTATAGAGTCGACTCTATATCTATCTATAGTTGGCTACTGCTCGTTCTACGTGTGCGTGCATCTACAGGGTGGTCAAAAGTTACGCGTCTGTTTTACGTTCATATTTTTTTTTTTTCTATAATCGCCGTCCGCGACACACCGTGCGTAGGCGGAACCATAATAATTGTGTTTCTCTCTCTTTCCGCGCCAGTGGCGAGGCGTGCAATCTTGCAACGTTGCATTTGGCTCATATAAACCCATGAAAAATATCGAATTGTCTAGGAATCGCCGATGACCATAAGATTCGACCTTTTCTATGGGTTCAAATGGACAAGAATGCCACGTTGCCTATTAGCACGCTTCACCACTGTTCCGCGCCTACTAGAGTATCCCGATAATCCAGAGACGCAAATGGGGCTATTGCACACTTTTGCTATAAGCGATTTAATAGTCGATTATGGCGTAAAAACCTCAACAAATAACGATGGCGGCACTAAAAACTTCCAAAATCCACTCCTAAACTCAATAAACGCAGTTATTTGCGGGAGCGTAATGGTGGCCGAAGGCACTAACAATGGGAGATTCCCATCTAACAATTCTGAAACTCCATCAAGAAGTGACCAATAAGAGACTACTTTCATTTGACACCGGTGTCACTCGGTGTTGCGGTACCATTCATCGGATGTGGATCATCACTCTGATGACTAATTACTCTGTGAATCATCCTTGTCAGCATAGAAAGAGTGACGAAATTAAGATAGGAATCACCCATTGTTAGTGCCTTCGGCCACCATTACGCTCCCGCAAATAACTGTGTTTATTGAGTTTAGGAGTGGATTTTGGAAGTTTTTAGTGCCACCATCGTTATTTTTTGAGGTTTTTACGCCATAATCGACTATTAAATCGCTTATAGCAAAAGTGTGCAATAGCCCCATAGTCGCGTGCATAAGCAGATTCTACCATGCATAGTGGCGAAGCGTGCACTCTCGCAACGTTGCATTCGGTTCATTTTAACCAAAGACATTATAGAAGAAGACTGGCCCCTGCTATCTTTTTGCACGGAGGAAAAGTGAAGCCGGTCTCGGCACGGGCTGATGGGCAGGGCACTTCCCCGCGCGGGGGTATGAACCAATTTAACATTAGCTCTTATGGAGCTTTGCTCTTCAAACCTATATTAGTCAATCATTTTAGCGAATAACAATGTCGAGTCTCACATATGTTACATAGTGTAGAATAACATACATTTAAACTGAAAATTTGGATCAATTTAAGGCGTCCGTTATTTAATAATCGAAGTTAACGATCGCTCGGTCAGTGTTTACTTTAGCACCCATAACCTATCTGCCGTACTTTCTATTGTAAATATCTAGCGGATAAATTGACCGAAACTTGCGTTTAACTTCGTCAATTTCAACTTTGGCATAAGCTGCATATCATATCTGAGTACTTGTGAAAATGAAAAGTAATTAACATTCTTTTGAAACAGTTTTATGTCTCGGCTCCATAAGCCGCAATGTTAATTTGGTTCATACCCCCGAGCGGGGAAGCCCTGCCTATGATAGTAACCGGCTTCAAATCTCGACGCTAGGGGCCAGTCTTCTTCTATAATGTCTTTGATTTTAACTCACGAAAAATATAAATAGGAATCAGCTATTACCATCGAAGTCGATATTAAAGAAAATATCCTATAAAATCATGAAGAATATTTAGGAAACTTACCAACAAAATACAAACATATACATTTTTGAGGAAAAAAAAGAGAGAAAAAATACGAGAGACGTTATCAAAGCTCTAGAGTTGAGAAGTAGCTCCCTTCCATCCAAAAGTCACTGTTTATTCAAATTGTATTTAATTATTTTTATTTTTATTTATTTATTTTGAGCTAGAAAAAATTTTATGAGACACTGAAGAGAGCGTGTATTTATTAGACACTCTGTACTGTGTAATGTCACGCACAATCCCAGGGTCAATTCAATTCGTTTCACAAGTGCCGCCATCTTCTGCGTCAGTTATCATTCAACGTCATTTCTCGATATAAGTGCCTCTATATAACACGTGCGTCTTTGTATATATGTACTTACCTACTCCATGAGCGGCCTGTCAAAGATCCCTCCTCCCTTCCCCCGGTCCTGACCGTACTTGCGTCCATCTTGCAGAGAAATAAAGTGTTTTTTTCTCATTAGGTTTTGACGAGCGATAAGAGGTCCTCAATTTCTAGAGGCAAATTGTGAGCAGCATTGATCAACATTTCAACAACAGTTTTATCCCTCCAAAGTGGGGTTTTTAACCCATTTATTCTAGGTTCCCATTCTGCCGCCCCCCCCCCCCAGAATTCGTAACCTATGTATGCCCATTGGGTCGTTCACGACCCACTTAAAATGGTTTTTTTGGACCAAATTACAGTGAATTTAGGCCAATTTAACTCAAAAATCAATGTTGTGACCATTCAGCACCGATAATTTAGCTGGACCAGAAAATTTCACAATTTTTAGATTTTAAATTTTTTCAACTCTAAGGTGGTGTTTTTTGAGACAAACACCACAAAACACCCAACTTGTTCAAAAAAAGTTGGGCATATATGGGTTAAGGGGGGATCTGGGGGCCCCCGTGATAAAAATGGAGGGAGAAAGTGTTCGTAGGGTGTTCCCAACAGTTTATTTACATTGATTCACATATCTTCATGCTTCTGGTATTATTTCTTTTCAATGTAAGTGCCCTATTTTCATGATTTTTCTCTGCAATCTGACAACCTTGCTTTTGTGCCGATTCGACAGTCGACACTCGCAGTCGCAACTCGCACAAACAAACGCGCGCGCGCGAGCATCGCAGTTCGTCCGCGGAGTAATCGCAGAGAGTCGATCGACGCGGGAGTCAAGCTGTGTATATATATATATATATATTCACTGTATATATGTATTTATGGGGAAGGGGAGGGATCAGGAGCGCAGGGGGAGGGAAGAGGTCTGCGGGAGTTGGTATCTTTGGTTAACATCGTTTCACACGTAATTGTTTCATGCCGCAGTTACATAGGAGTAACGACGAACACCGAGCAGCGAGACTAACACACCGTTGCCAAATGGTAGAGGGAGAGGAGGGTGAGGTTATAAATGCGATTTATCGATGTATGCATCCGCTCGGAAATGAAAAGAAGGGGTTGAAATGTCTTGTGGACGTCCAGAGGCTGTTTTGAGTAACGTTTTCTCCAGACGTTTTCTCCCTTATTTTCTCTTTTCGTTGTGGTTGATGTTAGAGTCCCTATATGTAGAGAGTTAAGACAGGAGGGTAGTCAACTTCTGATTGGTCGATGAATTTTAGGCTCTACGGACGCCGCCATTGGATGCGATTTTGGACTTTTGTTTTGTTTACCAACGGCCTTTTACAGATAAAATAGTTAATTTGCGATGAATCTGTTAATTTTAATCATGATGCACCATAAGAATGTCTATAAATCTCAAAAGAATCATTAAAAGCGTTAATACATGTCGATCAACAAAAGCAGTGAAAGATTACATCGTTACAAACTTAGCGGAACTGTAATCTTTGCAGTGGAACAAAACACAACAACGGCCTCAGAATGTAAACAAATGTGCAAAATCGCATCCAATGGCGGCGCCCATGAATTCACTTGTCTTAATTCTCTACATATAGGGACTCTAGTTGATGTTACTGTTTAAAAGATTTGTCTGAATGGGGCTGGTGCAAACTTTTGCAACATTTTAAGGGCCGGTTCAGTAATAAAAACCTCCAATAGTAAAACTTTCGAAATTCACTCCTAAACTCATGGTGCTGATTTTGCATACACAATTTAATGAAGGCGCTCGACCAGGAAACATTATTTGTCAACTTTTTACGACGTATAAAGTCACAATGGAACTCTTGCACAAGTTTGCTACAAGGGATTGAAGAGTTGATTCTTGCATAGAAACGTGTAAACATGACGATGAGTTCACTAAAAAATCACGAAATTCACTCTCAGAATCGGGCGTAATGGCGGAGAGACGCAGGTATCATGGGAGATTCCTTTTTAAATTGAGACATATCTCTGTGTGTCCGTATAGAGACAGTGACATAGGTAATAGACAGACTGAATTTTAGACTTTCTTTGTATCATTTTCGTGATTTTTGCTGGTTTTTATATAAGACTGGACTATTTATTTGCTTATAGCAAAAGTTTGCAAGAGCTCCATTTTGCATTTGCAGAATGTAGCACCAGTGCGTGATGAATTACAACGTTTTAATGTAAAACGAGCCCCTCCCTCTCCTTATAATTCCATGGAAAATAATCGATACTTTTACACCGTGAATTAAGAAAACGAAAATCGATTCGAAGCAATATGCTGGCAACGTTTTGTCGTCGACGATCCGACGCTGGAAGTCGCGGTTGCCCGGCGCGCCTCGCAGTCGCTGTCGGTTCCAAAAACAGCTCACGATTGGCAATTATAGAGACCGACGTCTCCAGACGCGCGCGAGGACGGGTCGAACTTAGAACTTTTAGAGACCTGCTAACTTTCTAGTGCCAAACCACTGATTTAGAACGTGCCGGCGTGCAATGCTGTGCACATCTCTGCCCTCTCCCACTCTCCGTCTCCTTCACGGCCTGACCCCCTAGGTCTTGAGGACTCCGCCACCGTATAGAGCCAAAAAAAAAAAAAAAAAAAAAAAAAAAAAAAACTGTGCCAGAGATGGCGCCCACAATGGAACGAACCATGACATTTTCTGGACTTGAAATGTTATACCTTTGGGAGCTTGTGAAATGTCGGATCCTGCAACTGATGAAATGTGTTGAAAAATTTTTAGAAAGTGATGAAATCAATGGAAGAGATATTTACATGGTTCATGGCGCCTCGAAAAGTCCTTAAATATCCTTGATTTTTTTTAATATGCTTGAATATCCTTGAATTTTGATGAATTCGTCAAATGAGCTTGAAAATCCTTGAATACGACCAGCTTTATGCCACCTTTGTTAGCTCGCCATTTTTACGATAATTTTGTTTGTGCTCCTGAGGAATTTCGTGTTGCTTTGGTTGCAAAGCCGTGAGAAAGAATGCAGGACTTAGCAGGAACTTTTTTCTCACATTTTCTCTTTCGTATAGACTGTTCTTCTCTGATTAGTGCACCCTTATGTGAGAATCAACTTGAGTTCAACCTCTGGAAAATTGGTTCAAAAAATACTGCGTTCTTGCTTGTCGGAAGTCCTTGAAATCCTGCGGAAAGTCCTTGAAAAGTCCTTAATAATCCTTGATTTATCTTTAAAAAATCTGCCATGAACCATGAATTTAATGATGAAATTAAAAATTGACATTGGACGCTGTCAAGATTTTAAGGAGATGTCAAGGCCATAGTTCAGACGCACTTACATTGAGGTTTCCTCTAAATTTCAACATTTTCCAAACTCAATTTTTAATTTCCTCTTTAAATACTCGTTCTATTTCCATCAATTTATCAGTTTCTCATAATAAATTGAATCAGTTCCCTGATTCAATTTTTCACTATTCAACCTTCACCTCATTCTCCCCAAATCTTCCTCAGTTGATCCTTAGCCTCTTTTCATTTTCAATAATTCAATGTATTTCAAATGGCCTTTTTAGAGTGAATGAAATTTCGAGGAATGGTCAAGGAACGTGTCGAAATTCGGCCATTAAAATTCAAAATAATTTTAAGCCGCGAAATCATGGGACCCTCGAATGATGAATTAAAGTTTTTCGGATAACTCTGATTTTAAATTTTGCTATAGGTAAGATTCTGTATACGTATGGAGCCTGGAGGTCGTTTTTGATGTATAGGAATGCTGTAGGAATTTTTGGAATTTTCCGTTACTATTTCTCTTATCATAAAATAAAAATACATGGAAATTAGTCAGAACGTTGCTTTTTATTCAGGAACGTTTTGACGGAACATTTCAAAGTTGCAGTCAAGTTTTCTTTTGATTTGAAGCCGCGGTGGCGAGGTGTGCGATTTGGCAACTATCCTTTCCCCCTATTTAAACACATTAGAAAGGTCGAAATGCCTGGTCATCGCCGATGACTGGAGCGTTCGACTTTTTTGGTGAATTTAAATGGAGAAAATACATTGTTGTCAAATTTCCCGCTTCGCCACTGTTTGAAGGAATGAAAATTGAAAATTTTCCGAAAATTATCGGTGAGCTGCGCCTACACTTTTGAAACCACCTTTACTGAATGAGGTTGTTGTAAACTCATCATTTTTTTTTTTTTTTTTTTTTTTTTTTTTTTTTTTTTTTTTTTTTAATTTTTTACTTTTTTCCCTTTTAGTCCAGAAAATCCCATGTTTTCGTCCTATGTGCGAGATTGCACCCGTACATCTCCTTGGTTTCTGTACGTCAGACTGAGTTCAATTACACCCCCCCCCCCTTCCTCCATACCCGAGGGATCTTAATTTAGAATTTTATTTATTTATTTTATCCACGCGTGGTTTGGATGAAGAGAAAGGGGCACGAGTGAATTGGGGGGGGAGGGGGGGCACGAATCGGGGTTTACGAGGCGTGGAATTCGGAGAGTGTCCCTGGTGTGAAGTTGTGTCGATTGGTCGACAGAATGAGGGCTGGCGCGAGGATGCGGCAGTGTTGCCAGATTGGGGTGAAAAAGCCGTACGTTTTACATTGATTTAAATGGGGACGATACGGCTTTTTACCCTCGATCTGGCAACACTGATGCGGTAAGGTCTGGCATTGTAGATGTAGGGGTTATGGAGTGGGGTGGCCGGGAGGGAGAGAGGTGTCGAGAAGTTTGCGACTGCCCCGCGCGCGGGCCCCCGCAGACTGCGGGTTTTGACGATAGCGAGCGCTGATTGGTTCACGCTCGTCACGTTGTTAAATTCGGGGTAAAATCCTGCGGGCTACAGATAATTGGCTCACTTTGACAGCCTGTCTAAGTGTCAACGGCTCAACGCTTACGATCCGATGTGCTAAGGAATAGGTGCGAGGCGGGTATTCGGCATATCAAAAAAAATAAACTGTAGGGCAGTGGTGTAGCGTGCAATTTTGCAACGTTGCAGTTCGTCCATTTAAACCCATTAAAAGGATCGAAGTATTGGGTGTTCGGTGAACACCTTTGCATTTGACGTTTATATTGGTTGAACCGTACAAAATATAACGTCGCCAAATTGCACGCTACGCCACTGCTGTAGGAAATATCCAACAAATACTTTCTCAGATCAAACTTGGTGTAAAATCCCCCTTTAATATTCTGGGGAGACCCCCAGACCCCCCGCTTAAGGGTTTACTTTTACATTAGGCTGGTTGCAGAATATGTCTTTACAAATTTTCATCAAAATTCAAACAGCTGTATTTTTGAAATATTTTAATTTTTCCCTATGTTGACGCATTTTCTCATTGATTTTAATGGAAACCTATTATCCTTCATAACTTGCTTAAAAGAAGTGTCGAAAAAAAAAAACAAAAACAAACAAAAAAAGCCCTTCTGAGGGATGTTCAAAGCAATTTATCTGCAAAATTTGGTTGCATTTGCATGCACGATTGGTTCAAAAATTATGGTGGGATACAGACAGACAGACACATCTGCACCTTCGCAATACTTTCTCAATTTCTAACTTCATTGTTGTGAGACAGTAAAAAAATATAATAAAAAAATAAAAAAAATAAGTAGAAATAATCATATTTTGAGTAATATTTATCTCATTCAACGCCACGTTGAAAGACACCTGATTAACTCTTTGTTATTTCAGCCTGTTTAGCTGTTAACCGCCTTCTTTTAACCTTTTTTTTTTACTGTTGGCATGAACTAAACTATATGAATTCAGCTTATCTTTAATAAGTTTAGCAAAACTTACTATTTGAATGGCGCAAATTTCAGAAGAAGTTCAAGAGAGACGATGCTTGCGTTAAGAAGCTGAACCTCCTCTCCCCCCCCCCCCCCCATCACTCTTGTCTAGTTTGTGTAGATGCCATCAAGTTTTTTTGTTTTTTATTCGTTTTTTTTTTGTTGTTTTTTTTTTTTGTTTTCTTTCTTTTTCTTTTTCTTTCTTTTTCGGCGAAGCTCCAGTTTCACAATCAGATTTCGTGCCGTTTTACGATGTGAAAAGTTCACCCGAGCCACAGCTGGAAACTGGTGATTAGATTAAATTATTTCTTACTCTAGCGGCGCGCATTGACGTTAAAAGTAACCTCTTGTACACCAACACGGAGCCACACTAACACATCCTCAAAGATACTGCAGCCACACCGTGAGACAGGTTGCATCCATGCTCCTGAAAGTACTTTGAGCACGTTTCTTTCGCACTGTCGTCTCTGTATAGCGTCAAATTGAAGCTGTATGATTCACTTCCTATTTCGGCAATGGGGCAGTTGAAAGGGTCTGAAATGTTGTGTTTTTTCAGGATAATTTTGTCTTAAAAATCATAGTACTTTGCGTTGTATTGATCGCATGACTGTAATACCGAATCGTCAAAATCAGTGAAAGAAAAAAAAGTAATCACATTAGATCATTTTCGGCCTTCTTAGTTTAGTTTAAAACTTTCTAGTGACATTAATAGATTCAAATTACTTTTTTAAAACTGTTTTTTGTTATTCAAATTGGTCTTGAAAGCTTATAGATGATAAATTGCTAAGGTTTTCTCTTTCTGATTTTTGGCTACTTTTAACCAACGTCAGACCAGCCTGCGGCGGACTAAGGCTCGAGACAGTGGCGCATCGAAGGGGGTGGTTTTAGGGTCAACCCCCCCCCCTAGGCATCACTATTTTGCTCTAAAAAAGGTCATCTTCGGCCTAAATTGCTTTCAACCCCCCCCCCCCCCCCCCCCCCCCCTAAAGCCTCAGGAAATGGAAAATTTGCGGTAAAACCCCACCAAACTACAGTTCTCGGTGCGCCACTGGCTCGAGATCGTCATGAAGTAGCGAAAATTCAGAAATTAAATTCCTCATCAAATTATCATTTACGAACTTTAAAGACCTTTTTGTAGGTAATCACAGAGAACACTTCTAACAAGCAATTAACCCTTTAAATGTCACTGAAAAGTTTCTAATGAAGCTTAAAAGCCTTTACTGCACGGATTTTCTTTTCGTTCGAAAACATGATTTTTCAATTGATTTTGACTCAAAATGAAAGGGAAAAATAGTGAAAAAATTCTTTGCATTAATTCTTGCGCCCAAGAGATCTGCAAAGTACTAAATTTAACGTGAGCCAGTATAGGGAGAAAATCAAGATCAAACGGTTAAATATGTTTTCTAATGCTCAAATGGCGCCCAACGTGGGGCCTTGCTTTTTCGGACTTCGGTGAAAAATCGAAAATTTTCCTCGATATGTGCCGGAAGGATGACAACATGGAAAAAAATGATATTTTAACTTTAAAAGTTTCAAAATGGAGGAAATATATTATGTGCCTCAGGGGTGCCACGGCGCAGTTAAGGGTTCAAAAATGTCGGAAATGATGATTTGTATCGAATTTTTGTCACTGATTTTCGGCCCCTTGTTTACGATCTTAGACCATAGTGCGGCGGGAGGAGTAGAATAAGGACCGCGCATGCGCTTGGCGTCACTTTTCTGCGGCATGAGCGTCGCGCTCGCGACCACTGATTGTAAGAATGCTCTGCGGAGGGGGGGGGAGGGGGGAGGAAGAGTTAGATTAAGCGGGGGTGGGGGCGGTGATGGTGAAGTAGGCAAATGATGAGGGGGAGGGGTAAGGGGAAGCAGAGACACAGCTATAGCCATAGAGAGGTCTCGTGCCCAGAGCCCCAGAGCCCCCCCCCCCCCAGACCAACCAACCATCAGACCCACCGCTCAACTTAATTAGTAATTACCTTCGGCCGCAAACGCTAACGCAAGCAAGCAAGCACCCAAGCTCTCTGTTGAAGACTGAAGAGTATCACCCCGAGCCCAAAACGCGTGACGTCCGCTCCGACGCGCGACACGCCGACGACCGACTCGCGCGCGCCGACCCTACAGACCGCAGAGCAACGCTTTCCAAGTTTCCGCGCCTTTCCTATATTTCGCAGGTTGCCAGATTTCGGCGGGAAATTCAAAGCTCTTGAACGGCAGCACTGACACTTTGGCTCCTGCTAATTTTGCTACAATATAGCAACTGAATAGTTATTTCTTGAGTAAAATCCAGCTAAAATGACAACGAGTGTACTAAAAAATTATGGAATTCACTCACAGAATCACAAAATGACGTTTAAAGTCAAGGCGTAGTGGCGGAGCTGCGCAGGTACGTTTGATGAAGATACCTGGCCAGGGTAGGCAATGCGCAATGCGTGGCATACCATTCAACTTATGTATTATACGTGCGTTGCTTATTGCATAATCTGGCTAGGTATCTTTCTCCCCGCTATAGTAACATACCATGTGAGGAGATTTCTATGTCTAATTTCAGACTTTCTTCTGTGTATTTCTATCGAGAGACTGACAAATTAGACAGGAATCCCCCATGACACCTACACAGCTCCGTGCAGCTATGTATAGGTATGAGGAACTTCCTCTCTAATTTGTCACTCTCTCTGTATAGAAACAAACAAAGGAAAACTTCAAATATCGGCATGAACCTCTTATGGTTCCTACGTAGCTCTGCCATAACGTCCGTTAGGTACTTTTAAGTCATTTTGTGAGTCTGTGAGTGAATTTAGTCATTTTTTTATGCGATCCTCTTAATTGTTGCTGGGTTTTACTCGAGAATGAACTATTACATTGCTTGTAACAGAAAGTAGCAAGAGCCCCGTCACTGACATTGATCAGTAAGGTCATTCATACAATGCCTTTACTATAAACGATTTTTTTTTTTTTTTTTTTTTTTTTTCAAACCAAATATTTTAAAATCAGTACATTATGAATACAGGGAACTAAAATAGGGAAGAATATAGTGAATATTTTTTCCCTCATTCTTTTTTATTGATAAGGTGCATATTTCAATCCAATATGTTTAAATACACTTTTAAAGTGTTTGTTCCTAATTATGGAAACTTGCTTTGAAGGAATATTTATTTAACCAGCCACGAAAACAGTATCCAATGTGAAAAGGTACATACATCATTGTACAGGGTTGAGTAGTATAAAAACTGCGGTGCATGTAGTGACATTATTACATTTGACAATGCTGCAACCGTGTCAATCTGTGCTTCACGGCTTCACCGCAAAAACACTTACGGCCCATGTGTTTAGTGTGTGTGGAGATCGCGGTAACCACGCGGACCGCGCGCCGCTGTGGGAAATGCCGAAAGTGACAAGTTGAGTGTTTTCACCGCTGAAAGTGGGAAGAACTCCTATGAGATTCGTTAAATGAGACAAAAGTAAGATTATGAAACTAATTTTCAAGGCGAGCGAGCGATCAGTGGAGTGGGAGTGGGTATAGTGATGACAAAGATTACTACTCTTAAACATGACACAGTAGAAGCCTCAAAGTTCATGTGTATCATTACTTTAAACTTTCAAGTGTTTTAAGTGTTTTGTGTCATTTACATTGGCCACATCAAAGCACTGAATTGACTCCGATTTTTACAAATTTGTGAATGAAATGGAATATTGCAGTATATCGAGAAGTTCTCCAACTTTCCCATTTCTCCATTCAAACATTACGTGTTAGACAAGGACAGACAAGGGGTACTATTTGATTACCCACTATTTTGGTACCCACTATTTTCGCATCCTTTCTAGATTTTCTAAAATCTAAACACATTTCCCTCTATGTTACATATTATTTTTTCATTGAACTGCTCTCTAATGTTATTTTCTCTAATTTTTCTGTTGCAGGTAAGTTTATCTTTCAAGTCCGACCAATCACATAATCAGTCAAACTTGTTCGCCGTGTGACTTTGTAAATCCAAATTTTCTTTATTTGGGAGGATGACGAAACAGATACAAAGTTAGTGGTTTTAAAGTGCTTAGTTTCAAAAGAGAAAACAATTTTCATTTGTGGCTATACCAGAATTACTTCTACGCGTAACAGTTAAAGAAACGAATGGAAAAATGTGGATATATTTCACTGGACAAAAAAAAGGTTACCAGAGGCATGACTTTATGTGAACCAATGTGAAGGAGTACAATGACCAGAAATCTAGTGTTTATATTACAGTTCTTGAAAATTGTGAGGAAATTCTAGTTATTTTTTTTTAATTTTTTTATTTGCACATATATTTACATTTATGAGCTACATGTTGAGACTAATCCTATGGGATTATTTTACAACTTATTTCTATTTATACATTATTTTATTCTGTTTATTAGTTCATTAGTTCTATACCCATATTCTGGTATTAACACCAGAATTTTCTGGTCAAAGTACTAGACTTTCTGTGGTTCACATATTATGGTTGTGCTTCTGGTGATATTACTAGAATTCTGGAATTATTTCTTCAGTGATTCAAATATAGGTGTTTGAATTTTGATTAAAATTTGCAAAAAAAACTTTCTGCAACCAGCCTACTGTAAAATTAACTCCATAAGAGGAGGGAAGTCTGGGGGTCAGTGGCGTACGCAGGATTTTTCTTGGGAGGGGCTCTCACTTATGAGCGTTTGACTGAAAATTGTTCCCCCCCTTCCCCTCCACCCCAAAAAATCGGAGGTCTGGGGGGGCTTTAGCCCCTTTAGCCCCCCCCCCCCCCTGCGTACGCCACTGCTGGGGGTCACCCCCAAGAATTTTGAAGGGGGTTTTGGGGTTTCCCCCAGAAAATGCAAGGAGGTCGACCCCTCCCCCCCAGATTAAGTTTGATATGAGAAAGTGTTCGTAGGGTATTCCCTACAATTTATTTTATTGTCTCATACCGTATAGTGCGACCCTTACGCAAACGGCGAGATCTCGAAAATCAGTGCCAATAGAATTACAGTCCGCATGAATGGCTCCGCTGCGCACGGTAATTCGGAATGTGTAATGCGTGATGCATTCATAAACGCATAAGGGGAACGGCGGCGAAGCAATTCATTTTCACCCCTTTTGCGCTCTCCTGTACCGTAATATACAAATGTGCAAGAGACAGTGTGTGTGTGTGTGTGTGTGTGTCTGTGTGTTTGTGTGAATGTAATATGTATATATGGTATAGCAAACCGTATGTAAATGCTATAAGTCCCCCCTCCCTCCCTCCCACACCCACCCACAATCATGCGTCCCCTACGAGACCTCAACCTTGCCACCACCATCACCGTTGACCGTCATAAACGATGAGCGTAGGTGAACGGTGAAATGCGGTGAATGATGCGATAAAACCGATGCGATATGGATTCTCTCTCTCCGTGAAAAGGGGATTCCGGTGGATGATGACCAAAGGGACTCTTCGATTCGGTCGCGGATTAAATAAATTGAATTTTCATTCGGTCCTCCCACGATACAGGAGTTCGTATCGCTCTCTCTCTCTCTCTCTCTCTCTCTCTCTCTCTCTCTCTCTCTCTCTCTCTCTCTCTCTCTCTCTCTCTCTCTCTCTCTCTCTCTCTCTCTCTCTCTCTCTCTCTCTCTCTCTCTCTCTCTCTCTCTCTCTCTCTCTCTCTCTCTCTCTCTCTCTCTCTCTCTCTCTCCCCTTCCATTTGAACGCGTGCGTTAGAAAATGACGGAGATAGGGACGAAAGTCACGTGATGGCCCATTTTACTATCCTTTTCTAACGCACGAGTCCAAATGGGAGGAGAGAGAGAAAAACTAATTCCTGTATCCGCGTATTTCCACGATATGTCCCTTTTCCAATGAACACGCGCAACCCTCGTCCCCTCGTATACGCATACCGCCACCAAATGGATTACTTTTTTATCCCAGCGTTATTTCAACTGATTTGATTATTGTTTTTAGAGTGCGAGTGGTTTTTTGAAAAAAAGAAAGAAAGAAAAAGAAAGTGATAGTAATTTGGATACGAAAGATCTAGACTATTGACATTGAGAGTACGTACCTACCGAAGGTTTAAATAGCAGTATCATTCTCTGGATTCTCTTAATGGTTCCAATGTAAGATGCTCCTCACTATTAATTTTGATGCTTCAAGCTTTATTTTCAAGTAAATCTCTCTAGAGTTTTTCCTCTGTTTTTTTTGTTTTGTTTTTTGGTTTTTTTTTTTGTTTTTTTTGTACTTGTTTTTTGTTTTTTGTTTGTTTTTTTTTTTATCTTTTTATTTCTTGGAAAATTGTTCTTCAAACAGCCTATTCGCCAGCTAAGGCCTTGCTGAAGAAGCCTGAGAGAGAAGAAAGAAGTGTTCCACACGTCATGTTGGTTTGAGATAGCTAGATCTGAAAATTCAGTGGCGTAGCCAAGGGGGGAGGGGGGGGGTCCAAGGAGTCTGGACTCCCCCCCCCCCTTGACACCAAAATGTGTCCTAAAAAAAAGGTAATTTTTTGGGTTTTCAGACAAATTTTACCAAATTAGTATCTTTGGACCCCCCCTTCCCCTTGACAATTTTCGGACCCCGGACTTCCCCCCCCCCACCTAGAAATCCTGGCTACGCCACTGTCTGAAATCATCAAATCTTGTCACCTCGGCCGGGATTCGGTCCCGGGACCTCTGGGTTCCTCTATATGTAGAGTTGAACTTATTTCCTACAGTTTATTTTTCTCTACCACTGTGCTCTCGTCCCGTGCTCCCGAGTCCCGGCGGTGGCGCTTAAAGTTTCAGAATTGGTCAATATAGGAGCGCCGATGAAGTATTCACGTCACTCGAGAAAAGAAGTCAAGAGAGTCAAGAGAGAAGAGAGAAGAGAAGGGTCCTCTCTCGTGAGAGAGCGTGAGCACGTCTATAGGTCCGACCCGTCCATCCACCGTCGAGGACGCGGGACCCTCTCCTTTTTTCTCTTTCTTTCTTTTTTTTCATTTTATTTTATTTTATTCAGCGTTTGATTTAATATTTGACTTGCATGCACACTGCTACAACGCCGTTCGACCCCCTCCGCCCCCCCTTCGCCCGCTCGACACTGCATTCCCCCGTCGCCGAACCTGGAGTAAGTAGAAAAGTACTCAGATCTGAATCCCCCCCTTCCATTTTTCCACTTCTCCCCTGTCCATTCCTATGCTTGGTGCCTCCATAGTACTGACAAAGAGCTGGCGCGGCTTGGTGATCGTGTATTAACGTGAAAGAGAGTACTTAACCTACGACGTACAATGGTTGAGAGGAGTTGATGATCGAACAAATGAGACTCGGCTTGAGAGCTAGGTAGGCAACCCGTGGGGCGTGTTTGCGTGCATATGCACGAAAAATGCGTAGTGCAGGTTGCCTAACCGTCCATAAATTGGACCTTATGCAGAAGCTGGGTAGGTAACCCTTGTATGCGTGCATAGTAATGCAGGTTGCCTAACCGCTCATAAATTGGACCTTGTGCAGGAGCTGGGTAGGCAACCCGTGTATGCGTGTATATGCTCGAAAAATGCGTAATGCAGGTTGCCTAACCGACCATAAATTGGACCTTATGCAGAAGCTGGGTAGGTAACCCTTGTATGCGTGCATATGCACGAAAAATGCGTAATGCAGATTGCCTAACCGCCCATAAATTAGACCTTGTGCAGGAGCTGGGTAGGCAACCCGCATATGCGTGCATGTAAACGAAAAATGCGTAATGCAGGTTGCCTAACCACCCATAAATTGGATCTTGTGTAGGAACTGGGTAGGCCAGAGGCCACCCGCGTTTGCGTGCAAATGCACGAAAAATACGTAATGCAGGTTACCTAACCGCCGATAAATTGGACCTTATGCAGGAGCTGGGTAGGCAACCCATGTATGCGTGCATAATATGCACGAAAAATGCGTTAAGCAGGTTGCCTAACCGCCCATAAATTGGACCTTGTGCAGGAACTGGGTAGGCAACCCGTGTACCCACTATCCACGTACGAAATCCATGCGTTGTCGCGGATTTACCATTACGCAAAATACGCAACTGCGTAGGGCCTCAGACCTGAGGGGGCCTCACTTCACAAAGGGAGGAAGAAGAGAAGAAAAAGAGAGAAAAAGATAGAAAAATTGAGAAAAATATAGAGGAAAAGAGAGGAACAGAGAGAACATCAGAGGAAAAGAGAGAAAATGAGAGAAAATGAGAGAAAAAAAAGGAATAGAGAGGAAAAGAGAAAAAAGAGAAAAACAGATGGAAAAATAAAGATAAATATAGAAAAAAAGAGAAAAAGCGAGAAAAAGAGAGAATGAGAGAGAGAGGAAAAGAAAGGGGAAAGGAGAAAAAGGAGAATAAAAAAGGCAAAAAAAAAAAATAATAACAATTTTGCTGGGGGGGGGGGGGAGAGTTTAAAACTAAATTCCAATTCTTTCTTATTAAAAAAAAAAAAAAAAATCGGGGGAGAACCTCCAAATCCTTATTTTTTCTAGTGGATGCATTCAAATTTTCAGGCATCCTTCCCTTTTTCTTGAGGGCCACAAATTCAAAATTGCGTAGGGCCTCAAGAGATGTAAATCCGCCCCTGTGCATGAGTTGTAATTGATCTTTGCGATTTTCGACTTTCACGGACGAGCAGGCTTCGACGACATCGAAGGCTCCACGCACAAAAGAGTCGACGAGTTGAGGAAAAATGTATGGGAACGGTCCGGAATGCCGGCAAATCCGCCTATCCACCGCTGGTTCATGCACTGTCAAAATTCACATTCAAATTCGTTCAGGCGGTCAACTCCTTTCAAATGCATAAAGCGTCGTGTCGGTACTCCCTATCCAATATATTCATCAAGGGACTCAAGGTAGGCATCCTGTGTATCCACTATCCACGTACAAAAAACGCGTAAGTATAAATGGGACCTGACTCATCAAGAGCTGGCGTATGCAATTTGTGTATCTTATGTGGAAAACGTGTTTGTGTGTAGCAGGTTGCCTAACCGCATAGAAATTGAACCTTAATCAGGGGCTGTGTAGGCAACCCATGTATCCACCTCCGAAAAACGCGTCTTGCAAGTTGCCTACCCGTGTGTGAATTAGACCTGACTCGCCTGACTCATGTGCAGGGTATTCAACCGTGTGCTCTCGTGAGAGAAATCTTTCTCATTACACATTTCCATGCCGAAGTTCAGCGTCCGATCAAACATTTTTAGCAGAAAATTATACTTCTAAATGAACCGAAGTAACCATTTAGATTGTAGTATTCTTTGAAAGAAAATTCTGCTCTACTGTGCGGTCAGACCGATGATCGGCCCGAGAGAGAGAGAAAGAGAGAGAGAGAGTCAAGCCTCAAAAGCCTCAAGTTGACTCGAGTGGAGCGACTTTTGAGAGGCAGTGCCATTGTTTCAACGTCGAGTGGGAAGATGGCGCTGGGTTGCGTAGCGATGTCACTTGAGAACTCGCGGAATGAACCAAATCCCCTCCTCTCCCCCTCCCAATCTCCCCGATTGTACCCTGCCCCTCGAAAAAAACTATTCTACACCATACTCTCTCTCTCTCTCTCTCTCTCTCTCTCTCTCTCTCTCTCTCTCTCTCTCTCTCTCTCTCTCTCTCTCTCTCTCCCTTTCTCTCTGCCTCGCTGTATTCTAATCCCTCCTCCCTCCATACCAGTCTCTCTCTTTCTATCTCTCTCATTAAAATGTAATTACCTCGAGTGGCGTCGCGTTTTAAGCGTGTTTGAGTGTCGCTGATTGGTCGATGGTGGCGTGGCAGGGTTGAGCGCATGAGAGAGGGGGGGGGTGGAGGTGAACCCCTTCGCATGCGATATGAATGGGTGACTTTATTTTTCAGCGTCGATCCCCGTTTCCCGGTATCCCTGGTATTCCTGGCATCCCGCCTGAACTAGGTATGTCTAAAGTCCTCTCGATTTTTGTGTATTTTCGCTTACAGTCGTGTATTCAAAATGTATTTCCACTCGTCGCGTCGCGTCGAGTGGCACTGTTGACTTCTCGATCCTCCCCCTCCACCGCCCCCTGCCCACCCCTGCCCACCATTCCTCCCTATATATAGCAACTCCTCCACGCCTTTTCACTCTTCTTTGAGTAGTGTTCGCCCCCCTCCCATTTCTCTTTTTATTTGTAATTTCTCTCACTGTCGTTGATTTTGTTTATAATCCTCCGTGTCGTTATGTAGCGCTTTGCAGAAGCGACTCTAGCCATGAAACGCTCTAAGAGCTGAAAGGGGGGTAGTGGGGGAGGGGGTTGGTTCACTCCCACTTTTCTTGGAATTTGGGCTAAATAACATCCAAGTTTGAAAATGCCGCTACTTTTTTTTCTCCCTATTTTGTTTAGTTATTCTCCGTCCCACGACATCTCGCGCGGATGTTATATTCATGTTTAACTCAATATTGCTGAATGCAAGATTAATCCAGAAAATCTGGTTTTTCTATCAGAATTCAGTTGAAGAATCGGAATTTCTTTCAAATTGTCAAGTTATTTTGTTGTTTTTTAAAACTATCTAGTGGCATCTTATTTAGATTTAATATTTTGTTTAAAACTTACTTTCTTTGTGATTGGAATGGGTCTCTTGCAAACTTTTGTTGTGAGCAAATGAGCAATACAAACACTAGACTTCTAGTCATTTTAACATCCCTTACAGCGGTTCACATAGCGTCATTCTTCTGGTAATCTTTTTATTTCAGTGCAGTGTCTGAAAGTTCAAGACGAATGAAATACCGTAAAGAATGTGGCTATAATGACTCATTACTCTTCGCCATTGTAGCGTCTCTGTTGCAATCAATTATTCCGAACAAAAGCCCATTGGGGTTGTCAATATATAGGTATTCAACTCCCTAATCAACATCGGGTTCGAACAGTTTACACAGTAACTTCAGAAATGTCTAATGGGGGTTGAAATTGTTGACCGATACGAGAAGAAGCTGTCACATTTTTTTTCTTCTTCTTTTTTTTAGCGAGAACAATGTAGCCAAGAGCCAAGAGCCTTTTGTTTGTGAAGAGGGTGTTGATTCTAACGCAATCCTAGAGTATCCGAATCCTTTTTCTCGCATTTCAAGTGCGGTCACCGATAATCAAGAGTTTATACGATTCGGTTTTCTGTTTTCTGTGCGGTCAGCATTTCACCATCAACCTATCGAGCGTTCGAAGACTGCTGCTTGCTGCTTTATTATAGTCACCTGCCGGCCGCTCTCGTAACGACCCTTTTTCTCACCTTCTGTCGCATTTTTGTCAGGAGTTCCCTCCCCCCCCCTTTTCTTAAAGAGTAAATCAAAAAGGCATCGAGTCATCGAGAGTTGGGCCACCTCTCGAGAAAAGGGTGTCCCCCAAGTATCGACAATTTTTCTCACCTTTGAAATTAAATAACAAGGCGTTCGAAATGCCGATGCGGTAAGACCGCGGTGTAGTTCTGCAAAGTCACATTTGTCTTAACACAGGGTGTCTCGGAAATAATGCCCCTTTCAATCATGCACGCGTGAAAGAAAGAAAAATGTGTGTATGTATCGAACAACGAGCTATATAAAGATAGACAGGATTTGTGGGACGTGATATTGAAACTTCACGGAGACAGCCATAATCCAGTCGAGATCTCTTATGGCCGTTATTCACACACACGGAGAAAAAATTCTGATTTTTAATTTAATTTAATTTAATTTTTTAATTTACGGAACGTTGGAAGAAATCGGGGTAAAAAGAAATTCCCTTTAAAATAAGAAGAATTCTTATTGATCCAACGATCCTTTCTTGTGATTCTTCTGAATCATCAAAACGTTCAATTAATTGGACCAATGATATAATTCTGGTTGAATCAATAAGAATTCTTAGTATTTTAAAGGGAATTTCTTTTTACCCCAATTTCTTCCTACGTTCCGTAATTTCAATCAGAAATTTGTTTCCGTGCAGGCTCGGTTTGTTTGCCTCACTCTTTGCTTCAAAAATAAAAAAAAAATAAAAAAAAAAAATAAAAAAAAATGTGACTAATACTGTTGAAATTGGTTTTAAACGAAAGTTTAAGTGTTTTAAAGTGGCTATCTGGACAAACAAATCGAAATAATTGTTTATTCTAGAAGGATTTGCTCGATAAAGAAATAGACAAATGACAGAAACAAGCAAAACGGTCTTACCTGCGGATAGTTGTATTAAAATTCTGGGTCCAGATAGCCACTCTGAAACACTCGCACTTTTGTTTAAAACCAATTTATTTCCAATGGATCAATTACAACTTTTGATTTAAGGTTAAAAAAAAGAGGCAATCAAACCAGATCGCCCATGCTGTCACATTTTGAGACTGGACTTTTAACATGTATGGCCCCCTCAGGGGCGCCATTTCAGATTTTCTTTGGGGGGGGCAAGGCCCTCCAAAAATTTGGATGACCTTTTTTTTTTTTTTTTTTTTTTTTTTTTTTTTTTTTTTTTTCCTGTGCATCTTCAAAAGTCTCTCTGACTTGATTTTTCGGCCACATTGAAAATCCTTGGGGGGGGGGGGGGGGGTCGCCCCCCCTGCCCTCCCCCAAATGGCGCCACTGGGCCCCCTCTATCGCTATAGCCGGTTCGTGTCGCCCATTGTGATCCACTGATGTAACCGTCATCTTGACTTCCCTTTAAAAAGTGTTTTATGGGTTCATGAGTGGATTTTGAGACTTTTTGCTACTTTCAATGAAATTTGACACACAATTTTACGAAGAGGATGGTCCACTATAACGACTATAACGCAGGCTATTATTATGAATTTAGATTAATTTTATTTCTCATTTTTTTCTTTTAATCTCTAACATTGCATGACAACCGTATAGCAAAAGTTTCTATCAGACCAGAGTCCCTATATATGAAAGAGTCTCGCCATGCGAGGTTCCATCTCTGATTGGCTGCTGAAAAGTGAAGAAGAAGAAGGGGTCTATGAAGCCTGGAGGCGCGCCTCTTGTTTACATCTTCATGTAGAGGTAGTTTCAGAAGTGCAGGCGGACCAAAACCATAATCTTTGGCGAATTTTCAACTTTCATTCCTTCAAATCAATACCGAATTTGCTCCTGACTTTATTCTTTTGTGTTTAAAGTTTTCCTCATTGAAAAGTGAACTCTCAATTTCATTTTTATTCATTTTCATCGAGTAATATCAGAAATAATGTTGACAAATTCCAAAGATTATCGGTCTAGGTCCCCCTACACTTCTGAAACTACCTCTAACCATCTTCACTGCTGCCCAGCTTTGAGGAAACTTTCGGCATTTTTAGCTTGTACTGGTGAAATTTGAATTAGAAGTTGATGAAAATGCGTTTAGAACAGAATAAAATTCACGCACTACTTTTAAAACAGGTAGTGAAGCCAACGGGTATTGGAGGTTAGGTTGACCTAACAAAGATTACTTACACGCGAATACATGTATAAGTAATCTTTGGCGGGAAGATCGTTGGATAAAAATGTAAACAAGAGGCACGCCTCCAGGCTCCTCAGACATCTTCTTCCTCTTCACTTCTGTTCACGTGTCTTGACTCTTTCATATATAGGGACTCTATATCAGACCCATTACTCCTCCTCATTAGTGTCAACAAATTTTTGGGACATCCTGTAACAAAGTCTTCCCATGGTGTCCGCTCTTCAAACCGTTTGTTGGTTGTCACGTGACCGCACGAGACCAGATGCGGAGTGAAGGAGCCGATTGGCCGAGATGTTTCTCTTTGCTCTTGCCCCTAACCGACTACTGATTATATCCAATGAATCAGCGAGTTGCATATATGACTTCTTCACTTCTTCACCTCTCTCCTTTTCTTACCGTGTCGAGTTTCCGTTCACTGCTTACTTTGCCTTTGGATACTTACATATTATTTAAGCTGTAAGTGTGAGTCAAGAGATCGCGGCCCAGAGGCGGATCCAAGAATTTGTTCTTCTCTCTCTTTTCACCCATCTGCCCGCATCTGTTAGAAAAAGACATGGATAGGTCTACTGACGGTTTTGGTGATGCCTTCGTTATACATGAGCGTTCCAAACAAAGACAAATTGTCTCGCTTGCTCTCACGCAATCCCTCGTGTACTTCTATCTCACTCTCATTTAAAAAATCATATATAAAGGCATCTTTTGTGAAATGTTTTGGAAGAAATGAATTCCTCGAGACATTTTTAATAATAATATTTTGATAATAAGTTTGATAGTAATAATATGTCGTAAAACAAGGCCCTGTATACGATTTTCGAAACTAAAAAGAGATGAGTATTCATGGGGGTCACGGGAGAGTGAGTCAACGAAACGCCACCGATTGCGTCCGATGAATGCATTGTTGTGATTTCCATTTTTTTTCTTTTTTTGTGGTTCAATTTACAGTTATATTTTTAAAATATTTAAACTGTAAGTTTAACCATAAAAAAGGGGAAAAATTGATATTTACATACGTATGACGAAAAGACCTTATAAACTGACTATTTCTGAATAAGATGCGGCATTTTGCTATGGTTACCTGTGAAATAACAGCTGATATATTTTTCGCTCTAAAAAGAGTCTACCTATGATTGGAATGAGAGTGACCGTTTAATTTGAAAAAAGGAGCCTGCTTTAAAACTTACGTTTCTTTAGGCTAAAAAACATGAAGGTCTTATACTTGACTAAAATCAACGTAAGGCCAAATGTATTATACCTAAGGTAAAAAGCCATGGGGTCAAACTGTAGTGTAGGCAAAATAGTGTAGACTAAAGTATTGTAGGTTGAATGTTGCAGGTCAAATTTCTTGTTGGCCTAAAATTTGTACCGTTTCAATTCAAGGTGTTTTTCTAAAATGCCAATTGAATCTAGAGGGCTTTTAAGTTTTAGTCAAGTATTTGTCACGTAAAGCAGCTCTGACCTGCACCCATTGTTTACGCAGAGTTGCGCCTATCGCTTTTAAGTGCTTTTGGTAATAATTGACTATATTTAAATCTAAAATCTGATCTGTCCGATCCTGGCCTATTCATCCAATCATTTGATTTTAGCCTCCAAATCGGGGTTATTTTTTCATATTTTCTTTTCAATGTTTATCTGACAAATGACGAAGGCAAGGGCTGTTTGTAGATCCGAGCATCAGTCCCCTCGAATTCTGTCGGAGATTTAGAGAAATCATGCGCATGCGCAGCTCACAGGCGGATCCAAGAAAGTGTCCTTCTCTTTATTTTCCCATTAGAACGCATGTGTTAGAAAAGGATAGAAGAGGGGCGAAAATCACCTGACTGCCCCTAATGTCTCCTTTTCTAACACACGCATTCTAATGAGAGAAAAGAGAGAGAGACAAATTCTTGGATCCGCCAATGGAGCAGCTCAGTCCTCAAATCCCCCTTCATCGCGCATGTAATGAGCGACAAATCCCGCCTCTAAAAAGCCCATTAAGTCCGAAGGCATTTAAAATGTAAATTCAAAATTCCTATACAAGCTGACAAGTGTCTGTGAGAAGTATCCTCGATGATACAGGTTGACCGGAGTCGGTCCCGTGAAATTTCCCTACTTAAAATATAAAAGGAAAAAAATAATAAAATAAAAGACATGGATGATGATTAAAAGGGAATAAAATGAAATTATAAAAATGGGAGAATATGCCGGTGGATTTGAAGGCTGGAAGAGGGGAGATCAGATCTGATACCAGTGTTAGGAGGCAATTGCGGCTTAAGGGGAGGCCGGGAACTAAGAAAATGCCGAATCAGTGTCAACTGTCAATAGATGAAGTTGTAAAAGCGACGACGCACCGGCACTGACACCTTCTGCTGTGCGCGCCACCTACAGGGTGTTCCTGTGAAACACTTGTTTCGGCCCCGATTCAAAGCGTTTTCATCAACAGGATCTGGTGCAGATTAGAGCCCCTTAGCCCCTGTTTGTAGAGAGTTAAGATGATTCTGCAGGGTCGATTAGTTTCAACCATAGACGCACCATACGTCACGCTGCTGAAAAATTCAACAATTTTTGGCTGAAATTGACGAATTTACGATAAAAACATAAATTTGAGGAACATCAGCACCTGCGATTATACTTCAAGAAGATACTCTGAAAGTTTCAAGCTAAACACGGAGAAAAAACTTCGGTTCATTCGGAACACCAAGGTTGTTTGGTTTGAGTAGCCGAAGTTTTCAGTTGTGAGTACCGAACTTCATGTTAGGAGTACCGAAGTGGTTCAGTAGGAACGTAATGTGAGTTATAGTATTAGTCACACTTACCGAAACCTTCAGCACTCCTAACTGAAGTTCGTTACTCTCAACCGAATACTTTGGTTACTGTAACCGAACACCTCTGTGTTCCATATGAGCCGTAGTTCAGTTCTTATAACCGGTGAAACACTCACAAGCAAAGCCAGAAATTATGAAATACGAAAATTCCCACCAAGCCTCAATGAGTGCGAGCGAGGCAGATAGACATATTATCACTCGCACTCACTCTCACTCACTAATTATACGGCGAAATGAATTTCATAATTTACGGCTTTAATTCTAAACTAATTTTGCTCGTTTTGGGCTCAAAAAATCCATAACATTTTTTTGCGGGTGCTCACGTTATTGGATTTTGCGTTTTGCTTATGGTTTCAGTTTAAAACGCCAAAAAATTGACTTTTCCGAAAAGTGACTAGTGGCGCTATCCATCGGATTGAAAATTTTAAAAGTTTTGCCTGGAATTCCCCCCCCTTGAGGCGAGGAGGAGTAAATAACCCCTTTCGTCCCACTCTCAAATTAAAGGGAAATGTTTCAAATTTTGGCAATTCAAAATGAGCCGTTTTCCAAAAACCAAACATGCGGGTGCCACCTTTTGGATTTCGTTTGCTTAGGTTTCAGTTTAACCCCAACGTTTCCCGAAACGGGGCGCCCATTTAAACCTATGCAAAAGTTTCCGGAATCCCCGAAAGGTTTTCAGAACACCCTTCGTTCACTTTTTAATGGACTTAAAATTTGGGATCATGAGCCGAGATCCACAAAAGGGCACGCTACCCCAAACCTGTTGCATGTTTGGTTGATGTTTCGTTCGTCAAACAACTGTGCAATTTGGCGGCCCAACAAAGTGTTGAGTTATTTGACGATGGATGGTTTGTCATCTGTTCACCAATTCATCTGTTTGTCATCTGTTCACCTGTCAACAAAACCAAAAAAACCCGTTTAAGAGGTGTTTTGGTCAAGGTTATGTTTGGATTTTGGAAATGTCAGTGGGCCGATCATTTACTTTATCGTTAAACAGTTCGTTAAAACTGTCTACGAGTGATGGTATTGGTCAAATAATTGTAAAACTTGGCTGTTGCTATGGTAACCATCGTTAAGAGTCTCGTTTTATAAAGGCTATTCATGAGTAACCTTTAAAAAACGGACACTATAACGATGGTTACCATAGCAACGGCTAAGTTTTACAATATTCGACCAATATAATTACTCATACACTGTCTTAACGATCGGTTTAACGATGAAATAAATGATCGACCCGCAGGTTAACAATTCGACAGTTTGCAATGGATTTTAGCTCACTGATGCCAATTTGACGAGCTTACTTTGAGTTTGTACGAAAGCCTATATTAAGATATTCGACTTATTCAGTCGCTTGTAGCAAAAGTTAGCAAGATCCCCATACAGGGATAACTTTTTTTCAGTGATCCAAATTCAAAGTCATGCATAACCAAAGCCAATCCTAACTGCTCAGAACACCCTGTATTCAAGTCGAGGGTATCCTGACAAGAGTCAAAGTCTCAAGTCAGAGTTTCAGAAGTGCGAGGTTAGGGCGAGGAAGTGTAGGTTCGGTTCGGGCGCGGCACTGCGAGGGGAATCGTCGAGTAGGTCATCGTCAACAGTCCAACAATACACCGATGCTCGATGTCCGATGTATTCGATGACATATCGAATCGGGTCCATTAGACGTATAATCTCTCGTGTAAAATAACAGCTCTCGACACAACACACACTGGCAACTCACACACACAGACACAAAAAAACACTCGTACTTTACACTCTAATACATTCTCGCGCGAGAGGGACAAGATGACATCGAGCAGATATCACACACTATTACTTACCTGAAGAGGAAGAAGAAGGTGAAAAAAAAAGGCGAAGAGAGAGAGATAGATAGTGAGGAGAGTCTCAGCAGGTATAAAAAACAGAGATCCCCCCTAACCACCCCCCCCCCCTCTTCGTGAAACCGACGACTCTTGACAAATTCAGTCCTTGTCATTCCTGTAAATCCACCTACCTTCTCCTGTTGTTGTTATCTCTAAGGTCGCATCTCCATATAGTGTACCACCTCTCTGTCCTCCCCCTCTCTCTCTCCCTCTCTCTCTCTCTCCCTCTCTCTCTCTCTCCCTCTCTCTCTCTCTCTCCTCCCTCCGAAACCACTTAACTTTTTAACTCCTCTCCGACCTGCCTGTGGACTGTGCAGAGTGTTAGAGGCTCGACTAGTGAAAAGGTTTGGGGGGGGGGGGTCCTTGTCATCTCGAGGCGCGACGCTATATACGTATATACGCCTCGCGATGAGGGGTCTTAGGGTGCCGGAGGTCCTCGCGGGCCCTCTCTTGTGAAGAGGTGACAAAATGTATAAGGATTGTGTGTTAGTGGAGAGAGAGGGAGAGAGAAAGGTATAGTATTAGAGCAACCAATTACATAGCTATTATAACCAATGATACCGCTCGTTTTGATTCTTATCTCGGGTTCTTTTTTTACTCCTTTTAGGCTACGCGTGTGTGTAGGAGGTTGTGAGATTGTGGGACTGATGACTCGTTGAGTGTGTTAGTGTGTAATACAGTGTATGGATGGACTGGGTAGTATACGGGTGTATGGTAGTTGCTCGTAAGTGTTTTCATTTTTCTGTGTAATTCATTCATAACCAGGCTCGGCGCTTCTGTTGGAGGTAAAGTCTTTTAGGGCTGGTGATAATGCGGTGGAATATTACGTGTAACGGTCAACGAGCTATAGACCGTTTTAGTAGAGCGATATATCGTATCGATTGCCGTCCGAGGGCCTCTGGTTAGAAACCAACTCTGGTTCAATGTATTTTCCCCACAATAGGATTTTTGAACGGAAATATAGACTAGATTAAATCAAACAATTAATGCGATCTTATTGCGATTATGAATTCTCCGTCCTTGAAAATGCTTAATTTTGACTGGTTCCACTGCTAAAACTGCCAAAATCAACTAGATATAACCGATGAAACGATGCGTTTGGAGGTTGGTATCACCCGAATGTTATTGTTGTTGTTGTTGAATCGGCGGGATTTCGGGCGATTCTAACCTACAAATGTAACGTTTAATCTGTAATAACTTACTGATTTTGGCAGTTTTAGTCAAGGAACCCGGTATAAATAAACATTTTCGAGGACGTAGAATTCATACTCGCAGAAAGGTCGCATTAATTGTTTGATTTAGTATACCCTAAATTTCCGTTCAAAAGTTTGCTTATGGGGAAATTACATTTAACCAGAGTTTTTTTTAGAACCAGAGGCTCTCAGCAATCGATACGATATATCGCTCTCCTAAAATAGTCTATAATTAAAGAAGGATCACGCCATGGTGAGCGGGTTTAAAATCCGGGAATCTGATTGGCTTATTAAAAAACTCAGCAACATTGATCTTCTTACTGAAAGCGATCGTATGTGTTCAGTGTCTGAGTCAATGGCGTATCTTGTTACAACACTGTATTTTTCCATCGAATTTCATGAAAAATACCGAGCTATTGGAGGTAGGTACAAACTTCTCTCCTTCGAATCGATATTTTCCACGGGTTGGAATGGATCAAATGCAACGATGATGCAATAAACATGTGAGACCTACCGAGATGCAGAAACTCTCTCTCCATTTTCATTCACATCAGGTGAGAGGGGTTTGAAAGCTCATTCCAACTAGTTACCCCCCCCCCTCCTTCCGCAACCACGACCCTGCTGCAGGGAGTAAAACCCACCCCTCTCAATCTGACAACACCGCTCAGATTTAAATTGTGTTTGCCGAGATGAATTTAAGATTTGATTAATGGGGAGGCGTTTGAATTAAAAACGGTGTGGATTAGAAATAAAAACGATTCAAGTCTTGATTTTTTTTCTCTCTCTCTATCATTTAATAATGGGACTCTTTCACAGTGTGTCAGAGGAGTTGGGTTGCCGGTGTGCCATAGCTAGGAGTCTTTCTCTCTCTGTGTGTTTGACGTTTTCTTGTCAGAGCTGAATCCTTTCGTGTTTGTGTAAGTGTGTGTGAGTGAATTTGACGTGAGGTGTATGTAAAATTGTGAAGGCGTGCGATAGTTCATGTGAGTGTGTGTGTGTGTGTGTAAAAGAGTGTCTCTCGGGCTTTGGATCGTCGTTTTGAGGACTTGACGTCAAAATGGTCTTTGAAAAGACACGCAACGAAGAGTTACCGACGGAGGGGGGGGGGGGAGGGGGTGTTTCTGGGCGCTCACGTTGGCTATGCGACTGTCGACTGTCTCGCAATGTAAAAGCTGAACGTAACCGTCTTTCTTCACGCGGCATCGCTCCTTCGAAAGCCCACTTGATGGTTGATGACCGATGATGCACGATTGTCGCTTTCGGTTCGGTTCTCGGTGCGTCACAGGAGAAGGAAAAAGGCGAGGAGGAGGGGAGCATCGCACCTCCACCGGTTTTTTTAATCGACCGTATTCGGGCGAATTTTTCATCATGTACCGATCCAACAGCTGCGCACGAAACTTCGGCGTTTTTAAAATTTTTGAAGAATGTGGAGCCTATCTATGCCTCATCGTGTAAAAAGTAAACATTTGCGCTTGCTAATAAATCAAGAGTAAACAATAACCTCATTTTATTCCAAGTGTGTTCGTAATTTGGTCAATTTTGATTTTTACCCGGCGCCTCCACCACTTTATCATTGGCGGATCCAGCAATCTAGCAACAGTGTATTCTTCCCATTTCATTGCATGAGAAATACTCGATTAGTCATAGGGCTGTAGCCCCCTCAAGAATCGATTGTATATCATAAATTCAAATGGGAAGAATGCGCAGTTGCTAGACTGCTGGATCTGCCTATGCACATATAATTGTATTTTTTACTCGTTTTTTTTTTTTTTTACACGTGCTTCAACACCGTAAGAAATGGCTTGAAAACAAAAACACTTTTTTTTTAAAAATTTTTGACAAATTTGTTTTTCTTTACTTTGATTGGATTTTTCAAAAAGCAAATGCCAAAAGCTTAGTAAAAATAATGAAATTGGGGCTGAATTTGATACGGGGGCATAATTTTCCCCCGCTATGATTTCCATAATTAAATGCATTATAATGAGTGATGGTAGTCTTTTGAAAAAAGTTTGAGCCCGGTTTTATTTTTTCTTATAATGTGACACTGCGGTGATACAATTTAAAATAAGTCAAAATAGGTATACATTACAATGTCTGATATAGGGCTTTTTACAGCATGTGACATCGGTGTCACAATATGCAGTGAAGGGTTTTAAACGTTTATTGAGTTTCAAACTCTTTTTAGAAACATCGACAGTTTGACATCCAACACTGAAAAAATAAAAATGCTGATTTAGCATTTAAGATGTAGAAAAAGTGTCCGACATGTACTAAATGCTGATTCAACATTTGAAAATGCTGATCTAACATTTGAAAATGCTGCTTTAACAATTGAAAATGCTGATTTAACATTTTCTAATATTGAATTAGCATTTTCATAATGTAAAATCAGCATTTAGTACATGTCGGACACTTTTTCTACATTTTAAATGCTAAATCAACATTTTTATTTTTTCAGTGAAGACTTGAGAGCAAAACTGCTCTCACCTTTTGTCGCGAATCAGTGACTTTTTCACCACTTTATTTTCAAATCCCTTCACCAAAGTCTCGAGTCGGACTCTGCAAAAGGCCCAGCCTTTTCACCCTGGTCGCATATAAATTAAAGAAGAACAACTTGAACGAGCACAGGGAAATAACATACGAACAAGGAAATACATAATTAAAAACGAAGACAAATTTGAAGAATTTAATCCGCACCTTGAGCCGATGAATAATTAGGGGACGCCTCTTGCAATATCACCGCGCCAAGAGAAGAGCCGGCGCACTTTACTCGCGACCGGATAAAAGGGTTGATAGAGAGAAGGGCGACGGGTTGTCGCGGGGGAGGGGGAGGAGGAGGGGGAGAGGAAATTACAAGTAATTGTCAGAACTTCACGGGGGCAAGGAAGGGGTGGGTGATGGCAGTTAAGAGTAAATAAAATGAAAAGAGTTGAAAATTACTCTTGTGCTCTAATTAATTTCATCAACCCCTTCGACAATAAACCCCCTCCAGTCCTCTTCCGCGGAGGGGAGGTGCGGAGGGGGTGGGCCCCATTACCGAGCCGCTGGAGCCGTGCCTTGAGGTGCGTCTTCAAGAGACAAGACCGGGACAGCGCAGAGAATGCCGCGGAATGCGACGTTGCCGGCTCGAGGGGAATGGTGACGTTTTCAATTTTTCATTGACCGATTTAGAATGGATATGTTTGCACACTTCTGGATCATAGTAATTGAATTTAGCCTAAAAAATGGCGTATGAAATGACAGTTTTACTTAGGCGGCGGATCAAAACAGTTGTGTTTCTCTTTTCTCCCCGTGCATTTCAGACACTTTTTGTGTGACGCTAACAGAAAACATCTAAAGCCCAGAAATTCTGTTATTTTCACCACGTTATTATTTTAATCCTAAAAGGTATCATAATAATAATAAAAAAAAAAAAAAAAACTCAAAAATGTTGGAATTCTCCTAAGGAGAGAAAGTAATATGTCATAACGAAAAAATTTGAAGTTGGGGTTATTCTACTTCTTGGCATTTCATCAGGTGCCCTTAAGTTCAAAAACCATATCACCAAAAATGTCTGTCCATCAGTCCGTCTGTCCGTCTGTCTGTGACACATCATAAACTTCTAACCTATGAGTCCATTTGCATTCAAATTTGGCAGGGAGGGCTCTTTATGATACAGTGGCACCTGTTTATAACGGAACCTCACGGGGCGGATACATTTTTCCGTTAATATCAGATTTCCGCTATCGGCAGGTTTACCGGATGGGAAAAAAAACGAAAAATTGAAAATTGAAAGGCCAACTACCTTTTACCTTCATTTATCTATGACACTTTGGAACTTAATTAAATCTTTAAAACTTATTAAATAATTAAAACTTTGAAACTTTACAAATTATGATGTTAAAAAATTTGAACTGTTTAAGATTTGAAAAAAAACGTCTAGTTTTAACTGTTGAGAGACAGAAGTTGCCCGTTTTTCTAATAATATTGCCTCTTTTCTCAAAATTTTCCCGTTAAATACACCTTTAAAACTTTCCGTTTCCGTGTTGGACAGGTTCCGCTATGAGCAGGCTGATTTACATTGATTCACCACAGCAATTCCACGGGACCGGCAAAATTCTCCGATAACATCAGGTTTCCGCTACCAAGAGGTTCCGTTATAAACAGGTGCCACTGTAGTTCTAGTTTTGTCATGATACCTACCTGGAACCTGGGTATGTTCTTCCTGTTACGGGAAGATATCGGTCGTAACATGTTCCGTATCATCTCCGAGTCAATAAGACAACACCGCGTGGAAAACGCAACCAATTTAGCGGAGAACCTTAAAGGCAAGGCATCGTCAGATCCTCGGCAGCGGCACGGCAGGCAAAGGAGATACAAGGCAGAGACCGTTGCTTGACAGATTAAAATGGGTCCCTTGGGACTCTCCTTAAACAACTGCCACAACAGCTCTCCTCACCCATGCCACGCCACGCCGAGGCAAGCGCAGCCTTCCTATCTCATATTCGTATAGTCCTTCCTCCACGTACTATATACCTTGCATTCGAAAAGTTTACCCTTCTTTTTTATCTCTCCGCATTATTTTATATTATATCAAAAGGGGTGTCACAATAAATGATGTCAACTCCCCAAGTTTCTGTACGGAGAGAGAGAGAAAGAGAGAGAGAGAGAGAGAGAGAGAGAGAGAGAGAGAGAGAGAGAGAGAGACTCTGGCTGGGTCCTTGATTGAGGAAATGATTTATGTATGGTCCTAGAATTATTAGCTTCAGGGAGGGAGGGTAGGGGTAGGAGGGATGTCAAGAGATTGGGGTGAAGGGGGGGGGGATAAAGAAAAGCATGACCATAGAAGATTGTCTCTCTCGCTCTGGGAGTACACATTACACACACTATAGTCACAAGCACACACGCACGCAACGCCCCAGGATTTCTTTCGCTTTGGTATCGTCCTTTAATATTTAATTTTACGGATGATATTTTTGTTCTGCCTAATCAAGAATGGAGGGATAAGTCAATTATGATTCTGGGGTTGTCTTCCTCTCTCTCTCTCTCTCCTTTTCGGATGCGCTTTGTTGGAGGCAATTGTTGGTGCTCTTAACTGGCTGTTATGAGCGTGAAAAGTATTTCAGTGTGTCATTGAGGGTTTGTTTTGACTGTGCTGCGTCAGGTCTGGATGTTTGGGATTCGAAGTGATGCGATTGTTGTTTGTGTCTTTCGTAAGCGTAAGAGTTGACGCTTTGCGTCTTTTGAATGCGGTATTTTTTTTCCAAAGGGTCAGTTGCATGCATTTTTTTAAAATTCATTTTCGTAAACAATGAGAAAAATAAGGGGACACATATTTCTTCTTTTATCATTTTGAATATTGGTTTCGCGGATAAAACTCTGTAAAGATGCAAAACCCGGTACACTTAGTGACGTCATGAGAAGAAATAATGTATTTTTGCTCGTTTGTAACTGTCCGCACAACTCCGGATCTATTGGACGTAGTAACGAACGGTGACTCATTTGTGTTTCATCTTGGCTTATAATATCATTTCATGGATACGAATTGCAGAAAATCAGACTCATACAACTGACCCATTCACTGATAATTCCGTCAGCTGATCAGTTTACTTAATGACAGTAATGCATGAAAGTACTTCCTTCTGTAATCTTTTCTCAATCGGTGCGTGGAATCACCTCTTTAAATAAGTATCAAAATATCCACACTTTGTTTAAAGGCGGTGATTGACACTCCACCGCTCGAGGAAAGATTACACATTGACGTTTTCATGCACTGACGAGGCGCCACGTTCTGCACTCTTCAAATTGACCGTCATTATTGTTGAGCGAGAATCAGATTTATGAAAATGTTTTGTAAGTTGCGTCCAAGAGAAAGTCCTTCGGAGCATTTCGATATCATTTTGGGCTTTCTGAGATCAATATTTTGGTCTAAATGAAGGTCAAGTATTTGTAAGTTTGACGTTTTTATGAAATCAATAAAAATTTATTGGTTTCCAACTTTACAATATCCTGCCAACAAGTTTGACCCAGAATATTATTGGTCGTAAAAAGCTGGGATCGGTATTGTCCCCAAGGTTTGATCTTGAACACGCGTCCAAACATTTCCGAAAAAAAAAAATGTCACTTTTCCTCCCGTAAATGACGTCCAAGGACAAGAAAGATATATGATTTCAGAGGTTGTACGATAGCGCATGTGGCGCCTGACTGAAGCGGACGAGAATGTCAATACAGGTCGCTGAAGATTCACATTATAAAAGTACGCTTATGTCTGTGAAATTGGACATTATTTTCAGCAGTACCCCCCTCCCACCACCGCCGTATGTTCATCGGGACCATCCTTATAAGATTTACGACTGCATCAAGGAATGACCTTGCGGAATGAGCTTGCATTATTGATCGATCAAAATACGGAAACAAGAGCTCGACTCTCACACTTACTCCCAAATCTCTCTCTCTCTCTCTCTCTCTCTCTCTCTCCTCTCTCTCTCTCTTTCTCCCTCTTTCTCTCTCTCTCTCTCACACCCCTTCTCCCACCCTATTCTCTTTCTCTTTGTATCTCAATGAAGTGTCAGCGAGAAATGACAGTCGTGACTTCGTGAGTCAAGTTGATTTGGTCCATTCACACAATCCTCCTCTCACAAAATTCTCTCCTGATCACACCTCAGCGGCACAGAAAGGGGGAAGGGAGGGGCACTTTTTTCTCGAATCATTATCAGAAATAGAGACAGCGCGGCTGGGATGACGTATCGGAACTCCCTCTCCAGGAGGGGAGGGGGGGGGGTGGAAAAAATCAGCCCTCTATTTCTTCATCACCCATCGGAGTCTCTTCAGAATACTAGGCGGTCCGCGGGACTCGAGCCGGAAACAGCAACAGGTCTGCTCTTCCGTGAAAAATATAACACGAATGTAATGCGAAGCACAATGAACGAGCAGACCCGAAGTTTTATCCGCTACAGCCTCAATTATAACATCTCAGAGACACACTGGAGAGCGCGAGCGACCGAGCGTCGAAGACATTTTCACCAACACTCTCTTTCTCTCTCTTTTGCCCATTTAAACGCATGGTCCGTAGACAAGGACAGAGATGGGGACTGAAGTCACGTGACAGCCCGTCATTCCATCCTTTTCTAACGTAGATATGTGTTTGAATGAGCAAAGAGAGAGAGAGAGAGAGAGAGAGAGAGAGAGAGAGAGAGAGAGAGAGAGAGAGAGAGAGAGAGAGGAGAGAGGAGAGAGAGAGAGAGAGAGAGAGAGAGAGAGAGAGAGAGAGAGAGAGAGAGAGAGAGAGAGAGAGAGAGAGAGAGAGAGAGAGAGAGAGAGAGAGAGAGAGAGAGAGAGAGAGAGAGAGAGAGAGAGAGAGATATGGCAATGGCTTTATAATGACTGAGAGAGAGCGATGCATATAGTTGAGGCAGAGTGTCTAAGCGAGTGAGCGCCATGACTTAACAGAACACTTTCTTATGAAGACGGAGAGGAGAGGTGAATGCTTTGTTATCCCACACTCTTACACCTATTTTCCTCCTCTTCTTCTTCTTCTTCTTCTCTATTATTGGTTTGACATCAAGGGTCTTCATTATTGACTGAATAATTTTATTCACAGATGACCAAAGTGCACCTCTTTTGCGTCGTCGCACTTCGAGCAGGATTTTCCATTTTAGCGGACAAATATTGCAACAGTGCGTCCACTTTAAAATGTCCAAATCACAATTTTGTAAAGTAAATAATTGTTTACTGTACGTTTTGTCTATCATACATAAATGCCCCTTAAAATAACGTCCAATCAATTGCAATTATTGCATTTTGACACGTAAACATTTTTCAAAAAAAAAAAAAAAAAAAAAAAAAAAAAGGGAGGAGAGTAACAAATACAGGTGATGAAAAGGATAAAACTTGCAAAACTTTGGCCTAAATATATACAAATATAAAAAGCAACAAAAAATAAGTCTTTTTGATGTACTGTATCGCCACAAAGTTTAAAATTTTTGAACGGAGAAAAACGTGAAATAAAATTATATACACCCTGAGGATTTGAGCTTGGTTCATAGACAAAATCTACATATAATTGGACATTCTTCTGCATGGACTTGGGTGCGCCAATCGTGCGCTGGTCATTTTACAGCGAACATTTTTCAAATAGACCTTTCTTCTTGGACTTATTTTACATTGGAAAAGAAATAAGACAATTCCCTTAAGAACCCAAGTTAGAGGTGGTTTAAATGTATTTTTCAGAATGGGACCTTGTAAACACTATAATCTTAGACAATTTTAACTTTCTGAATTTCCGCTGAATTAGTCATTTCCACCCACTGTGCTTCATTAAAAGACTTTCGGTTTTACCGGGAGTTAGGTGTGAGGTAAGGAAGTGCCGACACTCGACAATATAGGGACGCAGAGGGAAAAGCATTAACTTGACGAAGGGAAAGGAAGATGTAAGATGATGAAATGAAAGTATGAGGAATCCTTAGCTCTTGATAAATCTTTTGTTTGATCCCTCATTTTTGTCTGGGTGAATGAAAAAAAAAAAAAAAAAAAAAAAAAAAAAAAAAGATGAGAATGTTTCAATTTGTTGCTTGTGTTGAAGATACACTTCGTTAATGTCCGATTTATTGAAAGTTAACCCCTAACCTTGCGTTTCGAATCGGTAGTTTTGGTTATTTATATATTTATTTATTTATTTATTTATTTATTTATTTATTTTTTTCACGCGATCTTGTGTTGGCGTTGCTGTATAGAGACTTTTTTGTGAAAAGAGGGGGGTGGAGCGAGCTGGAACAAAGTAATTTTATCACGCAGATGACCTGGGGAGTCTGTACTGTCGTCTTTCAAGAGTATGAGGTCTGGGGACTCCCCCCCCCCTTTCAGAAAATTAGGAATTCACCCAGTGTGATGACCCACTCATTAGACCACCGTATCGACATTTTACTAAACGCATTTACTGAGTTCGTGAGCGGATTTAGAGATTGTTCAATGCTATCAATGAGATTTTCACGGGGTTTTACACATGAATCAACCTTCTATAATGGGTATTTTCCGTTATTATTCCATTCTTATTTTCTGAGGTTTTTGACCCCTGAATTGACCCTTAAATCGCTCGAAGCAAAAGTGTGCAACGGATCCATTAGATGGATTTCCCCACTTCTGTCCCTCTTTCATTCGAATGCCATTTTTGAATTTTTTTAACGCTTTTATTGAGTTTGTAAGAAAATTTTGAGATGATTTTATTTAGAGTCCCTTGTTAGAAATATTGTATAGGGAGTACCAGTACCGACACGAGCTCAATGAGTGCTGATTAGCTGCGTTGATTTAACTCGGGCTGCTTCATCGGGTTGTCACCTAGCAACGACTCCGGAAGACCAGAGGTGTCGATTTGCTATCCTTCCAATGTTAATTTTTCGACTCCCTCCTCGGGAACTCCAAAAAGCTTCGTGTCAGTAATCCCTATAAAAAAAAAATTTCCATCAAGGGACTCTTGATTTCAATGTGGTTTTCGGGAGATTTTATACTGGAATCAACCTTCCGTAATGATGTTTGTAACAAAAGTTTGCAACTGAACAGACCCATTAAAACCCATGTTTGCCCAGTAGGTCGTTAACGACCAACTTGTTGACTTGTCAACTGTTGTGTTATTTTTGGACCAAATTTCAGTCAATTTGGACCAATTTTACTCAAAAACCAATTTTGGGAGTTTTTAGCTCGTAAAATTAATCTGCCCCATAAATTTCTGTTTCTTTAATTTAATTAATTTTTAATTTTAATAATTTTTTTAATTTTAGTTCTTAAACTGTGTTTTTTGAGAAAAACACACCAAAGTGTCAAATAATTTTGGGCATATGTGGGTTAAAGGACTTAAGGAGTCTTTCCTCTCTTTTTCACGTCTGTCTATTGCTTTTCCAAATGAAGGAGTGAGTTGGTGGAGTTAAGGAGTGAGTCGCGTTTGTTGTCTTGGCGTGTTGTCACTGTGTGTGTGTTTTTATGTGTATGGGTGTGGGAGGATTGAGAGGGAGAGGGGGGTTATTGTCACGGTTTAAAATCATGGTGCAGGGGCATTAGAGCCATTACACGCATACAGATACACGCCATTCACTCTCTGTATATAGTCGGTCGGTAAACGACAGCTGCTCGAGTGGAGTGTCAGGTCGTTTCAAACGGCGGCGATCTTCGGCTTCTCTCGGGCGCGACCCACAATGCAACAAAACGTGAATTTTTCCGGACATAATTTACGTATAAAAATCAACGAGCTATCCATTTAACTACAGTGGCAGTGTGATGGGTAACCAGCGTTACCGTACCATGGAGAATTTTTCAGGTTAGGTTTAAGGTAAAGTTTTGTCCATTTATTCGCATGTATTTTAGGGCAACCGCACAGTGAATCGAAACCAATGGTGTAGCGTGCAATTTGGCAAGGTTGTAATGTGTCCATTTAAAGCCATGTAAAAGGTCGAATGGATAAGTGCTCACCAAACACCCAATAGTTCGATAATTTTCATTGCTTTAAATGGACACATTACAACATTGCCAAATTGCACGCGACGCCACTGATCGAAATATTTTCGAAAGCCTCTGTTTGTTGCATCAAAATGTGTACATAGGAATAAATGGACAAAATTACCCATTAATTAACCCATTGACTTATTAATTAACTTAAAAAAAGTTGCTTAGCAACAGCAGTTATGCGCGATTTCTTACAGTGACTGGATAAACCACAGTGCGGCCATTTCGGTCGTCTTTCTGATTGGTCGGATTCTTTAGATCGCGAATTTGAGCATTTAGAAGTATTTTTACGGTTTTACAAGGTTCTCATACGCAAGTTAGAGACGACTGAAGGTCTTCCGTCAAATTTGAAACATATTGGTTCGCAAAATTAAGAGAAATCAACGATTCCCCGTAACTGACCCCCCGCGGAAGCGCACCCATCTTAACACGGGCGCCATAGGGAGGAAGTAGGTTCCTGAGTTACTCGCAAAAAATATCGCCACCCCCCGCCCTAAAATTGGTTTATACATAGCATTAATGACTTTTTTCAGACAGGGGGTAGAGAAAATTTCATTCCGAAACCCAAGAACAATCATACTCCCCATGCTGCCCATGCTAAAGTGGGTGCACTATTGAGGGGTGGAGGGCAAATGGCCGCACTGTGGTTTATCCAGTCACTGTACGATTTCTAAGCTAGTAGCGCTCCTAGCGGCGGAACTGCGGAACTTAAGTGAAGCGAGTGACGCTGTCTATCGGAAAACGCCGCAAGTTCTTGAGCTTCGTCGTGTGGGCCGTGTAAGTAGGGGTCGTTTTGTTGCTGAGTTACGGACAGGTATTCAAAATCTGGATGTGACGATCACGTCGCTTTAAGGCAATGGGTTAAAGTAAATCTACCCTGAAGTTCCTTCGTCGTGATGGTTACGCAGGTTACCCATTATACTGCCGTTCTATAGGTCAATGTTTCGTTCGTTGATAAAAATCAAGAATATAAATACCATTTATGATATGAAATACCAAGACACATTTGTAATGAGTGAAATAAGTCATTTCAGGAGCCTCAAATGAGTCATTTTAGGAGCTTCAAATGAGTCATTCAACATGGTTTCCCATAGAAAACATCAGCATTTAAAGGTTTTTTTTTTTTTTTTTTTTTTTTTTTCTTTTTAAATAAAATAACAGAAACTTTTCATGTCCAGAAAAATCTTTTTTTCGACCCAGTGAGCGTCTCATCAGTCGCGGCCTTAACCAAGTATGCGTTTAATTGATTGCACGCCGCGCTCGCTGCCGTTAAGCAGCGCCACCAGTCCACTCTTCAGTAGTCCGCCTGTTCCGCGTACAATGGAATTGTGAACCGTGGACAAAGGTACGATCAGGAACGGAATATGCACGCGAGAAAAAAGGATTAACCCTTCTAAATACTGCTAGTAGCTATGTGTATGTATATTGTATGAGTACATGTAAGTTACTATGTCAAATCAGTGTCCGGTAATTGTCCGTCAAAGCAAGATTCAGGGCCAGATTAACAATAAGGCCGGCTAGACCATATCTTAGGGCGCAACATGTCTATCCCAGTAAACACGGGAACATTTTAAAAATATTTTTAAAATATTTTCTGTAAAATTATTTACAACATTTTCAAAATATTTTTAAGATGTGTTACGTTCCTGCCAAAATATTTTTAAAACCTTACAAAAAGTTTTTTTTTAATTTTTTAAAATCTTTTTAAATTATTTTTATTTTATTTTCAGAACCTTTTTTAAATATTTTCATCACCTTTTTAAATTATTTTAATCTTCTTTTCAGATTCTTTATAAGTTCTTTTTACCCTCATTTTAAAACCTTGTCAAGGTCTTATTGTTATCCTTTTTTCAGAACCTTGTCGAGTTCTTGTTATCCTCTTTTTAGAACCTTGTCAAGTTCTTTTTATCTGATTATCCAAAAATTATCATATTATTTCTACCGTCTTATCAAAACATTTTGGCGAAAAATAGGAGTAAACTCTCCAAGCCCCCCATTTTCATATGTTTTTCATACTTAGTAGAAAAGAACCAAAAAAAAATCAGGGACTGTCGTGTCCTCCATTTTCAAATTTCAACGTCCTATTTTCGGGGATCGTTAATAACTTTTCCTCAAACTCTAGCAACGCCAAAAACATCATTCGGATGAATGATTCTGTTCTCTGATCACCGATCTAATTTCTGTCTCACAGAAACTCCCCCACCCACCTGGTTTTCCTACGATAAACAAATTAAAGCATCATCCCCCCCACACTTTGTTTCCCTCCGTGATGGCCAACCGTAAAACGCAATAATCACCGTATCAAAAGAAAAAACCAAATAAAGACGTCAAACTTATACATGTATTTACCTACAAAAGAGATTACAATGTTGCCAGATCGAGGGTAAAAAGTCGTATCGTCCCCATTTAAATCAATTTAAAGCGTACAGCTTTTTCACCCCAATCTATAGCAACACTGAAAGAGAAGGAGACAGGAGGAAACAAAGTAATAGAGACATGCCTTGTGAGGAGTGGATCGTAATTAGAGGGGGTAACCAGTAGTGATGAGAGGGGGGGGGGTCGCTCGTTTAAATAAGACGGGCCGAAAAAAGAAGTGTTCTGATTGGTTGTCGAGGTTGACGGAAGAATACTTTACCATGAGACAGTCGTATGGCGGGGGGGGGGGGGGGGGGCTCAAATACAAAGCAAATCGAAGCGTGATACGTGATACACCGAGGACAAGGGTCAAGGGATGGATACCATGGTGAACGAGACAAGATATACAGTTTGTTAGTTGGTCAAAATAATGTTATTTATTTAATTCCAAGTACACTTGACCCTCACTTAACGACTTGTAAAAAGGCGCTCATTCGATGGAACCATGGAATTTCTTAATTTGACAAAATTTTATAAAAAAAGAGTCAAAATTATGAACAATTAATGGAAAGGTACCCTGAACATGAGTAAAACTATGTTTATTGTACAGCATAAATTGAGTAAAATATCATGCTTTTTGCAAGAAAATATCAACACCAAAATATTTTAACAGCAAGAAACAATAAGTTTTTTAAGTCCGAAAAAATCATATTTTCGGTCCAAAATGTGCGCTCGCAAAGGAAAATAAAAAGAATACGTAGATTGTCCTTTTTTCTTAATTTCCCTTATTTTTGAGCCTTTTTCTAGGAGAAAAGGGTTAGCTTGAGCCCCCAAACCACCTCCCCCCTCCATGGACAGTCTATGACTGACTAAAACCATCTTCAAACCACGCCAGAAGAAACGCAAACATCGGTCTCCAGTTTAAACCTAAAGCCGAGTCGAGGAAACAACAACCCCTTTTTTTAAGTCTGTAATCGGAACAGGGGGTAGCAAGAGCAACCGACCCGAAAGTTTTGCAAAGTCAGTCCTCATCGCCACGCGCTTCTCTGCCCTCTTCTCCCGTCCGTCGGTCGTCCCTGCGTCCCTTCGAGTTGGGACGCGGGACATAGGGATTCGGGTTGAATATTAAGGGAGGGGGGTGAGCACTGAGGAGGGTATTTTTAATTATGTGTTAATAACCAGTAAACAAGACTCGCCTCGAATCCAAACTCGTCCGAGACGACCAAGTTTCAGCGGTGGATCGGGGTGGAGGTAGGGGGTGGGGGATGTCGAATGGGAGAAGAGGGTGAGGAGGCGCGCGCCGTGAAAAATTACCGTGTATGCAACCATCCGAACACTTTCGTCTTCATTAAGCGGCTGCTGTTGCCGCTTCTATCGTCGCGTCTGGTTTCCGGACTAAGGAGAGGGAGAGAGAAAGAGAGGGAGAGAGAAAGAGAGGGAGAGAGAGAGAGAGAGAGAGAGAGAGAGAGAGAGAGAGAGAGAGAGAGAGAGAGAGAGGGATCCTTCAGGTTTTGACCGGAACGTTTTGCTCAGCCATGATAGAAATCTTTTATGGGCTTTTTCACGCAGGCTCGGATTTTTTGCCTCATATTTTTCAACCTTTAAATTAAAAAAAAAAAAAAAAAAACAGAAACTGTGACAAAAACGTGTGAATTTAGTTTTAAACGAAAGTGCAAGTGTTTGAGAGTGTATATCTGATTATGTATAGATCATTATATATATATATATATATATATATATATATATATATATATATATATATATATATATATATATATATATATATATATATATATATATATATATATATATATATATTTTTTTTTGTAGAATTTGCACGATAAAGAAACTGAAACATAACAGAAACAAGCAAACTTTTCTTACCTGGATAGTTGTATTGGAATTCTGTGTCCAAATAGCCACTCTATAACACTTGCTCTTTCATTAAAAAGCAATTGCCTCTGAACTAATTACACTATTTGATTTAAGGTTAAAAATATCAGGCAAAAAAACCAGAATCAGATCGCCCATGCTGCCGCACTTTGAGATAGGACTTTTAACATGTATTGCATCAGCCTTTAAATTGCTATACTTCGTTGGTTAAAAAAATAAAAAAAAATACTACTTGACCTTGATTTTTTTGATAAAGCCAATACTTTGCAGCGGGCCGATCATTTACTTTATCGTTCAGCCGATCGTTATGATTGTCTATGAGTGATTCTATTGGTCGCAAATTTTAAAACTTGGTCGTTGCTATGGTAACCATCGTTAAGAGTCTCGTTAGTGAAATGATATTAAGGAGGAACCTTTAAATACCGGGCACTTTAATGATGGTTACCATAGTAACCACCAAGTTTTACAATTTTACACCAATAGAATCACTCATAGATAATCTTAACGATCGGTTAAACGACGAAGTAAATGATCGGCCTGCTGGTCTCTAACACACAGTAAAAAATTGAAAGAAATGTTTCAAACTAATTATCCCCTTACATTTTGAGTCAATTTTAATCATGTTTTTGACATGGAGAGGGGGAAAGTAGGCATATGTTGTAAAGGGTTAAAAAGGACTCGGAGCTTCCTCTTCGCAGGAGACGATTCAATTAATTATCGCACCACGTGACAACATTGAAAACTAGTCAAAACACGTTTATCGGGACCCTTGTGTGTTTATATTTTTCATCACTACGAAATCCCTTTCCCCCCTTCACCTAACCACCGCTCCGTCTCTCAGCGCGCATCGTCAGTTTGGGCCCAGGAGTTTGCGAGGACGGGGGGTTTAGAAGGGAGGGGTGAAGGGGGCGAGACAAGCATTTATAATAAAATAAGGGGTGGAAATAACCTTCGGCCGTGATACACAATATACATATACATAACCAGCAATACATCTTTGTCAAAGCCTCCTTCTCCACTCTCCATGCAGATAAGAGAGTTTTGATTGAATCGGGAAATGATTTTCCGCGCCACCGATACGGCGGCGGTGGCGCCGATCAATTTAAGTAGTAGGGTGGTTACTATGGGATGGGGGTGCGTGAGAGGTCTCGGTCTCCTTTTCAAGCGTTGACCGCGTGAACGTAACCTCAAATCTAGATAGCTCCCCGGCTTCGTTTTGGTAATAGGTCGACGAGCCGACGACATCGCCGCTTCGTCTCAAAATGTTATCTGATGCCCGACTCCTATTGAAGATACTCAATGGTTGAATAATGACCCCCCCCCCCCTCTTTTGAGTTGTCAAAAGTATGAAAAAAGAATCGTTGAGGAATATAAGCTCTTTTGAGAGGAGGACATTATTTTAGGGTCATTTGCTACTGTCCGCGAGCGTGGTTACTGACGTGAATGAACCCTAGTATTGTCGTTTTTGAGGTTGGATTTTTACGCTTTAACGACATAGATGTCCACCCCCAATGAATACAAAACAAGGGTCCCTGGACACAATCATGGGTTTTTTTCTTATAATTCGACATTTAATCACGTGAATGACGCGCTAAACTACCGAAATTAACCTGCTGAGTTCAGATTTGACCTTAATTTTGATCGATTTATTCTAGATTTTCCACAATTTAAACTTTATCGTGAAAAATGTTTAAAAGTAGAATATGCGTAAAATCAGGGCAAGTTAAGTTGAAAATAATATCATTTTTGACATCAGCGTCCCAAATACTATAAATGAGCATAATTTTAATGTAAATAACAAGAAGATTCATTGAAATATACATTAAAATTTTGTTAAAAATAACACCGATGTTTGGTGCTGTTCGCGGACAGTTATGTCGTTAAAGAGGCCTACTCTTGAAGTTGTAGGATCCGCTTGATACTGTCCTCATACAAGCAGTCTACTTCTAGTGATTGAGACTGCGCTGAGAAAATTGTTCGCTGCCTACAAATGTTCTACTGCCCATGTAGCATGGATTGCAATTTATTGCAAAATAGTAGTAAAATTTTGGCAATTTTATCATCTGACCATAAAAATGCGAATATAAGGCGTAAAAAATGTAATAAAATGGGCAACAAATAGACACTTTTCAGAGCTGGGTTTTTTTTTCTGCCCAACTTTTTGCCTATGTGCCACTTCCACCTATGCCTATGTGTCTGGGTGTCAAAAGTTGCAACTTTTTTGCAACTTGAGGATGGAGAATTGTCCATGTGTTAAACAATTGTAACTTTGTTGCCATAAATTGCAACATTTAGATTGAAAAATGCTACATGGGTGCATTTCATACAAAGCTCGCTTTGTATACCTTTCATGACATTTTACAATTATTTATTCACCGATGATTTCACCAGTTGATCAAAAGATCACACAGGGTTCAGTTCGGTTTGTATCTGACATAGTAATGCCAAAAATACTCTGATCTGATATGAACTGTGATCAATCCTCAACCGGTGGAGTCTCATGACTCTCATGTACATGAAAATACACGGAACGCGGCAGTTATTTGATTGTACCAAATCAACCATTTGTCATTATTATTTAAAAATGATTTATTTAATGTTGGCTGTTGGAAATCATCTTAACGTCCGAATATTCGAAGCTGAATAAAAAATACCTGACGTTAAAAATAGATAACTTATGTCGTACCAGATTTGACACTCCGATAAATATAGAGATTTCCTTTTTCTGCTGACAAAGTGACAGAACTCGGTGCAACAGGTTTAGTGTCATCTGCTCCGTTGATAAAAGCTTTAATCATTACACTGTAGTTTTTTTCTCTAACAATCAACTAACTAACCTTATCTGTATTTTTCTTGTTCATTTAATTGAATAATTAATATCTCTCCCTTTGTTTGTTTCAGTCGATACGCTGCACTGTGCCTGGTTGCACTTGCGATTGTTTTGTGCCCGGGAAGCTACATATTAGATATTGTGAAACTTGCAATCACGGCTGGGTTCCTCATGGTAAGTTTTCATTCAATAATTCTCCATCTCATTCATTAATAACTTTCTCTAATATTATTTAATTTATTTTATATTTAAGAAAGGTGTGAGTTGTTGGAACTTTACTAAAGCTATATTTTAAGGGGGTATACCACCCTAATTTTTCGATTTTTTTTTATTTTTTTTATTTTTCTCCCCCCACCAATTTTGTAGAGGACAATTCAGGGAATACGAGGATATTTTTTTTTAATTTTTAGGAGGTCGGAAAGTATTTTTAAATTAATTTTAAAGTTTATGAGTCAACATTGCGAAATTGAGAAAATTGGAAAATTTTTTGGAAAAAAGTTCGGATTTTTCAAATCAATTTTTCGCTTGTTTTTTCAACTTCAAAACAGCTTTTCTCGAGTACTATGATAGCTAGAGACTTCAGTTTTTTTTAAAATGTGCAGAATTTCATGCTCTAGGTACTTTTGTATGGATTTGCCCTCAACCTAACATCTCAAATATCTATTAATATTTAAAAAAAAAAAAAAAAAACCATGAAAAAAATGTCACATCGAAGAAACATTAAGAAAAAAATACTTCCTCTCGACAAAAAAAAAAACAGTCCATACAAGAGAACCTAGAGGACACTGATACCTTTCATTTGAGACCAAGACCAAGGTGATTGAGCAATTCTAACTCTAAAAAAGCTGTTTGAAAGTTGTCAACGTTTTTTCAGGATTTTTTTTTTTTTTTAAGGGGCAGGTATGCAACCAGCTTCACAAAAATTTCAGGATCTCTAATTTACATCAGTATGTGTTACCAAAAAAAAAATTGAGGGCTCTAAGTCATCAGGAACGATTTTTTTTTGATTTGGGTGGTATACCCCCTTAAGATGATTTTAACCCAGTTGTGCAACCGGCGGCGCGGCGGGCCGATCATTTACTTCATCGTTAAACCGATCGTTAAGACTGTCTATCAGTGATTCTATTGGTTGATATTTGTAAAACTTGGCCTTTCCTATGGTAACCATCTTTATAGTGTCCGTTTTCTGAACGTTACTCATGAATAGCCTTTAAATAACGAGACTCTTAACGATGGTCACCATAGCAACGGCCAAGTTTTACAATTTTCGACCAATAGCATCACTCGTAGACAGTTTTAACGATCGGTTTAACGATAGAGTAAATGTTCGGCCCGCTGGTTCTCATCTCTCAATTTACCCTTTAAATGTGCAAGCAGGAAAAGGATAGAAAAAGAGGGTTTTATCCCCTTGTCTATATACTTGTCTAACACACATGTTTTAATGGAAAAAAGAGATAAATAGAGAATTCGGGTCGCGCATCCGAGATCTATTCCATCTCTCTCATTTTCCCTTTGAATGTAGGAGGAGAAAAAAAGATAGAAATATGGGGGTTTATCCCCTTGTCCATCCTTGTCTAACACACGTGTTTCAATGGAAAAAAAGAGAGGGATATAGAAATAGAATGGATCTGTTGCAAACTTTTGCTTCAACATTATAGATGGGCAGAGGTTAGATTCTTATGTAAAATCACTAGGACATACACTGAGACAAAAAATGTTCTAAATTAGCATCCTAATCATTAAAAAATGTGCGACAACCAAAGAGATGCTAAATTTACTTCCTAGGATGTAGCAATAACTGTCCGGACCATTATTTTTACGTCCAAGGATGTAAATTTAGCAGTTTTTTGGCTGTCGCAATCTTTCAACAAACGGGATGTTATAATTTAGCACATTTTTTTCAGTGATAACGTTAAGACGAGCATCGAAAAGTTCGAAAATTTACTTACAATTTCGATAAATACTTTTAAAAAAATTACAAAATGACGGTCGAATGAGTGGGTAGCAGTGGGTGAGTTCCATCTTATTATTGCAGCTTTGAGGAGAAAAGTGATTTATCATAAAGAAAGTTATAGATGGGACTCTTCAGTCTTCATTGCAGTGTTGCCAGATCGAGGGTAAAAAACCGTATCGTCCCCTTTCAGATCAATGTAAAACGTACTGCTTTTTCACCCCAATCTGGCAACACTGCTTCATTGTCATCCGTCATTCGACCGGCATCTTGTAATTTTAATAAACGTATTTACTGGGGCTGTGAGTAAATTTTGGAGCATTCCGATGCTCTCAACGCTATTTTTAAGTGAGTTTACGTATTGGAATCAACCCTCAAAAACCGCACAATCAAATTTTGCAAAAAAAAAAAAAAAAAAAAAAAAAACACCAACAACAACAACAACAACACAGTGCCAAACTGATTTTGTTAGCTTTTGTCTTCCTGCCGTGTTGTAATAATTGAAATATGCTATCATTTTCGCTGAGAAGAAAAATAAAAACTATACGTGAAACGCGATGATTTAGTTAGAGAACGAAGGTGTATCTTTCTCAGCTCCTTATTTTCGTCCATCGGGAGTCGTATTTTCCTGATCTCCTTTCCGGGTGGTCAAACCCGGATATTGAATGCGCTGTTCCTCCGCATGTTGCAGAGTGGAAAGAGAAAAATTAGTACAAGAGACCGAAGTCCGAAGAATAGGGTCGTGGGTGGGGGGGGGGGGGGGGGGGGGTTGTAAACACCAGCAGGCATAGCCACGACGCTGTGCGGGTTGCATAAATAAGAAATATTGTAGGCGTAAAAAAAAGAGAAAAAAAAAGGTTACGCTCTATATCTATAAAGAAGGGAGTAGGAAGTTCTTTTGCCGATTTGCTTCTTTTGAAAAGAGTACGGAACAGAAAGAGAGAGAGAGAGAGAGAAAGGGTGAGAGAGAGAGAAAGGGTGAGGTAGAGATAGAGAGCGTATAAAATAAATTGGCCACTGTGTTTTGACTGTTAGATTAGGCTCATTTGTAGTGGGCAGCCACTCAGGGCCATTTGCATGCTCTGAGTCGAGCCCCGCGTCCTTTTGCCGATATTTTATGGGCCACAGGGGGCGCATTTTGGTCACACCTCGAAGCACGGAAGCACCCCTCATGAATACGATTATCTCTGTAGAGCTGGCCGTTGCTGGCGCGAGGATGCAAAATGTTGCTTAAGAAGCGTTGAAAAGAATATTTTGAAAAAGTTTAGTCCGGTTTTTTTTATTTTATTTTGAGTTACTAAAATCTGAGAACATCAGCTAATTAAGAAACTAATCAGTGAAATTTGAAATTAAGACATAGGAAGAAAGAAGTGGTTTCGATAAAACAATGACTGTTGAGTGACGACTGACGAGTACCCCCTTTTTTCACCCCTGTAACCCCTTCGTCCATCCGTATTCACCACTTCCTCTTATCTTGCAAGGACGATGGCTTAGAACTTCTGAAACAATACGATAAACTCTTATCAAATTATTCAAGGCATAATCGCTCAATTAATATTATTGAATCCTAAATTTGTTCAGTTGAGCCAAAAAATTCTTGAATGAAATGTTTTATGAATCAAAATAGCTCATACACTGATAAAAGGGAGAAGATCCCAATAAACGTATTATTCCATTAGTCGTATAGTACAATCATAGTTACAGTTCGTAGCGTATTGAATTTCTGTTGCCACTTTTCAACTGATATTCGGTCGGCCTCCGTGGTCTGGTGGTCAGCGCAACTGGCCACTAACCCAGAGGTCCCGGGTTCGAATCCCGGCCGAGGTGACAAGATTTGACGGCCTCAGATCTAGTCATCTCGGAAGGACATGGATGTAACTAACACTCTAACTCTCTCTCTCTATCATCTGTCCTTCTTCTTCTCTCTTCTATTTCGTCTGTTGGGCCCTAGTTGGCGAAAGAGGACACTTAAACTTCCGAAAAAAAAAAAAAAAAAAACTGATATTCGAAAGATTTCATTTGCTTTGGGGATATGTATGTACTATGGCGAACGCAAAAGTTTTGACAGTCAAATCGTAATTGATGTATTTAAATCAAACGCGAAAAAAAAAAAAAACAAAACAAAACAAAAAAACAAAACAACAACTGGCAACACTGTTGAGTCCGACCATTGGATACCACCTCAATCTTACGTTATTATTATATTGCTTTTCGAGACACCCCTTTCCCTCCCCCTCCCACTTCCCCACCCATCTTTTGACCCCTCCCCATGCTCATAAAGTAGCTTTTATTTTTATTTTCCTCTTCGGGTTTTTTTTTTTTTTTCGCACTCCCGAAAATTCGAAGTCCCTTGTAACTTGTAAGTCAAGATGATGTGCAATGTTTTTTTTTCGGACGTTTGGTTTTACGACCCAGCGAAGGGATTGATGGATCGTGTTAACTGTTGGGAAGTGAGTTATTGGCTTTTGATTTGCGTCGTTGAGATGCTGAAATGTATCCTGAATGATAAAGATAATGGAAACTTGGAATAAAATATGAAGCTTGGTACTTCTTTTTCTTCGCCTCTCTCTCTCTCTCTCTCTCTCTCTCTCTCTCTCTCTCTCTCTCTCTCTCCTCTCTCTCCCTCCCTCCCTCTCTTTCTCTATCTTCGTCCACTTGAATTGAATGTGTTAAGAAAGGCGAGAGAACGGGGAAAAAGTCACATGACTCCCCCCCCCCCAAATAAAGGTTTTGGTTAACATGTATTAGCTGGTGATGCGGCCTGGTACTATTCGTCCATTTTTCTGTTTAAATAAGTAAGCATCGAATGGACGGGTTTTTAGATCGTCGGCTTACAAGGATACACGGAAAAAATACTTATTAAGTATAAGCTTCACCATCACGATACAAGATTTGGTCGCCTTCGCGCGAAGATGGTAAATGTGACAGGACATCGAGTCGAATGAACCCGCTTGCGGAGTTACTGTCACCCATTCATCTGTTTCTTTCAGTCTGTCGTCCAGTCAAGTTTAGCATCTTGGCGTGTAGGTGACAGAATCATGCAAGGTAAAATTGACTACACATTGGGTTAGAAGGAACATCTTACGGAGTTGAGGTTGCCCACTCATCTGTTCCATTCACTCTGACTTCTAGTCATGTTTATAGTCATGTTTCCATCTTCGCGACACAATCGTGCATGATAAACTTGACGAGACATCGGGTTGAAAAGAACTTTTTCGCATTTGAGGTTACCCCCGTTCAATTCACTCCGACTTCTAGTCAACTTTACCGTGACAAAATCATGCATGGTAAACTTGACTAGACATCGGGTTGAAAGGAACATTTTTCGCAGGTGAGGTTACCCACATTCATCCGTTCAATTCACTCCGACGTCTAGTCAACTTTACCGTGACAAAACCATGCGTGATAAACTTGACTATACACATCGGGTTGAAAGGAACATCTTTCGCAGGTAAGGTTACTTTCGTTCAATTCACCCATATACCTAGTCAAGTTTACATATTATATTTCCGCTTACGCGACAAAATCAAGTATTTGTATTGAATACTTAATTTGTTCTACATTTCGTGAAAATCTGAAAATTGATCCACAGGTTGGCTTCAAATAGACGGCTATTTTGACCTCTTGAATCTCCACAACTGAAATCTCGCCAGTCTGCAACAAGATTGTAGACTGACCCACGCTATAATCCGTTCTTCTGTTCCATTCACCCCGTCTTTAGTCAAGTTTACCATTTCCGCGCTTAGGCACCAACGCGTCTTACCAAGAAATATCTCAGTTCACTTCTGTGATATGAAAACTTAATTTTAGCTGCATTTTGTGAAAATTTGAGAATTGATTCACAGTTTGGCTTCAAACAGACAGCTATTTTGACCTCTCCAATCTCCATATATCTATTGTTCAGTCGACATCAGCCATGGTTGCGGGCTGACCAGTGACCGGCATTGACCCTCAGTTTAACGCACTGTTCGATACCAAGTGCCATAACTCGAGCCTCGGTAACCTTTGGTCGTATCATTGTCGGTGTCGTTTTTTTTTTTTTTTTTTTTTACGCCACGCAACGTGCTGAGGTTTGCTGCTCTAACTCTCTGTTAACCGTTGGGGGATTTCGTTTTGGTGAGAAACCACCGAATGCCTTTATGATGCACGGTGTCGATGCGTGGTGTGGTCGGTCGTAATCGTGTTTCACCGATGGATGTTGTGATGTTCGGCGTGTTACCAGTCAACATCATTCTCAACATTCTCATCCTTCGTTTTTTTTTTTTTTTTTTTTTTTTTTTTTTTTCTCATCAGATCGGTCGACGAATGACGGAATTGAGTGCCGTGCCGACTGCCGCGACCGCCCCCCGGGTCACACCACAAAACGCCACTTGCGGCTGCGGTTCGGCGACGGAAGAAAACAGCGCACAGTAGACTCTGTTCTATACTGACAAGCGGGAAATTTAAAATCCAGGAATCAAATTGGCTTCGATGCTTTTTGAGATGTGAAATTAGCATCCGATTGATCAATTTTGAATTTCCCTCGTGAAGAGCGGGAAATTTAAATTCCAGGAATTTGATTGGCCTGGATTTTTAATCTAATTGTGTGATCAGCATCCGATTGGTCCGTGACGAGCGGGAAATTTAAATTCCAGGAATTTGATTGGCCTAAAGTTGTATAATGTAACTGTGAGATCAGCATAAGATTGGGCAGTTTTGAATTTCCCACTTCTCACAAAATCAATTGAACTTTATTGTATATTGAAGAGAGGATTTTCCCGGACGAGTAAATTTTGAACTTTTTGCTCCAGAAAACAAATCAACGTTCAGTTCATTTTTCTGTATTTAGTGCCGATTTCTACCCCTAAGTGCACTCTGCACTACCATTCGATAAATGTCAAATTGAGCTTTTGTTGCTAGAATTTACCATGTACATAGCTGATTTCAGAATCTGCCAGAAAGTATGACAAATATCACTAGATTATGGTAAAATGTACGAACAGCTGCGACTCAATGCAGCTCTTGCAAGGTTTTGCTGTGGACAAACGGCCAATCAATCATGATGTAAAATGCTGCGAAAACAACGATGAGACCATTAAAAAAGTCTAAAACTCACTCCTCTCAGAGAAAACTTAACTTGAAATTTCGGGTGACCACCGCTTGCATTTATGCACCAACCTCGGATTCGGACCCCAAACAAAAGAACAGGACATGAAATTAAGTGCCGTCTTCCTCGTTTATTACGCAACTTAGAACTTTTCTGTATAGTTATCACCGTGCTCCTAGTGACAAAATGTGTATAAATGGACCTTTAATTTCTTCAAATTTGCTTTTTGAAAGCAAATACATTAACCTCATTGTTCAAATTCGTAGGTTATGTTCTTTTGTTTGGGGTCCGAATCCGAGGTTGGAGCATACATGCAAGGGTGGTCACCCGCAATTTCAAGTTGAGTTTTCTCTGCGCGGAGTGAGTTTTAGACTTTCAATGGTCTCATCGTTATTTTCGCACCATTTTACATTGGAATTGATACTCAAATTGCCTACAGCAAAACCGTGCAAGAGCTCCATTAGCCGCAAAGTGATTTTTATTTACCGTATGATATGGTGAAATTTTCATGTACGGTACCGTGATTCTGACATTTTTACCGTATTTTTCAACGATGCGCATGCTTTATTCATCCACCTCGATTTTTGAATCACTGTGCGGCGGCTCGTTGCGGTGACGGGAGATCGCGGCGGTGGCGTCAAACACGAGCTACAGACAAACCACACGGGAATTCGTGAGAAGTAAATAAAAAGGAGAGGAAGGAAGGAATGAAAATGGTGGAGTTGGAGTTCAGAGTTGTCCTCCATCTCTCTCTCGTGCGCGCAGTGCGGCGACCGTCGTCGTTTGTCGGTTGTCAGCGGCCCTTGGGTCGTGCGAGAGGCTCTCCAATAATGTACCAGAGAGTGCCATAGAAAGAGAGAAAGAGAGAGAGAGAGATAGAGAGAGAGAGAGAGAGAGAGAGAAAGAGAGAGAGAGAGACAGAGGAGTAGTTGACTCCCTCTGTCGTGTAAGGTGTACCATACCACAATCGCCACCACATACCATCAGCGTAAGCTCTCGTCTCACAGTGGGAACAGAACGCGCAAAAAACCCAGGGCTGCCGTTTTGCGTATAATCAATGCTATTTTTCAATTCACTGATGATTCCACCGGTTGAGAAAAGATTACACAGTTCTGTTCAGTGAATGACCGTAATACACTAAAATACTTGCATCTGTCATCTTTTCTCAAACGGTAGAGTCGTCGATGACTTGAAAAAACTTGCGGATATTTTCATTAATCAACAGAGTTTCCACCGATTGAGGAAAGATTACAGATCAGAGTATTTTCGTGCATTACAGTCATACACTGAACTGAATAGTGTAATATTTTCTCAACCGGTGGAATCATCGGTGAATAGAAAAATAGCATTGATTATACGCAAAACGGCAGCCCTGAAAAAACCAAGTAGAACAATGTTGAATCTAGGAACTCGTCAGAACTAACGCTTTGCGTGTATTTAAAGCAATTTTGTTTTCAATTCAACGGCGGAAACTTCGGTGAATAGAAAAATGTCCCTAAATATAATCAGAATGGTATAGCTCTGGAGGTAAAGTTCGATTCGATTTCTTGTATAATCCCCTGTATTTTATACAATATGTATTTTTGTAGCTTTGCAAAAGCTTTGTATCACTTATCAGATTTGCTCCGGATTTTCCACCTGTTATTTTGAGTCAGATTTGCTCAAATGTTTTGTTTTATTTCCGTAATGTATATTATGTTTAGTTCTTGGATACTTTGTTAGTCCTAAAGATGGCGTCAATGCCGAAAAGCTTCGACTAAAATATATCAATAAATATGTGAGTAAACTAATCACCACGTTTTTTTTTTTTTTTAACACTCCTAGCACTTTGGCTAATACAACCAAAATATTCATTAACAAGAAGTGCTACTACCTGATACAATGCTCAACTTTAATATGTATTTTTGTGCAAGTAGATTTTGCATTTTCATGATGAGTTGCTCTAATCTAGTTTTCTCTTGTCTGTTACAGGTGAGTTCCTCAAAATGTGGATTTTTAGTTTTTCACGTTTTTTAGTTCGAAAGGTAAGGTAAAAATAAACTCGAGTTTTCTAAGCCGTTTTCTTCCCCCCCTCCTGTACAACCACGCATTAAAGTCACTTATTCAAAGGAATATTTGAATGAACTAGTAGTATAGCCTGTATTGGATTATTTGTCTTATCTTTTCATGGAGCGGATATCGATACACTGGGGGGGGGGATTACTACAAGAGCACAAATATGTGTCAACCAAAGAAATGTCTTGTACTGTTATCAGAATTCTGTTAATTGTACCGTAAGCTCTTGCAAAATCGGTAGAAATTCCGGTACTATGACCAAATTCTGATAGAAACACCAGAACTCTCTGATAAAAGTACTAGGAATTCCTCGGTTTTCGTTGTCGGTGATTTTGGTTCAAATATAGCTACCCGCAATACTTATCACTATGACTCGCTATACACTGGGAGACATCACTTCTTTAAAAACAAGGAAACACGTTCACTTGTGACAGTTTTCCTTGCGCGAGGTAAAGTTCTGATTGCATGAAGGAGAATCTCTGTCACAACAAGGAATATTTTACTTGTAGCAGCAGACATTTTCTTTGGGTTGAAGAAATTCCCCTTTAGTCAATATTTCACTGTGCAATTTCTTTGACCCAAACGAAATACACCTTGAATTAAAAAAAGAATTCTCTCAGTGTAAACATTGCAGGAAGCCCACTCAAGTCAAAATCTTAGGAGTCAACTGTCATTCTTTAATGCGCCCACCGCACTAGTGTGCTAGCAGGGGCAGAATACCTGACCAGAGTATGCATTTATGCAATACGCAAAGCACAAGATGCCATTCAACCAGAGATTACTAAGCTTAAGAGATATGGCACTTCCTATCTCCGCCGTGTTGAAAAACCGTTGGCTGGGCTCCATAAAAAAAACGCCTGCAAAATGGCCGTGATACAACGTGCAGTACGCTGGTGACTGTAAACATTGTTATTATTCATGTTGTTGGAAATGAGGTTAGATTCTCTGCAGCATCTAAATGTTTGCCATTTAATGGCCGATGGGATGATTAAAGTGTCGTAGATTTTCTAATTCACTTTCAAAATATACTCAGAGCTCGGTATCCAGTCAAATGTTCATAAGATTAACTGTTAAGGAGATCCTAACCTCATTTCAAACAACAACAGTAGTAACAATGTTTACAGTCACCATCGTACGCCACATTGCATACTTCGTAGGAGTCGAACAACACTTTTGAATCGTTTTGCCATATCTCTTAGGCTTAGTAATCTCTGCATTCAACACATTTATTCGGTGTGCCACATATTGCATACCCTGACCATACATATAGGTATCTTTGTCCCCGCTAGTACATTGAAAATCCCTAGTCACCATTGACCATCGTCGACTATACCAACTAAAACATGAGCGAGATTTCTGGATTCCTCAAAATTTAACCTGGCTCATCCTCTGTGCGATCTCTGCTCAGACGCAAAGTTGAGCGTCGTCGTATATAGTTTACGTATCCTTCCCTATATCCTATCTCCTATATCCTCCATATCCTTGGACGTAAATGTCTGTGTCTATGGTCTATGTATCTAGCAATAGCATCCACCTTCCTTCAATGCGACTCATCGCAACCTCTGTGTATGTGTGTGAGTGTGTGTGATTGTGTGTGTCTATATATATATATTTATAGTATTGATGTAAAAGTGTGAGCCGGCCCCTCTCGAAACAGATCATAATTGCCGCTTCGTGTGTGAAATCTCCTCTTTAATAGCCCCAGCGCATATAACTCTGTTCCATCCCCCCCTCCCCCCCTCTTCTCCGAAACACCCCCCCCTCCAGTCTCGCACCCGCACTCTAGCACCGCGGTACAGTATTTTTGCGGCCGCAGGAGCATATCACAGGCCGAAGAACACGACACGATTTTCATTGTCTTTGTGTGAGTGTGTGTTTCTGTGTCCGCTCCGCCTTCCCCGCGTTCAATCAAAATGACGCTACGTGTGAGAGTGTGTTGGTGAGGACTCTCTGTACAGGGTGTTTAGAATTGGTGGGTGAGTCAACAACGAGGTCGGAATTTTGACGTTAGACAGTTTTTGTCTTATGGAAGGTTTTAGTTCGGTTTTACAAAAGTCAACAAAGCAATCGGTTTCAATCGGTGCCAAAACTTGCTTATAGCGTCCCAAAGTATCGTTCTCACACTCATAATCAGAGGCGAGGCTTGCGATTTGGCAACTTTCCTTTTTTCCCATTTAAACACATTAGAAAGGTCGAAATGCCCGGTCATCGCCGATGACTGAAGAGTTCGATTTTTTTGGTGAATTTAAATGAAGACAACACATTGTTGCTAAATTTCAAGCTTCGCCACTGCCTGATCACACTCTAGTCATTCTCAATAATTTACGCAGAAAAAAATGGACGTGCTTCAGACACAAACTTTCCGTGTTCTAGACACGAACGTACACACCAGTACGGGAACGAGTTCTGAGCGCAATCTATTTAGGTTGAGTTTGCGTCTGAAACGCACCCCCTTGTGTCCAGAACCTGAAATGTTTGTGCTCTGAGCACGTTACGTACTGGTGTGTTTATGGATCGTGTCTGGAGCACATCCTTTTTTTTCTGTGTATACCGATCTCTTTCTAGAGTCGAATTTTGTGCATGGAACTTCGTTTTATGACACTTTTTACACAAAGTCGCTCTAGTTTAAATCGAGAAATTGATTTCTGCCAAAAAATTTCGCTAAAAATGCCTCTGTGCAAGATTTTAGCAATGACAGTGAGATAGCAGTAAATATGGCTTATGTGAGGAAAGAGATAGTTTAAAACAATCAACGAAATTTTTCACCGGATGACGTCATCACAAAAACTGTCCACAGAACCGCAACCCGACCTCAGGCTCGATATGTGAAACTTGAAAACAAAATTTTAGTGTGTGTCTGTCTAACCAAGCCCTTCGAAGCATACCGATTTTTGTTTTGTTTTCAAAATCTCTAAAATTGATGTTTCTCGTACCCGGCCATATTATTATGTCATATTTATATAGGGAGATCTCTTATACATTTTGGATTTTTTACAATTATAAAACCAACACCCTCGGGGGGGGGGGGGGAGGGTCGAAAAATTAGCCTGTAGAATCCATATGATTTTCTTCTTATTTTTGGTATTACACTGAGTTGACTGATATTCCCATCAAATTCCCTTTTCCCCCCGAAATGCATTTTATTCAGCATTTAGTCAAAAACTGGGCTGGTGTGACTTTTGCAACCCACGCCCCACAAAATATATCGCCACTGGGAAATTATCCAAGGTGACTGATACCCCCCTTCCCAAAGGATTTTTCCCCCCTCATCTTCACCCGTCTCACAAACAGTCATTTTGAACCACCCTGTGTATATTACATCTAGAGTGTGAGTGTGTGCGTGCATTCGTGTGGAGTGTCACGAGCGAGAGCTTGTGAGTCGGTCCCCCGACTTATTGGGTGGGGGTGGCGAAGGGGGGGAGGGGGAACCGTATAATCGTGTCTTTTAGTCCCGCGGATTCCACGACCGAGGATTCGAGATTTCGTGTCTCCTTCGAGACTCCCTGAGCCTGAGCCTCGCCTCTCCCTCCCCCTCCCCCACCCCCTCCCCCACCCCCTCCCCCACCCCCTCCCCCACCCCCTCCCCCACCCCACCCCTCCCCCCTCCACCTCACCCGTTCCTCCTGACTCCGTCCTTAACCCCCTGTCTCCTCAGTGTATTCCTCTTAATGGTCCGGCCCCCGATATTTATCCGTTTATCCGCTCGTTTATCTATTTATTCAACCGCTGGTTTTTGTCTCTCTCTCTCTCGGTTCTCGACTGTGTGTTTGTGTCATTGGTAGGAACAAAATTACGGTTCGTTTGGAGAGTATTGTTGGCGGGGGGGGGGGGGGGGGGGGGGTTGGTAAGAGAGCAAAAGTGGATTCAAGGAATTTGTCCTTCTCTCTCTCTCTCTCTCTCTCTCTCTCTCTCTCTCCTCCCTCCCTCCCTCCCTCTCTCTCTCTCTCTCTCTCTCTCTCTCTCTCTCAATCTCTCTCTCTCTCTCAATCTCTCAATCTCTCTCTCTTGTTCTTCCTTTCTCTGCACAGTGTACGTTTGAATGCATGTGTTACACAAGGAAAGAGAGAGGTGCAATCACGTGATTCTCGCCCCTATCTCTACCTTAACGAAATACATGCGTTCAAATGGGCGGAGATAGAGAAGAAAATTCCAAGATTCGACGGAGGAGGGGGGGGGGTTGTGTTTTGCTCCCTCCCTCTTTAAGTACCTACGTGCATGCTTCTGCAAATCTCACGTAAAAGCCTATGCAGTGTACGCCACGCGAGTTGGACCAGACAAAGAAAGTGGTTTGTTTTAGTTAGACGCTCATTGGGGTCGACGAAATGTTTGGTTTAACGATGTGGATATGCCAATTGAGGTGTGGCACAGGTGTAGCATTACAATCAGAATTAAAACAGAATCAACCCTCCCCATAACGCTGTATCTAAAAGTATGCAACAGACCCATTTGAGATGGGACTTATAAAATGGCGTCAACCCTTAATGGTTATAGATCCGTTGCAAAGAAACACGTATATAACTGAAAAAAAAGAGAAAAAAATGGTTATGCGCAACCGGGAAAACTCACAAACACCTGCATTACAGGTTACCTAAACAGTTTTTTTTTTTTTTTTTTTTTTTTTTTTTTTTTTTTTTTTTTTTTTTTTTTTTAAAAAATCAATCTCAAAGGTCGTTGCTTGACAATCCAATACCGCCTCTACTCATACCCGGCTGCTCTGTTTTGAGATCGCGGAGGTTATGTTCGTCTTGGTATACGTAAGCGTATGGCCCGCTTATGGAGTTATCGAGTATTTTTTTGGTTTTTTGAAGTTCAACCAAAATTGGAAAAGCACGTCAGTAATGAAAGTTTTGGGCTTAGTTACTTACATAAAGTATTATGAGCCTTGGAAATCATATTTAGAGAGGATAAATCACGATTTTGAATTTCATCAACATTGCACTCTCCATAAGCTCTGTATACCAAGATGACCCTAACCTCAAAGAAGCAGCTTGGTATGTGTAGAGGCGGTATTGGACAATCCCTCACCAAACCGAAGCTTTACCGCCACCCTGTAAAACCATAGAAAGTTGTAGATGAGCCTACTTACAATATCGATCCCTGATAAGTCGAGTTCCACAATCCTCAGATATACGAAGTTCTTACTCTAGATACAACGTTGTCTATACAGTATACAGATTGAAAAAATATTCATGAGAGAAGAGGAAGGAGGATAGAGATAAAACCCCTTGTGGCGGGCGGTGGCAGAGAATAGTTTATTATTGGAGCACCAAGAGCGATATACCAACGCAACCAGCTCCACACACCTACCCAACATACTACCACAGTTGCCGTACCGCGCTCATGGAAATTGTGTCTCTTTTTTGTTTGGTTGGAACTGCGAATCGGGCTGCTGCACACTTTTGCTATAAGCGATTTAACAGTCGATTCTGGTGTAAAAAACCTCCAAAAATATCTAACAATGGCAGCACTAAAAACTTCCGAAATCCACTCATAAATTCAAGAATTGCTTTCATTTACGAGGGCGTAATGGTGGCCAAGGGCAGTAACAATGGGAGATTCCTATCTTAATTTCGTCACTCTTGCTATGCTGACAAGGATGATTCACAGAGTAATTAGTCATCAGAGTGATGATTCAGATCCGATGGATGGTACCGCAACACCTAGTGTCACCGGTGTGAAATGAAAGTCGTCTCGTATTGGTCACTTCTTGATGGAGTTACAGATTATTGTTAGATGGGAATCTCTCATTGTTACTACCCTCAGCCACCATTACGCCCGCTCAAATAAAAGCGTTTATCGAGTTTAGGAGTGGATTTCGGAAGTTTTTAGTGGTGCCATCGTTATTTTTGGAGGTTTTTCCACCAGAATCGACTATTAAATAGCTTATAGCAAAAGTGTGCAACAGCCCCATTAAAACAGACTCGATGAGAGGCCATGCAACCCGGTAAGCTCAAAATGAAAATTAAAGGCATTGCGGGTTGCATAACCAGCTCTCAAGTTAGGCAGGATCAATGTAAAGTGTTGGTTGGTTGTAATTGTTGACTTATTAAAAAAAAAAATGTCAATCAGACATTCATTCTGACTGAAAAGCTGCGGGTCCATCGTTTACTTTTGCGTTAAATCGATAGGTCAAGGCAGATGATGCGTAATGCTATTGGTCGAACATTGAAAGACTTGGCCGCAATGCCTTTTGCTATGTTCTCCATCGTTAAGTTTCCTGTTTGCTATAGCCTGTATAAAGTCTACCAGTGGCGTAGCGTGCAATTTTGCAACTTGATATTTTGTCCATTTAACCCATATACGCCCATTGGGTCGTTAATGACACTTGTCTATTTTCTTTGGACCAAATTGCTGTAAAGTTAGGCCAATTTTACAGAAAAACCAAATTTGGAATTTTTCAGCATGTATCATTTTGCTGGACCAAAAAATTTCACTGTTTTAATTTTTTTACTCCAAGATGGTGTTGTTTGAGAAAAACACCTTAAAATTTCGAGCGCAATGTTAGCCATATATGGGTTAAACCCATGTGAAAGGTCGAATGGGAAGGAGTTCACCGAAACACTCATTAGTTCGATCTTTTCCATGGGTTTAAATGGGCTAATTATCACGTTGCCAAATTGCACGCTACGCCAATGAAGGCTACTCATGGGTAGCGAACAGCTATTGATGTTCAAGTATCGCAGCATTCGATGAATCAAAAGAAACCTCAAAAATAAAAATCAAATAAAAATCTTTGAGAATTCTCTAATTTACAATATTTTTAGAGTATATAAAAGCAGTTCATTTAACCCCTTATGGACCAAGCCCGAGTATACTCGTTTTCCTCCACTCGTCTTATTTCATATTGATTCCATCTTCATTTCGGATAAACTAACCTAACATAGATGAAAACACTACAATGGATAAGGTCTCGTTAGTCGTTGGGCGCCTTCAATCCGTCGTATATGCAATTCCAACTCCATCAAGTACGAAGAGTTAACTACCTTCTCCGTTGAAACGGAAGAGCTGTATTCTCTTGAACCAACCTGGTCCTTAAAGGGTTAAATCTGATGTAAGTATAGAGAGCAGACAAACTCACTCCTAAAACCAGGCAACCTCGCGGCTCCGCGCGTACAACAGTATCGGTCTCGGTGTGGAGGAACCTCTTTTCTTATACACAAGTCTTATACGATATCCACTCTCCCTATTGATAACAAATTCATTAGACTTGCATATTTCCATCCTTCCCCCCTCCCCCTCCCCTCTCCCTCCCCCCCCCCACCACCATCCCTTCACTTTCTTCATCATGTTCCCTCCTTTCGTCAATGACAGGACATGCTGGAAGATAGGAGTGGTGTGTGGAGGTAGGAGGGGGGCATTTGTTACATGAAGCTTTTTCACGGCTCCCCTGATTATTTTTCACTACCTTTCCTTTCCTTTCTCCCTGCAGTGCACTTCCTTGTTTTTCCCGCTCAGTGCTGCCACATTTTACTTTAAAAACCTTCATAATACATTACATCAAGTGTTACACTCTTACGGGACAATATATGACCTAAATCTTTCCTTCTCCGTGCACCCTGCAACACCGTTGCTGCTTTTTGAGCAATTTTGATCCCTTATCGTTTTCATTCGAATATATATTTAAGCGGAAATTGAACCGCGCCAAGAATTATAAGCGATAGATGTGTTCGTATTCTGCTTGTTTCATCCCCCCCCCCATCTGATAGAGGACCATGTAGGATCAATCTAGTCTACAATTTTTCGATGTTTCTGCATAGGTTCAAATCGTAGAGAAACGCAAATCGATTTTTCCCGAGCCGTAGGGAAAACCTTTTGGGAAAGGATCGATACGAAGGTGGATCAATCAAACGTATACATAGTATCGATACTTTTGCATTGTTTCTTATGTGTAAAAAAAAAAAAAAAAAACATTTTTGATCTCTTTTCAGTTTCTTTCGAATATATATTTCAGCGGAAATTGAACATCGCCAAGAATTATAAGCGATAGATGTGTTTGTATTCTGCTTGTTTCATCCCCCCCTCCCCCTGATAGAGGACCTTGTAGGATCAATCTAGTCTACAATTTTTCGATATTTCTGCATAGGTTCAAATCGTAGAGAAACGAAAATCGATTTTTCCCGAGCCGTAGGGAAAACCTTTTGGGAAAGGATCGATACGAAGGTGGATCAATCAAACGTATACATAGTATCGATACTTTTGCATTGTTTCTTATGTGTAAAAAAAAAAAAAAAAACATTTTTGATCTCTTTTCAGTTTCTTTCGAATATATATTTCAGCGGAAATTGAACATCGCCAAGAATTATAAGCGATAGATGTGTTTGTATTCTGCTTGTTTCATCCCCCCCTCCCCCTGATAGAGGACCTTGTAGGATCAATCTAGTCTACAATTTTTCGATATTTCTGCATAGGTTCAAATCGTAGAGAAACGAAAATCGATTTTTCCCGAGCCGTAGGAAAAACGTTTTGGGAAAGGATCGATACGAAGGTGGATCAATCAAACGTACATATAGTATCGATACTTTTGCATTGTTTCTTCTGTGTAAAAAAAAAAAAAAAAAAAAAAAAAAAAAAAACATTTTTGATCTCTTTTCAGTTTCTTTCGAATATATATATTTAAGCGAAAATTGAACCGCTCCAAGAATTAGAATCGATAGATGTGTTCGTATTCTCTTTGTTTCGTCCCCCCCTCCCTGATAGAGGACCATTTAGGATCAATCTGGTCTATAATTTTTCGATATTTCTGCATAGGATCAATCCAGTCTACAATTTTTCGATATTTCTGCATAGGTTCAAACCTTAGAGAAACGCAAATCGATTTTTCCGGAGCCGTAGGGAAAACCTTTGGGAAATGATCGATACGCAGGTGGATCAATCAAACGTACGTATAGTATCGATACTTTTGCATCGTTTCTTATGAGTAAAAAAAAAAAAAAATTAAAACGATAGTCGATTCGTTCACCTCCCACGACGCAAACGGTGATTTTCCTCTACGAACAATCTTGAAAATATCTCGACAAACGGCGAATCTCAACCTCGTTTTTTTTTTTTTTTTTTTTTTTTTTTTTTTTTTTTTTTTTTTACAGGCCAATTAAAGTTAGATCAAACTCAGAGACCGGATAGATAAATCGTTGGCCGGGGAAAAAAAAGAATCGCGTGTGAACTCCGCGACGAGGCGACCCAGCGACCGGCGACGACACTAACGTCGCAGAAAAAAGTAAGAAGAAGAAGGAAGGCGATGAGGAGAGGAGGAGAAGAAAAAAATATAGAAGAGGTAATTAACGCCGAAAATTTAAGGCGATACCGCGATACGGGGCTAGAGCCGTGGTGCAGCGTCACGTCTTGTCGCGGTCTTTGCGTGTGAAGCGGTCCTCGGGTCTTTACCATCGTCGCCCAGTGGTCATAAAACTGTTCCTTTCTTCGGACAACAACAAAAATCCGCGCGTAGGTCCAAGCCAACGACGTGATTGTGAAATGTCTCCGGTGGAAGAACCGAAGATTCGGTTTATTTTGATTACCGAAGTTTTTGGTTAAAGAAACCAAAATTTTTGGTGGTAAGTACCGAAGACTTTGGTAAGTATAACCCAAATTCCGCCCTTACCAAATACTCGGTACTACCAATGAAGCACTCGCAGACCGAACTTTTTGGTTCCTGCAGCCGAAAAATTCGTTGATCAAATTTTATCGAAGTATTTTTCTCTGTGTAGAGCATTAATTTGGATCCAATTGTTTTTCTGAAGTCGCACTAAACAGGTATATTGGTATAGCTCGTGGGTGATGTCACAAGCTTAGTGCAACACAACTCAACAAAGGAACTCCGGAAGATTGGGATAAAAAACGGAATATCCTTAAAACAACTGATTTAGCCCTTAACTGCGCCGTGGCAACCCTAAGGCACATATATATCTCCTTCATTTTGAACTACTCTAAAGTTACAGTATCATTTTTTTCTATGTCGTCATCCCTCCGGCAAATAAGTTTCGATTTTCACCGAAGTCTGAAAAAGCAAGGCCTCACGTTGGGCGCCATCTGAGCACTAGAAAACATATTTAACCGTTTGACCTTGATTTTCTCCCCATACTGGCTCACGTTAAATTTAGTACTTTGCAGATCTCTTGGGCGCAAGAATTAATGCTAGGATTTTTTCACTATTTTCCCTTTCATTTTGAGTCAAAATCAATCGAAAAATCTTGTTTTCGAACGAAGAAAAAAAAAAAAAAAAAAAAAAATCGCGCAGTAAAGGGTTAAGGTGTGTCTTTATGTTGCGATAGATTTGATTCGTATGAAGCTAATATGTTAACAAGCCTTGTAGTTTCCTCTCTCAATGTCCGCCAACTACTTATTAGACGTATATTTCGTAGACGTGCCGTTTTTTTCGACGCTCCAGAACTACAGAGGACCGTTTCACGGTGCGCAGGCATGGGGCCGCGGGGCCAGCCGGACGGATGAGTCTTCTCGCAGACGCGTATACATATATACCTATTCACGGTGTTTTGGTCGCGAGATATTTTAATTAGGTAAACTGTGCACATAAGACGAAAAGATAAAAGAAATAAATAAAAAAGTAAGCAGCAGCTCTAATCTAAGCAGCCGAATTTTAAACAGGCGATTATTATAACTATTAAGACTAGTTTTCCTTCCTTGCACGCGCGTGAGCGCGCACATCCATTGTTCTTCTCACTCTTTGTCCATTTGAACGTACAAGTAAGAAAAGGACAGACGTCGAGGCAGTCACGTGATTTTTATACTATCCTTTTTCCTTTTCTAATACATGCGCTTAAATGAGAAGTGAGAGAGAAGACAATGTGTCCTCCCATCTCTCTTGGTCTCATATTTTTTTTTTTTTTTTTTTTTTTTTTTTTTTTTTTTTTGTGCGCGCGCATTTGGACTCTTCTAGACTGAGGCCACCCTCACATAAACACTATCTCACACATACGTAGACGTTTACTGTGATACGTACTCACACATGTGCGTCGTGCACGAAAACTTCGCGGTTCGATGAGACTCCGAAGACGCAACGCCGAGAGTCGCCGCGCTGATGAATGATGAGACACGGAAAGACGTTGTAGCGTTTGACGGTGTATGGATGGGATGATGTGATGTGGTGTGGGGGAGGAGGCTCTGTTGGATGGTGGTGGACGTTGGGCTGTTTGGTCGCACGTCGCTGCCCGGAATTGATTGGTGTGAAAAAGCGCGCATGATATTATTAAATGGATACACGCTAGTTGAAACCTGGCTGAAACTGTTTTTTTTTTTTTTTTTTAAGGTTGGGCTTTTCTAATAATGAGGAAGTTCTTGCCAGGTCGAGAAAATTAAGCTGAGAAAGTAATAAGATTCTTAACCCTCGTTGAAAGAAAAATAATTCCTTAATTCTAATAATAACACTAGAAGCTCAAAGAATGTCAACCGAGGAATTGCTAGTGTAATGTCTAGACAATTCTAGTGTTCCTCTATCAAAATCTGGTTTGGGTTCTAGAATTTTCTCCAAATTCTTCAAGAACTACGATACAAATACCAGAGTCCTATCAACAGTACCAGAAATTGTCTCGGTTGACTTATTTTTGTGCTTCCAGTGATCTTATTTCTCAATGCTCAGTCCCATTTGCCTCTGGTGCATGAGAATTTTTTCCTTTTTTTCCAAGGTTGGACTTTTTTATTAATGAGGAAAGTTCTTGTCAGGCCGAGGAAATTAAGCTGAGAAAGGAGTCAGATTCTTAACCCTCATTGAAAGAAAAATAATACCTAAATTCTAATAATTTCTCCAGAAGCACAACGATAATATCAATCGAGGAATTGAAAGTGTATTTACTAGAAAGTGCTAGTGTTTCTATTTCAGAATCTGGTTTTAATTTCTAGAAATTTCTCCAAATTCTCCAAGAACTATGGTATTAATACCAGTTTTGAAATTGTCTCGGATGACATATTGTTGTGCTTCCGGTGATCTTAGTGCTTAGTTACTTACTGCAGTTAGTTCCTTAGTTATTTAGTTACTTACTTAGTTACTTACCAATAAATTTTCCAAAATTTTCTTTTCAAACAAATATTAGTTAAAAGATAATACTCCGTCCAAAGTTGATGTATCAACACATAGGGCTGCCATTTTACTTATATGTAGGTATGCGAATTTTTCTCATTCAAATCTTTGTAAATTTTTTGAATTTCCCGCCAAATTTGAAAGCACCGCGAATAACCCCTCAAACCCAAGATCTAAGAGCCACCTCATTGGAAGCATGGGAGCAACTACCTCAGATCCAAACTGGCAATTTATTTGCGACCCTGCTTCCTCACCTCTTCAAACGTGCTGCAAGCTGGTCCTCCGCGGGCCGGATTCGAGTCTTGTCCAGCCGGACGGGGACGGCGCATGCGCACAAGGCGTCTTTCCTGACATCGACTTCGCGACCGATCCAGAAGCGGGAGGGACCGGCCTCAGGCCGCGGGCCGCGGCACTCCAACTCGGCAGTTGGCAGCTGCAAGACGGGGAAGCCAAATTGTTTCTTTTTAATTTTAATTACCCCCCCCCCCCTCCCCTTGGTTGTTTCACCTCCCCCCCTCCTGTTCTGCAAACCATCAGCAACTAAAACAGCATCCGACGAGCGACCGACCATCAGACTCCTTGCACCTCCTCCGTCCAACAACTGACTATCGCGGAATCAACGTTGCCAGACGTTGAGGAAAACTCCTATGAAATTTTTGCATCGAGCTTATACAGGGTGTAACTGACCTCCATGCGCAAACTTCTATCACATATTTTTGAGGTGAAAATAAAACTTTTTCTAATGAACATATGTACAAAATTGTCCCCCTTTTGAGTGCCAGCCCCCAAAGTTTTGAACAATATTTGGTTTTTTTGGAATAGCCACCACAATAATTAATCATGAACCAAATGTCTTGAAAATTGATGTTTCCAAGGTTATGTTACGTGTAGAATCCGTTAATGACCTCGAGGAATTTTGAAATTTAGTCTGTACTTTTCAGGCAATCTTGTGCCATTAACCCCGAGAATCGTGCGCCTTTTTTGTGGTTTCTATTCTGTTAGAAACGTTCACTTAGACTCCAGTTACATGAAAGCCATGATTTCTTCCAGTATCTATAGTTTTCAGAGTAAGAAATTTGCGGAGTAGGAAATGGTGCGTAAAGGAGGAAAGAGCTTGGTAGTCATAACTTGCACTTCTGTGGAGTTAAAAAAAGATGATACTCCACTGTGGAGGCGAACACACCCTCCTCAATAGTATTTTTTGCCCTTTACTCCCTGCAGTACAGTTAACAGAGTATTTAAAAAACAAAAAACAAAAAAAACAAAAACAAAAAAAAAACAAAAACAAAAAAAAATTATACTTTGAGGGACTGGAGCTTAGAAAAGAGGTGTTTTCGGAGTCATGGTAATAGGGTGGAAATTTTTTTTTTACCTCAAAATTACGTATTTGAAGTTTGTACTTTTTGAATTTTTTTTAATTAATTAACCCCCTGTATGCGGAAAAAGTCGTCTAATTATTCAAAATTCGGCAACGATGTTGAGTATTCGACGGCGTTTACAACAACCCGCGAGGAAAAAGGAGTCCGACAGGACTAAGGACTGCGACGGATGAACGCGTGTTTGCATGGCTCAAAATATTAATGGCCGATGATAGTTTTATTTATTTTTAAATACATTATTTTTGTTGCGTTGTCTCTACCTCCTCCCCCCCCCCCTCATCACCCATTCCACCCTCTTTTACCCCCGCCCTTCCGCGAGCACCACCTTAGCTTGTTCAAAATAAATCATTCTTCATTTTGAGCACGATCCCGCGCCGTTTGCCCCGCGGGCTTTTCTCTCGTCGTCTCGTCTTGACTGCTCGAGCAGCCGAGTCATATCGCAGCCGGATTACAAAACGAAACGGAAAAGAGGATGGTGACTGTTGAGCGTTGAGTGTTGCCAGCTCGGAAGTCACCGGAGGATCCGTGCTTGCGGTCGAACGATTTGCATCACGGGAGCCAGTAGACGATTTTCGGGAGGGGGGGGGGGTCTTCAAATCGCAATAATACCCATTACCCAGGGGCAGAGTTGGGCAAATGGGGTGGTAATCGATTACACGATTACCAAGTAATCGTAATCGTCGTTTTTTCGGAGGATGATTCTATGGTAACCAAGGCTGATTTTTTACAAGCCACCCATATCATATTAGTTGCAGAAGTATTAGATCTAATCAAAAATATACCCTTGGTTTTACTATTTATCTTTGAAAAATGGATTTAATTTCCATCCAAAGATTTGACGATTACGATTACTCGGTAATCGTGTGAACGATTACGATTCCCATTTGCCCAACTCTGCCCAGGGGGAGCTGACGAACCCTCATTTTCCAATTGTTACTTGTTTAGAGCTCGTTTTTGACCAAATTGTGCGTGAAAATCAGTATATTCAACTTTCACGGGTGGAGGGGGGCGGATTACCCAGTTCGCGTGAAAATCGGTATTTTGCAACTGACAGGTGGGGGGTTGGGATCACCGCCCCATTTGCATCCTACTGTTGGTGCTCTCTGTCCATGCTCGAGAGTGCTGAAGGTTGGTATACACGAACTTTATGTCCACACATCGCCGTGACCAGGAATTTGTATTTCTCTCTATTTTCCTGTTTGACCATGGGTGGAGCTAGCAATTTGGCAACTGTGGATTCTATCCATTTGAATGTATGAGAAACAATCGATTCTTGAGGGGGCCATGACCCAATTTCTGAACGATTGTTTTTCATACCTTGAAATGGGAAGAATCCACAGTTGCTTAATTGCTGGCTCCGCCCATTCGTTTGACTGCATGCATGTGTCAGAAAAGGACAGAAACAGAGACTGAAGTGTCGTGACAGTCCTTCTCTGACACTGACCAGAGGAGGATCCAGCCCTCGCGAACGGGAAAGACGAATTTTGGATTTTTGCCCCTAAATGACCCCCTTTTCTCGTTTTCGCTCTTACTTTTCCCCTTCCTCTCCCCTCTTTTCTTACTTTTTGGGCCGAATGGGGGGGGGGGGCGATCGCCCCCTTCGGCCCCCCCTGTATTCGCCCATGTGACACATACGTTTAAACGGGCTAAGGGAGAGAGAGTGAAGAAAAATATAATTCTGGCTGTACGACCACTGATCCACTTATGTTATGTCCTCGAATAACCAATCCTCGAATCATCATGATCGGACTGACCACTGTCAACCTTTGAAATAAAATTTTGGCGTTTTTTTTTTTTTTTTTTTTTTTTTTTTTTTTTTTTTTTTTGGGGGGGGGACATCGGTTTCCATCAAAATCAGTTGAACCTCATTCTCTTTTTTAGTAGAGGAGAGAATAGAGATTATGGCAAACTTACTGTGATACCGTCGATGACCGGAGGAAACAATCCAAAAACAAGATGCAAGTTGTTCCTTGTTTCAGAATCTGTGATACATTTTTGTGGGTCCTGCTTATTATAGGTATTTTCCTTGAGGGCACCCCTTCATATGTATACTACTGTTGCTTGTTTGCGATTTGAAGTTTGCATCGGATTATCACAATCAACCAGATCATTCGCAAAAATTAAAAAAAACATATTATTACCAGTGTCGCCGAAGTTTCCAAGGAAGTCTCATCAGAGGCATCAGATCAACGTCTGGCAACGTCATCGAAAAACCAGTTTGGGAAAAGAAAAAGAAAACATTCCAAAGGACTAATGATATTTAGTCGCGCGAGTTGAGGAAAAAAGAAAATGAAGAAAAAAAGGGAGAGGAAGAGAGAGAGAGAGAGAGAGAGAGAGTGAGAGAGAGAGAGAGAGAGAGAGAGAGAGAGAGAGAGAGAACTTGCACAGTTGACTAGAAGCCAGAGAGCTTCGTAAGAAAACGACTGGGAATTAAAACAAAGCGGACGAGCTGATTGGCCAAAGAGAGAAAAAGAGAGAGAGAGAGAAACAATGATATGAGTCTGCCCCCGAGGGTATTGGAAAGGGGGGGGGAGGGGCGCAGCGCTTTTAAAAGTGGACAACAATTGAGAGAGGAGACCAGGCGGGAGTAGGTATAGCGGAATGGGGACCGATACATCCTGGGGTGCGCTCTCAACCGGAATGTCACCGCGTGGACAAATGCAGTGATTTACATTAACGAGCAGACCCCTCGTTTCGAAGGCATTCCTCCTCACCCCCCCCCCCCTTCGCGAGATCGGTCGGCTCAATTAAGGAGTGACATACAAGGTCTTCGTACATTAACCAGTTTTCAAGAGCGCGACGCGATGCGACGCAACATCCCCCCCCCACCCCTTGGGGTTTTTTTTTTTCATTATTTTTATTCTCCTTTTTTTCTGGAGCTGTGCGACTGATTCTCAAGTTTGTTATTTTTTCCCCCCTTTTTCGATGGCGGTGGCTTCGACGAAGAGAAGATCGCGGAAAAAGAAGAAGAAGAATATAATGTGAGAAGAAGAAGAAAGAAAATGTAAGAGAAAAATGTATTCAAAATGGTGGTTCATCGTGGCGTCGCGCGGTCCTCCGGTGTCTGGTTCGTTGAGCGACAAATGACAAATCGCTCGCAGGAACGTTAATGAGGGGCTTGGCGTACCACGACGAAGCGGATGGTTGGGTGGGGGGGGGGGTTCCCCCTCGTCATGCGTATTCCTGCCAGTGGAGGAGAATAGAGGAGGGGTCGTTATTGCCGCTTTGGGCGAGGCAATTTAGTCTTGAAAATGCGGGGGGAGGAGAAGGGGTTGCAAAGACTTGAAGAGTTCCATCTCTTCTAACAATCTTTCCAACCTGCATGACGCATGCCTATTCCGCACACAAACAAAGGTTTCATCTAAAATTGCTATGATTGCGTTGCGAAAGACTGGGAATAAAATTTAAATTGCAATTTATGTAATGATAATTTAATAAAAACATATTGTCAGCATGATGTATTGTCAATGAGTCTGTTGCATACTCTTGCTACAACAATATAGAACCTTGATTCTTATGTAAAATTCGGCGAAAATACCGATGCGCACATTAAAAACGTTCAAAATCCACTCATTAACTCAGGAAATCACTTCAATTTCAAACAGCCCGCGCTACACTAGACACTATTTGCACCGGTATACTCCTACATAGACGGAACCACCGTGCATAAGTAAACAACATCGTAACTACAAAATGATGGAATTTCTTTTTTAATACGTGAAATATAAGCTGCATTTGATGTCTGGTTTTTTCGGTTTATCAAAGATTACAAAATAATATAAGAAATGTACGCATCTAAACGAAACATTCCAATGTTTGTAAGTTCTGTTCATGTTTACATAAACGAGATGGTTCAATCCATGTGGTTATAAGTCGGTGATATAGTGTCTAGTGTAGCGCGGGTTGTTTGAAATGGAAGGTATTTTCTGAGTTAATGAGTGGATTTTGTAAGTCTTTAATGTGCGCATCGTTATTTTCGCCAAATTTTACGTTAGAAACAATGAGTTATATTGATGTAGCAAAAGTATGCAACAGACCCATACTCCGCTAAAATGGGGCCCTTGCGAACTTTTTCTATAAGAAGAAAAAATGGTCCAATCTGATGTATAGACCGGCGTACTGCCTGTACAATACGACGTAAACTTTGGGGAAATAGTTGCGGTCATAGAACTATAGCATTTCCTAAAAATTTTTAAGAACTATGGTACAATCACTAGAATTCTAGCCGTAGCCAATAGCCATTGTACCATCCCTTATTACATAGGTTCACATATCGTCATGCTTCTGGGCATAGCCGTAGCCAGGATATTGTCTTTCTCTCTCTAAGTCCATTTAAACGCATGTGTTAGAAAAGGACAGAGACATGGGCTGAAGTCACGTGACAGCCTCTATATCCATCCTTTTCTAACTCATGCGTTTAAATGAGCTAAAAGAGAGACAGACAATATCCTGGCTACGGCTATGCTTCTGGGTAATATTTTTTTCAGTGCATAGTTACGTCTCAGACTAGATAAGAATCTCCCATGATATCTGCGTAGCCACGCACCAACTAGACACAGTTCCCCGAAAATTTTTCTGAAATTTATAGACTTTATAGATTTCATAAACTATTAATAAAATCTTTAATTAAATCTGGTTTCGATTATAAAGGTATGATGGATGGAACTCTTGCAAACTTTTGCTATGGGGAATTGAAGAGTTGATAATTGATATTGCATAAAAACCTTAAAAAAGGACGATTAGTATTCACTATAAAATCACACAATTCACTCTCAGAATGGGGCCTAATGGCGGAGAGACGCGCAGGTATCATGGGAGATTCCTATCTAAATTGAGACAAATCTCTGTGTCTCCGTAAAGAAAGTGACATAATAGACGGGAATCTCCCACGATACCTGCTTTAAAGTGCCATTAAGAACTTGCCGTTATAGCCGTTTTGTGAGTTTATTACTGAATTTTAGACTTTCTTTGTGTGATTTTCGTGTCGCTGGTTTTTACATCAGATTGGACTTTATTCATTCGCTCACAGCAAAAGTTTGCAAGAGCCCCATAGAGTATCACACAATTAATTGAGGACGTCACCGGGCCCTAAAAGAGAAGGGCCCGCATACATGCATAAAACAAGAGGTGTACTCTTGAGCTAAAAACCTCTACTTGCTCACAATGCACAATTTTCGGGAAGAGCACACACATTGTTGTATGGGCCATTTTTCCGGAGACTGCACAGAAAAAAATGGTCGTGCTCCAGACACGAACTTTCCGTGTTCCAGACACGAACTGTACACACCAGTACCAGAACGAGTTCTGAGCGCGATCTATTTAGGTTGAGATTGTGTCTGAAACGCAAACCGTCGTGTCCAGAACCTGAAAAGTTTGTGCTCTGAGCACGTTCCGTACTGGTGTGTATATAGATCGTGTCTGGAGCACGTGCTTTTTTTTTCTGTATGATTCAATAATTCATTGCCCTTCGGCCTTGTCTCCTGGAACTTTATCTCACTGTGCGTCAGTTGAAGGGGGCGGCATTGCTCCAGGAACGGCAATGGCTCAGAAGCTGCAAGAAGTGTATGCAGTATGAGCGGTGAAGCATCGGGGGGAGGGGGGGGGGTTGTGGAGGTGAGGGGGGAGGGGGGTTAACAAACTACCACTAAGCGTTTTCTTTTTAACTCTTTTGCTTTCTTACATTTTCTTCTCTTTTTTTTCTATTTTTTTGCTTCTTGTCGTGTGAACCCCACGTCCCTCCCTCCCACCACCCACCAACCATCTTTCGCGACTTCGCCTCCCGCGAATGAAATGATCTCTATACTCCCTCTGACTCCACACAGCGGATCCGAAACGTAAATTCCCCTGGACTTGAACACTGAGTTTACATAATGTATGGGGCTCTTGCAGACTTTTGCTGCGGGGAAATGAATAGTCCATCGCAATCTGATGTAATAACCATCAAAAATTACAAACTTCGCACCGAGAAAGTCTAAAATTCAGTAATAAACTCACACAATTGCTAAATCGTTAAGTTCGTAATGGCGGTTCAACGCAGGTATCATGGGATTCCTGTCTAATATTTGTCACTTTTTCTAGGGAAACACGGAGATATGTCTCAATTTAGATAGGAATCTCCCATGATACCTGCGTCTTTTAGCCATTAAGCCCAATTCTGAGAGTGAATTTCATGATTTTTAGTGCACTCATCGTCGGTTTTACAGGTTTTTATGCAAGAATCAACTCTTCAATCCCCTACAGCAAAAGTTTGCAAGAGCCCCATGGGCCTCTTGTGTGTATGACGCTCGGGGTCTATAACAAATATTCGGAGCGGGTGGGCTTTGGGCTAAACCTAAAGTTTCCGGATCTAATCTCACGATTTTCTTACGTAGCATCGGAATGGGGCTCTTGCAAACTTTTGGTTAAGGTGATTGAAGGGTTGATTCTTTCTTGCATAAAAACCTGTCAAAATGACGATGAGTACACTAAAAAATCACGAAATAACGAAATCACGAAATCAATCTCAGAATCGGGCTCAATGGCGGAGCCACGCAAGTATCATGGAAGATTCCTATCTAATTCAAAATTTTGTTTTCGGAGAGAAAGTGACAAATTAGACAGGAATTTCCCATGATACCTGCATGCGTAGCCATTACGACGTACCTTATTGCCGTCACAGCTGTTTTCCGAGTTTATTACTGAATGTTAGACTGTTGTTTAGTGTGATATTAGTTGATACATGTTTACACCAGACTTGACTATTCATTTGCTTATAGCAAAAGTTTGCAAGATCCCAGTTTTATGAAAGCTCTCTCAAAGCTACGTTACTCATACTTAGCAGGGGCGTCGAGAGGGGGGGGCTGATGGGGCAAAATGCCCCGGGCCCCCGCTCTTTGGGGGCCCCCAAATCATGAGAAGGGGGGAAAAAAAGGAAAAGGAAAAGGAAAAGGAAAAAGAAAAAAAGAAAAAAGAAAAAAAGAAAACAAGAAAAAAAGAGAAAAAGAGAAAAGGAAAACAGGGAAAAAAGCGAAGGGGGGGAATATGAAAAGTAAAGAAAAAGGGAAAAGAGAGGGAAGAAGTAGTGACTGATGACATGGTGCTTGAAAGTGGGGTCGAAAAGGAAGAGACCACGTAATTTCACGGCCTGTGCGTCGAGCCGAATAAATTGGGGGCTCCCCTTGCTGAACCCCCTCCGTGAATATTCCATGGCTCCTTTATCCACATTCCACTTGACTCTTCTCCCTCCAATTATGAGTCAAGAGCAAAGATTTCATGCAGCAAAATCGAAAATATAGTTCAGCATTTCAATTTTACTGCGTTCATGAAAGTACCGTAAAATTCAATTTGAAGGTAAGGAAAATTGTAAACATTTTCCGGGGGAGGGCCCCCGGACCCCCCCCCCCTTCTCGGTGTACCCCTCGGTGAATATTCCATGGCTCCTTCAACCACGTTCCACTTGACTCTTCTCCCTCCAATTATGAGTCAAGAGCAAAGATTTCATGCAGCAAAATCGAAAATATAGTTCAGCATTTCAATTTTACTGCGTTCATGAAAGTACCGTAAAATTCAATTTGAAGGTAAGGAAAATTGTAAACATTTTCCGGGGGAGGGCCCCCGGACCCCCCCCCCTTCTCGGTGTACCCCTCGGTGAATATTCCATGGCTCCTTCAACCACGTTCCACTTGACTCTTCTCCCTCCCAATTATGAGTCAAGAGCAAGGATTTTATGCAGCAAAATCAAAAATATATTTCAGCATTTCAATTTTACTGCGCACATGAAAGTACCGTAAAATTCAATATGAAGGTAAGGAAAATTGAAAATTTTTTTCCGGGGGAGGGCCCCCGAGCTCCCCGCTTGTCCTGAGGGGTATTCCGTACCCCCCAAACCCCCCGGAGTTTGAGTCGTACCAACCCCCCCCCCCTCCCCCCTCTCCAGCCAAGGCAAATTTCTCGGTGCACCACTGGTTCGTAGCAAAACCTCCAGAACTTTCTCGACGTCCCAGCCAACACTGGTGAAAATGTGATTAGCCAAAGAGGGCTGAGAGATGAAAAGTTGAAAAAAGAGTGTTTTTTTTTTTTTATTATTATTATTTTTTTATTTTTTTTTTATTTTTAGTTAAAGTCGAAACAAAAAATTTTTGTGTCGAAAATCTTCAAGTCTGTCACATTATGTGGCAAAATAAACGTAAAAATCTAACATTCTACTGCTGTGATTGTTTGAAATTTTTCAGTAGAGATAGCTTAAAATTGCGTCAATTAGAAGCTTGATTTTGAAAATTTTCCGGGGGGAGGACCCCCGGACCCCCCTTAACCTGAGGGGTGTCCCCCCAGACCCCCCTTAACCTGGGGGTGTCCCCCCAGACCCCCCTTAACCTGGGGGGTGTCCGCCAGACCCCCGAGGGAGGATGATACAAAAAATAGGGCCCCAAATGCACAGTTTGCCCCGGGCCCCCAAAATCCTCTCGACGCCCCTGATACTTAGGGCCACTCTTCTAGGCGTCTCCCCCAAAGTGCTACGTTCGTTCGTTTATACCTCTCATGCATAGGCGGAAACAGGGTGGCGGGACCAGACTAGCCCCCTTGAGGTCCACTAGGGCCCCCTTGACAATTTTGGAAGCAAAAAGCTTTGAGCTGTTTGGTTCTGTGATTTATGTGTTTAGCCTTTATAGAGTCGACAAAAATCTTCATTGTTGATTCTGAAACAAATGTCCAGAAAATCTACCGTTTTGAGTCCACCACGCTCCGCTCTGAGTCCATCCTTCTCTTACAGTCCAAGGACTTTTACTAACACTCCCCCCCCTCCCCATCCCCCTTCAACCGCTTTTCTCCGTCTGACGATCCAAGTCGCACCTCCCCGAGGATTGCGATGCATGGGGGGGCATGGGGGGCATTCACAGTGTCGGGTAGTTCAAGAAGGGGGAGTGGTTGTCGGGAGATGGGAGATGGGAGGGGCGGGAGGGGGAATGGAGGAGGAGGAGGTGGCTGTCACTCAATGTCGTGTGAGTAGATCACGACCGAAAGAGAGTCGAGACTGTAGACTCGGGTTGCCAGGCCGAACTGAAAAAAAAGAAGCTTAAAACACTTAAATAAGCGGTCTCCGGTAGAAGGGCCAGCATAGAATGTGAGGTGTGATATATCTTATTGTTAGACTTTAACCCTTTCAGTACCACGCCCGAGTATACTCGTTTCTGCAATTAGGGCTGCCTCGCAATTAATATTTCAGTTTTGTAACCACAGCAGTTGTGACTCCAAACTGTTAAAATTTAAAAAATAATGATTATCAGAGCGCCTTCAATCCATGGTGTACGCAAAATCAGCACCTCTGTGTAGGAATACTTATCTACCCACTTAATTTGACCGAATGAGATTTGATTTGTCTTCGTTAGCTGGTAGTTAAAGGGTTAACATTATGATTGAATTAACATGTTTTTTCGGAAGAGCACACCTGTTGTTTTGCGGGTTTTTAGCCCCGTATTAAATTAAAAAAAAAAAAAATAGTTTAATTTAGTCCAATTAAATTGTCCGTCTTTTGAATCGTCACTTTGAATCTTTGTGGTTTTTCTACCCGCCCAGCACTCGTGTTATATGTTACAAAAACCCGTCAATAATAAAAAAGCCGTAATTTTTCTTCAACGAATCTTTGAGAAGTATCTAAAGAGAGTCTGTATGAATGTAATTTTGAAGCCCTCCGTTGTTACTTTGTTCAATCTCCTCGTGGTTATTAATTTGTCGTTGACTACTTTGAAATAGACGATATCAGTGTGGCAGTGCACTTGACAGTCTTCAAAACACCCGCGGATGGGAAGTGGGAGAGAGAGCGAGAGGATAGATTCGCTTTGGCTGTCCCAATTTTGGAGGACCAGAACTCAACAGAGAACTCAAAGGAGACAAGATCCAAGACACCTCTTGACTTGACTTCGGAAGATGGGCGCCGCACTATGGTCCAGAAGTCCGATTTAGGCAGACATCAGTTTGCATTAATATCGCCCAATATCTTGAAAACGGCTCATCTGACATCAAAAATGGTTATTACAAAAAAGATAGAACGTAAACCGTTTTAACTTTTTTGTAATAACCATTTTTGATGTCAGATGAGCCGTTTTCAAGATATTGGGCGATTTTAATGGAAACTAATGTCTTCCTAAATCGGACTTCTGGACCATAGTGCGCCGCCTCCTCCTCCTTGGCATGACGTGGTATTAGAGCAAAGAGCAACTCAATATGTCCTCTCGCAAGCTCTTGAGATTGAAGACGCGGAATTGAGCTGAGAGACAAATCGAGCTCAGTATATGTAAAATATGAATATAATGAATCCAGAGACAATGTATAGCAGATGAGATGGGTGACGCATGGTCTCTGTTGCCTGATCTCGTGTTGATGAAATCCATATTCAATTGGTGTGACTGCGACCGCTTAAAAGTGGTATCATTCTCTACAACGAGCTGTATAGTGATAGAGAGGATTTGTGGGGCATGTCATTGAAACTTCACGGAGGCAGCCATGATCGAGATCCAGCGGCGGCTCGTGCAATGTGGCAACAATGGATTTCCTCCATTTAAAACTGTGTAAAATAATCGATTACTTGGTGAGGCGCAGCGCCTCACCTAGTATCGATCTTTTTGCATACGTTTAAATGGCAAAAGTGCACGGTTGCCGGATGGCACGAGCCGCCACTGTCGAGATCTCTTAAGGACGTTTTTCACACAGGTTCGGTTGTTTGCCTCATATTTTTTAACCTTCAAATTAAAAAAAAAAAAAAAAAAAAAAAAAAAAAAAAAAAAAAAACTAACTAATTGTCAAATGTACATTTTAAATTGGTTATAAAAGAAAGTGCAAGTATTTTAGAGCGGCTCTCTGGACACACAAATCGATATAACTGTTTCTTCTGGAAGGATTTGCACGATAAAAAAACTGACACTTAACCCTTTCACGGGAAGTGGCACACAATATGTGCACCATTTTATGTAACATTGGATTCAATGGAATTTAAAAACGAACATTTTGCAAAAATTTGAGTGAAACATCAAAGTTCTTAGAAAATTGTCCTCTTTTGAACGGTCTAAAAAAAAATCTCAAAAAAACTTAGATCCCATAATAGTGCGCGCATGAACGGGTTAATAGAAATGAACAAACTTTTCTCAACTAGATAATAGTATTGAAATTCTGTGTCCAGATAGCTGTACTCTTAAACTTTTTCACTTTCGTTTAAAACCAACTTCCACTGGATTAACTACAATTTTTGATTTTCGGTTAAAAAAAAGTGAGTCAAACTATCCTGATTCAGATAGCCCATGCTGTCACACTTTTAGATAGGACTTATAACATTGTATGGCCCCCTTCAATGGCGTACGCAGGAATTAGTCTCTCTCGCTCTATTCGCGTCTGAGTGTACGTACTAGAAAAGGAAAGAGATAGGGACTGAAGTGACGTTCGAATCCCTGTTTTTGTCCTTTCTCTACTCACGTGTTCAAATGGGGAAAGAGAGAGAAAGACGAATTCCTGTGTACGCTACTGGCCCCCTCTATTGCTATAGCTCGTGCTCTTGGAGTCAGAGCTGCCGATTTGCGTAGATTTAAGAAAATTTTTAAATTCACCCATGATTCCACCGGTTGAGAACAGATTACATAGTTCCATTCAGTGTATGAATGTAATGCACGAAAACTCTATGATCTGTCATCTTTTCTCAATCGGTGGAAACGCCGTTAATTAATGAAAATATCCGCAAGTTTTCAAAGTTATCGACGACTCAATACCGGTTGAGAAAAGATAAAATAAGCTAGTATTTTCGTGCTTTACAGCAGGGGCGCCATTTCAGATTTTCCTTGGGGGGGGCAAGGCCCTCCAAAAATTTGGATGACCTTTTTTTTTTTTTTTTTTTTTTTTTTTTTTTTTTTTTTTGCCTTGCATCTTAAAAAAAAAATCTCTCTATCTCTCTGACTTGATTGTGGGGGGGGGGGGGCTCCAAAAATTTGAATGACCTTTTTTTTTTTTTTTTTTTTTGCCTTGCATCTTAAAAAAAAATCTCTGACTTGATTTTTTGGCCACATTGAAAATCCTTGGGGGGGGGGGGGCAATTGCCCCCCCTGCCCTCCCCCAAATGGCGCCCCTGCTTTACAGTCATACACTGAACTAAACTCTGTAATCTTTTCTCAATCGGTGGAATCTTCGGTGGATTTCAAAATTTCATTAAATCTACGCAAATCGGCAGCTCTGCTTGAAGTATTGAATGGTCTGAGACCGTGTTATCTGGCAACACCGGATTCATGGATGGTTATTTGTGACGTCTTCATATTCGGTGCTCAAGTGACATCCGATGGAGGATATTGAGCAGACACCATGCACCCCTGCGCGTCGCGTCGTGTCCATGGGCGGATACAGGGAATTGTCTTTCTCTCTCTCCTCCCATTTGAAAACGTGCGTTAGAAAAGGACAGAAGAGGGGGCCAAAGTCACGTGATAGCCCCCTCTGCTGTCCTTTTCTAACACATACGTTCAAATGGAGGGAGAGAGAGAAAGACAATTCCCTGTATCCGCCCATGGTCGCGTCGCGCCGAGTTATATCTCCGCTGAATTGAAAGGAGGAACGGACGGTCCTTGATGGTCGCTTTTACAAGAATCTTATGTGCGTCACCCCTCTCGATGATGTTACCGTAACTTCTTATATCAATCGCCACTGTGCCTGTCTTGAGTCTCAAGGGGTAGGGAACGCATGGTGATGAGGGAGGGGGATAGAGAGGTGGTGGCAGGACTGAATAGACTAATAGAGTGAGACAGTCAGTCGGACAGCGAGCTTCAAAAATAGATGATTTTCGATACATTTCTATATACTTAGATGCATAGTTATACGCGATTTTCACCAGACGTAATTTTGGCCGTTTTGAATCGATCATTAAAAATTAACGAAGCATTGCCCAAAATAAACTTTACGCCAATCGATTGCCCTACCAAAGGAATATAATTCCTGAGAATCTCGTAGTTTTTCGTCCAGGCAGAAAAAAGTTGCGGGCCCTTGAATTCGGTCATTTTTTCAAAATTTCAATTTTTGAGGGCCCTTAAAATTTGGAGAGAGGTTAGGTGCCCAAATTTTCTTTGAGATCTTTGGGTGTAGGACTATTCAGAAAAAAAAACGGGAGCCCTGAACTGTTTTCCTTCATTCCAAAATGTTAGCTCAAAAACGCAGAATTTGACTGATTTTTGCCCAATTAAGTTTTGACCTCATTTATAGTTTTTTAATGCAGGAAAAACCGGACTAAAATCCAAAGATAGCTTCTTTTTTGAGCTACAATTAGGTTTCTTTTTGGAAAGTCTGAAGCTCTTTTACCAAAAAAAGCTATGCAAATTTTCGTGAGCCTCTGTATTTCTCAAATTTAGAGCGGGCGTGCCCTAAAAGTGGCCGCCACGGGAATTGGGGAACATCCATGCATAAAGAAACCGACTATCAAAGTTTGGAATTTTTCTGGGATGGTCCAGCAACAACATCGGTTGATCCTATGAGGAATGACCCAGCTAGATTTGAAAATCTGGTACCATGACTATCCCTAACCGTGTTACCGTGGCACGCATATTATTGTGCACCTGGATTTCTTTTCCCCCAGTTTGCGACCGTCCGTGGATAAATTCGACCTGATCCGAGCAATATCCCGCGGCTTTCAGCAAAATCAAAACCGCTCAACTGCATTTCAGACAAAGTCACTTTTCACACCACCCACTACCCACTTCCTTCCTCACTTTTCCATAAAAAGAAGAAAACATCGCAGACATAATTACGAGTTGCCTTATTCACAGTTCCGGTGATTTACCTACCATCTAAAATTCCGACACGCGGAACGCGGCAATCAGCAAATAATAAGAAGCAACAAACGTGTATTAATCTTCATATAAAAACGGAGGAATCCCTCGCGATTTCGATCGGAAAAGGGAAGCTGCGAAAATAATCTGTGCGCGAAAGAAAGCAGTGCTGAGAGAGAGGAAGAGGAAGAAAGAGAGAGGGAGGGGAGAGAGAGAGAGAGAGAGAGAGAGAGAGAGAGAGGAAGAGAGAGAGAGACCCCAAGACGTGGCAATTTTCGGAAGGAAATTCGGTATTAAAATATATGATTGAGCAGAACAAAAAAGGCCAAGCAAAAGAGTAAATGTGCACAGTGCTTTGGTTAAAGTGAAGAAAGGGTTGGAAAACATAATAGAATCAGTGAGCGAATGAAAGGGTTTAATTTTAAAAGTCAGGGGGTTGACGATCGAGAAGGAGGGGTTTCATTTCGCCGCTCTTACATCCTTTATTTATGATTTTCAGTTATTCTATTTTTAAAGGTTTTTTCGCCCTTTTCGTTTTTTCCCCCATCGTTGCCAGCAATTAATTGAAGCGTTTCGTTCAAAACTACAGCAATATTCATTGCAACTTTTACAAGAGTTTGTAGTGTTTTATTCGCTCAGAAAAAAACGTAATGGGTCTGTTGCATACTTTTGCTACAACAATATAGAACCTTGATTCTCATGTAAAATTCGGCGAAAATAAGGATGCGCACATTAATAACGTCCAAAATCCACTCATTAACTCAGGAAATCACTTCAATTTCAAACAGCCCGCGCTACACTAGACACTATTTTCACCGGTATACTACTACATAGACGGAACCACCGTGCATATACGTAAACAACATCGTAACTACAAAATGATGGAATTTCTTTTTTAATACGTGAAATATAAGCTGCATTTTCTGTCTGGTCTTTTCGGTTTATCAAAGATTACAAAATAATATCAGAAATGTACGCATCTAAACGAAACATTCCAATGTTTGTAAGTTCTGTTCATGTCAACATAAACGAGATGGTTCCATCTATGTAGTTATAAGTCGGTGATATAGTGTCTAGTGTAGCGCGGGTTAGTGTTTGAAATGGAAGGTATTTTCTGAGTTAATGAGAGAGAAGAATATATTCCCGGAACCGCCAGTGGAAATCTGACAAACCCGCATTTGACTTAACCCCTTTGACGGAGGAGACAGGATTTTCCGGTAGATTGAAAAATTTTCATGACGAAAAATGAGAAACTTTATTCATGACGGTGGCGGTGACGACTGAAAAATGTTCCCTGAATAACCCGAGAGCTATATATATAGCTCGAAGAGAAAATATTCACGTCATATTTTTCGCCGTTTCCTCGAGAGGAACAGGAGGAGGATAATTATCCGCATCGGAGAAGGATGAGCAAGTGCTCCCCCCCCCCTTAGTTGCCAGCGCCCCCAAAAATTGTTTATTTGACTTGCCTCCGTCGCGTCGCCCCCTCCCCCCTCTCATGGCCCTCCACGACCCTGTGCTCCTCTTTAACCCTTTTTCTGCGGGGCGCAGCGTAAAACGGGGGTTAAGAGGGATGGCAGAGGAAGTTACTTTTGGAGTTTGTGAGGCTTTCAATCCTCCCCCCCCCAAACCCACTTTTCTCCCCGCTCCCCCCACCCTATTCCTAACCTTTCTTAGAATGTGGCGTCTGTTTTATCTTTATCCTCGCTATAAGATAGGTGGTGTAGGTTGGCTCGCGATGCGACGACGCTCGGGGCAGGATTTCGGGTTTCTTTATTCTAATGCGTCGCTTTGTGCCTAACCATTCGGGGGTATTTTATGTAACAACGTCGCGAGCGAAAGTCCTTTTGGTGAGACGTCGAAAAAGCAGAGGTAAATGGGTGGCGGAGTTTAGGCGTTTGACGATCTAACTTTCTTTACGGAAGTTTGAAATTGATTCTTTAGGGTTTTATTTCCTCGTTTCCCCACGGTTCGACTTTTAAACTGAAATTGGAAAATTTTAGGCAATAGATTGTGTTTGTTTTTAATGTTTCTGATTTTTTCTGCGTCAATCTGAGGTTTCATGTAATTTGCATTTACTGACATGTAGATCTCAAAAATTGGTTTGACGAAAGAGTAAATGATCGGTCTACGCAGCATAGCTGTATTCGCAGGATATTGTATTTCTCATTTGAACATTTGATAAAAATGATGGATAAAGGGGCTCCCACGTGACTTCAGCCCCTGGTTCTGTCCTTTTCTGCGGCGGCTATACATATATACTCTACAGGGTTTAGTTTTGCTACCATGATGATGCATCGTTCCATGATTAAAGATTGTGCATGTAGTCGCAGGTCCAGGGATTTTTCTTTCTCTCTCTCCTCCCGCCCTTCTTCCCCCCTCTCTCTCACTCTCGTTTTGCCCATTAAAGGCAGTCGCCATTTTCTTAATCAATATCTAACACATGCGTTTAAATGAGGAGAGTGAGAAGGAGAGGGAGAGGGATGAAAAGGACTAATTTCTGGATCCTTCATTGATCCTCGACGTCATCTAACGCTGAGGATAACATTAGACGCGTGTAAAATTGTCACGTGACCTCCGCCGTTTCTTCTATCTTTTTCTAGCACCTGCGCTTAAATTGGGAGCAAGAAAGCAAGAAAGCAAGAAAGCATTAAAGCATTAGGGAAAGGGAGAGGGAGAGAGAGAGAGGGAGAGAGAGAGAGAGAGAGAGAGAGAGAGAGAGAGAGAGAGAGAGAGAGAGAGATAGAGAGAAATTCATGGATCCGCTTGTGATCCTCCTCGTCGTTTAACGCTGAAGATCCACCTTTTGAGCGTGAAAATTCTTTCAATTTAAAAAACGACCCCAACCGTTCGGAGAATCCACCGAGGAAACATTATTTACCGGAATGTATTCAGCCAGATCAAAGTTCAATTTGCCACTGAAAAAAAGCTGCAGCGGATCGTCACGTTTTCCTCCGCGGTTAGTTACGAAAAGGGAAGGCGAGGGCCGAGGAAATAGGAAGGGGGGAGAGAGAGAGAGAGAGAGAGAGAGAGAGAGAGAGAGAGAGAGAGAGAGAGAAAGAGAGAGAGAGAGCGAGAGAGAGAGAGAGAGAGAGAGACAAAGAAAAAAAATTAAATCCAATTTGGATTGTAAACCGAGCTTACAACCCAATTCCCGTTACATCTCGCGACGACACTTCCCCCCGCTCCCCTCCCGCACCCACCATTGTCAGTTCAATCCTCTTTTTAACTCTCTGTCTCTCTTTCTCTCTCACTCTCTCTCCTTCTCACCCCGCTCAAAAATTCTCTTCACAAAGGCGACCTTTCCTCCAGGGAGAGGTGAGACCCTGAGAAAGGAAAGCGGCTTGTAATTAAATTTGTTTATTTTATCCTTTGCGTAACCCTCGAACAATCGCACACTAGAACGGTGTTTAAAATTTTTCGAATATGGAGAATTTTTCGTGTACTCGATGCGTTTCCTTTTCCATTTTGAACTTTTGGCGATTATTTTCAGTCACAAAGTCGTCATAGTGTGGTATAGCTATCGTTTCTTAAGTGTGTCGTTACTGTTTCGCCTTGTTTCGGTAACGAAAATTGAGCTGAATAGAAGTGTAAATGGACGGTAACGAAATGATAGTGATGCGGCTCGAAAGCGAAATGATAGCGAAGCGATTATAACGATAGCAAAATGAAAGCAATAGAGCGACAGCTGAATGATATAAAAGGAACGAGAAAGTAAAATTATAGCGAAATAACGTGAAAGCAAAGTAATAGTGAGAGAGAGACTTCGCGATAGCGGAATGGTATCAAACGAACACGAAAGCAAAATGATGACGAAATAACGAGATAGCAAAGTAATAGCGAGAGTGAGACAACGTGATAGCGGAATGATATCAAACGAACGCGAAAGCAAAATGATAACGAAATAACGCGATAGCAACGTAAAAGCGCGAATGGGATAACGAGATAGCGGAATGATATCAAACGAACGCGAAAGCAAAATGATAACGAAATAACGCGATAGCAAAGTAAAAGCGCGAATGGGATAACGAGAGAGCGGAATGATATCAAACGAACGCGATAGCAAAATGATAACGAAATAACAGGATAGCAAATTAATAGCGAGAGTTCTAATCCTCGCGTAGTCTCCAACGCGATAACAAAACAGAATGATAGCGAAACAACGCGGTAGTTAAATGATATGGAGATATGTGAAGCAGATTTGTGATAGGATAGCGTGAAGATTATTGCTTCGTAAACTGAATGCAACATTTTATTTGTTGTCGCTAACTATTGCTTCAAGAAATTGAATTGAAGTAATGGTGTTTCACTTCTTAAAAACCCAAAACCCATAAAATATGGATAAGTACACCAAGAAATGGAGAAAATATTTATTGCAATTTTTAAAACAATCTTTCTTACTTTCGGAACATAGGAGATTCCTACTTAATTTGAGACATATTATCTCTGTGTTTCCATAGAGAAAGTGACAAATTAGACAGGAATCTCCCACAATACCTGCGTAACTCTTCCACTTGGCGGTTTCAGCTGTTTTCAGAGTTTAATACTGAAGTTTAGACTTTCTTAGTGTGGCTTTTCTGATTTTCGCTGTTTCTTACATCAGATTAGATTATTCATTTGCTTGCATCAAAAGTTTGCAAAAGTCCCTGTTATTAATCGTGGCCATTTTTTTTCCGATCACATTCCACGTTTCCTTATTTATCTTTTTGATATCCGCAATTCCTTCCGTCTCATTTCTTTTGTGCGTCTACTCGTCCCGTTTGCGATATTGTTTAGGAGGCCTCGTCGAAAAGGTGGCTGGGTGTGACAGAAAAAGAGAGAGAGAAAGAAAGAGTGAGAGAGAGAAAGGGGGGGGGATGTTTAAAAAAATGAATTTAAAGAAGGAAAAAAGAGAGTCTGACAGACTCCAAGGGTCTCTCGGAAGGGGTGATGCCGCGCTAAATGATTCAAGAACCATAGGAGATGAGATTACAAGGCGCGGGTGGAAGGGATGAAGAAGCGTGGGCGGGAGGGGTGAAGGGCCTCATGAAAAATGCAGCGGACGGAAGGCAGTGACTGATATGACACCAATTTCAACCCTCAAACTCTCCCTCCGAAACCTCTGAGACCCTTCGCTGGTTATCTTTGTTTTGGTCAATCTTCACTCTGTATCTTTGTATCGCCTCTGTCCATCCCCCATGCCCCTTCTCTTACCCGCAACGCAACCCTGCCGCCTCGTCTCGTCTCGCGGTGTCCTCACTATCCTTGTCACGAGCGGCTACAGGAATTCGTCTTTCTCTCTCTCCATCTATTTGAACTCATGAGATAGAAAAGGATAGCAGAGTGGCCATCACGTGACTTTAACCCCCATCTCCGTCCTATTCTAACGCATGCGTTCAAATGGAAAAAGAGAGAGAAAGACTGATTCCTGTATCCGTCCATGATCCTGTTACCGAGTCGTCCCCTCAGACGTCGCGTTGGAGGTCCTTGGAGGCCGAGGGTCCTGCGTGCAGAGGCGATCATCTCACCGTTGCATAGTGAAACTGAGAAATTCGTGCGGCCTGGAAGGGAGGGGGGAAGCTTATTTTAAGGGTGGTTTCCAGAACTTTGAAGCTTTGAATGTTGAAGTTATTTGAATGGAAATGTCAATTTTAATAATTCATGTCGATTATTACGATTCCAAACATATCGTATACTTAAGGTCTTAAGGGTTTTGTTCGGTGGTTTACTTGAATTGTTGGTCAACAAGACATCCTGTCCTAGATCGTTGGTGTTTTTGAAGAAAAAAAAGGCGTAATCAGTGTAACGTTTCAAAATCTCTTTTAACCGTTCCTTGCAAGGATTTTGGGATTTTAGTATTTTTTAAATTTTACCAAGCCTCTTAAAAAAAGACACTTTTCTTAGAACTTTGATAGGTCACTCAACTTTTTTGCAAAATGTCCCTTTCAAACCTATTGAATCTCGTTCTAACGTTGCAGTAACGCTAGTTAAGCTATGATTCACCATAATTCCATTATTGGATTATGTCTTTCAGAAGAGGGTACCCTGGTCGAAATTCTTACTGTTCAAGTCCTTTATTTTCAATGAAACTTTCGATTTTTTATGACGTACTTTAAAAGGGGCACTTTGATGCTTAAAACACTTGAAAATCTCCAAATGCAGCGTTTAAACATTAAGATTTAAAAGAGTAAACATTTCGACCAGGATACTTTCTTATGAAGTTCATAGTATATTGATTCAAACGAAGGAAAAAATTTTTGCCAAATGGCACGAGCCGCCACTGGAGTTGAGGCTTTTTCGTTTTATTCAATGAAATTCGATGGTTTCGCATAAGTACCTGGTACCCACTATGCACCGAATATTTGACACAAGAATATCGGAAGCTCTATTCAATTTGTGTCGTTTTTTTTCCTTTCTCAATTTTACTAACATAAATTTATTTTGTTTTGTTTCAGGTAAGCAAGTTTTTAAAGTTGAATCAAACTTTAGATACAATCTTGTAGTGTATTCTGTGAGTAAAAATTGAAATTTATCATCTTTATTTCCTTGATTGGTGAAGGTGTTTTTTTTTACACAAACACAAGTCACAAGTTTAGACACAATCTTGTCTTGTATTGTGTGAGTAAATATTAAAACGCATCATCTTTATTTCCTTGATTGGTGAAGGTGTTATCTTTACACAGACACAAGTCACAAGTTTAGACACAATCTTGTCTTGTATTGTGTGAGTAAATATTAAAACGCATCATCTTTATTTCCTTGATTGGTGAAGGTGCTATTTTTACACAATCACAAGTCACAAGTTCAGATACAATCTTGTATTGTATTGTGTGAGTAAATATTAAATTTTACCATCTTTATTTCCTTGATTGGTGAAGTTGTTGTTTTTAGTTTTCTTTTTGTTTATTTTTTGAACTCACGATCTATTTCATTAGCTTCATGACAACTGACACGCCTGTAGACGAAGAAATTTCCAATTCGTCTTAAGTACAATGGAGCAGTTGCAAAGTCCGAAATTTGATGGTTTTTTTGTGAAGGAAATAAAGGGACATATTTGATGAGCTGAGAACGTATGTGATTTTCGTTTCTTCCTAAAAATGTCCCCATTCCAGAGATACACTCATGTAAAGTTGGATAAAATCTTGTGATGTATTGTGATGCCACAACTTGAAATTGAAACTGTCCCATAGACGCGGGTTTAAGTTAAAAAAGTCGTGTTGAAAAGCGGGAATATGTGTTTTCAAGTTTTTCGGAGTGTCAAGAAAAAGTAACAACCTTACTCTCAAGACTTCGATGCAGACACGCTGATGAAAATGTCAATCTGTGTTCTAATTCTTGTCGGGAAGAGCAAGCTCAACTTGTTCAGTTCTAAGAGACGTGGTAATTTATTGTCTGCGCTGAGGAACGCGTCGTGGATCAATCCCTGTTTAAGAAGACCCGAAACTCGACAGTATAACTTTTCTCAACGAAAGCTCAAAGCACGGGGTAAAAAGGTGAAAAGTTCAAAAAAGTTAAAGATTTTGTTATGAGGTCTTGTTGAGAGTTTCCTTTTAAGTCGATCCCCCGCGCTCGCTCGGTCCGAACTTTTAACGAAAACAAACGCGCGCGGATAAAGACATGACAATGGAGACGAAAACCGATCAAAAACATTGAAACATCGACGAATATCTTGGAAATATTTCGCAGTGGTGCCGATTCTAACGATCGAGTTGATTAAATGCTGTAATGATTGAAAAGATGGGATTATGGGATACCAAAAATGACTCTATAAATTGGCTAAGTGCCATCGTTGTTTCTCGTGATGTTTGATGTGCTATGTGCATTAAACACTGTTCTTGTTCTAAACGACTACACCGAAAAATAAACTGCAGGGATTACCCTACGAACACTTTTCATCAAATTAATCTGGGGGAGACCCCCAGACCCTTTAATATTCGGAAGACCTCTGCGGCGATCCTTGAAATTCACGACTTTTGGGTAGACTGGATAAGAATGGAAAACGGTGATTGGTGGAGACGAGTCACGTGGTTGCCCAGTCTAATCAAAATACGGAATGAATTAGATAAGTTATCAGGTACTCCAAGACGGCCCGATTAAATGCTGTAATGATTGAAAAGATGGGATTATGGGATACCAACATTGACTCTTTGGGCAAAGTGACATCGTAGTTTCTCGTGATGTTTGATGTGCAATGTGCATTATACACTGTTCTTGTTCTGAACGACTACACCGAAAAATAAACTGCAGGGATTACCCTACGAACACTTTCTCATCAAATTTAATCTGGGTGAGACCCCCAGACCCCCCTTTAATATTCCGGAAGGGACCTCCAGCAGCGGGCCGATCCTTGAAATTCACGACTTTTGGGTAGACTGGATGAGAATGGAAAACGGTGATTGGTGGAGACGAGTCACGTGGTGGCCCAGTCTAATCAAAATACGGAATGAGTTAGATAAGTTATCAGGTACTCCAAGACTACCCGATAACTTATCTGATCCATTCCGTATTTTGATTAGACTGGGCAATCACGTGACTCGTCTCCACCAATCACCGTTTTCCATTCTTATCCAGTCTACCCAAAAGTCGTGAATCTCAAGGATCGGCCCGCAGACCTCCCTTCAATATTCTGGGGGAGATCCCCAGATCCCCTTTAATATCCTGGGGGGAGACCTCCAGATCCCCTTTAATATCCTGGGAAGAGACCCCCAAAAATATTTTCTGAGTTGGCAACACTGAATTTTTTTTTTTTTTTTTTTTTTTTTTTTTTTTTTTTTTTAACTATGGCGCTCTCTCCTCCTCTTGCGTTGTGCGCGGGAGGAGCAGAAAGGGGTCTGTCCCTTTTGTCTCGACCGTGCTTGCACGGTTCTGCGTTAGTATATATATAGTATATATAGTAATAGCGTTGCCTTGGCGGTGCTCAGATTTGAAGTTATTACTTATGCAAACTTTAGAGAGATGGGACGTCGAGACCAGGGGGGTTGGGTGGGGGGGGGTGGAAGGGGGTGGGGGAGGGGCTCGTAGCAGAGGGCAAGGGCTAAGTGACGCTCCAATGTTTTTCTTCGCTAAGGAGCCGAGGGTGGTGGGGGTGGAGGGCGTTGAAGGGTGGGGGTGGGGGGTGGGGGTGGAGGAAGCTTGTTCACTTGTTTTCTTGCTTGCGTTAGCAAAGCGCGGGGCGGGAAAACGCGAAGCAGCTTCTGAGCTTTTCTCTCCTCTCTGCTCCTGGAAGAGAGATGAAGAGTTGAGCAAATATTTTAGAATACATTAAACGTTCTCATGCCACGGATGAGGGGTGGGGGGATTGGTGCAGGATGGAGGGGGGAAAGAGGTTAGGGATAGGGATACAGGGTGGTGAGGATTGAAGGAGGGGGTCCTTTCGTTGTTGCCTGATCCGCTGTCTTGGTCCCTGGCAGGGTCTCCAGACTCCAGAGGCGGATCCATGAATGTTCCCCCATACACCTTCTTACTGAGGGTTTTGTTCTGGACTTGGTGGCTACCGCCACTTATGATCTCACTTGGCCCTTCTGAATGAATTTGAAATTTGGCAACAATGAATTTTCTCCATTTAAATTCACCAAATAAGTCGATCGCTTCAGTCATCGGCGATGACCAGGCATTTCGACCTTTTTAATGAGTTTAAATGGGAGAAAGGAACGTTGCCAAATCGCACGCCTCGCCACTGAAAAGGACGGGGATAGGAGCTAAAGACACGTTGTGACAGGTGTGGAAAATACCGTTGGAGCACTTTGTAATAGGTGTTTTGCATATCGCATACCCAGGTCAGGTATGTCCCAGGTCCCCACGTACTACACTGAAAAAAAAAAGATCACCAGAAGCATGGCAATTTGTGAACCTTTGTAAGGGATAGTATAATTATTACCAGAATGGGGCTCTTACAAACTTTTGCTATAAGCAAATAAATAGTCCAATCTTATGTAAAGACCAGCGAAAATCACGAAAATCACACTAAAAAAGTGTAAAATTCAGTAACAAACTCACATAACTGCTATAACGGCAAGTTCGTAATGGTAGTTCAACGCAGGTATCATGGGAGATTCCTGTCTATTAAATGTCACTTTTTCTACGGAAACACAGAGATATGTCTCAATTTAGATAGGAATCTCCCATGATACCTGCGTTTCTCCGCCACTATAAGCCCGATTCTGAGCGTGAATTTCGTGAGTTTTTAGTGCACTCATTATCATTTTTACAGGTTTTTATGCAAGAATCAACTCTTCAATCCCCTGCAGCAAAAGTTTGCAAGAGCCCCGTTCTAGTGTTTGTATATACTTTAGTTCTTGCATATTTTTTTTTTTTTTTAGGAAATTCTATTTCTATGACCTTATTCTGGTACTAACAGCAGAATTTTCTGGAGTTAGTACCAGACTGACTGTCTGTCGTTAAGCTTTTAGTAATATGACTAGAATCTGGTATTATGACAATCGCTTTTGTTCAGTGTAGTATCGCTGACTAGTTTTCTCCCGTTAATATATTCCGATTTTTTTGTTTACTCTCTAAAAAATAAACTTTCTCTGTATGAACAATGCACGCAGGGCGCCAGTTAAGATTCGTCTGTGAAAGCAATGTTAAGTATCATAAACTTTCTACCACGTTTTTCCATCGCTTTGAGAACGTAAAATTTATGAAAAATTATAATTTTGCCCTAACAGATCAAAATCTAACTCTTCTAAACATGAATAGTTTAAATAAAGTAAAATTCTGTAATTTTTTTTGCAAGCCGTCGCTGTTCGATTCTTCTTATGCATGTGTATTAACTATTTGCAGGTAATCCAACCACACTCATTATTCCTTGCACACGGAAAAACAAAACAAAAATGCCAATTTTTTGATTCAAAAATTTATTTTGTCAGCATAACAATTTTGTCGATTTTCAGCACTCAGTTTTGTTAAATTAACAAAACTATTTTGAGATCAAGAATTTTAACATGTAAATATTTTAATCAACGTATTTTTTTGTCCATTCATTGTAATTTTTTGTCCTTTCTTCCTTTTAAATTCGGCAACGCGCCCTTTTAAACTCTGTGTTGCTACATTAATAAAACAATGGGCGAGGATTCGAGGAAGTCCCTCGTCTCCAGGAAAATATGAGTCCCTGCTGGATACATTTAAACCGTTAACAATCCCGTAGCTTTAATTACATCCCTTCTTTTTTTATACTTTTTTTTTCCTTCCTTATTTATTTCATTATTTCATTATTTACCTCTTTTTTTCTCTCTCCTCCACCCTCCCCTCCTCCCCGCTCTCCGAGCTTTTCGCTGCGTCAAAGTTTAATTTTCATCCTTGGGTTTTTGAGCTTTTGCCGACAGCGCGCAACGTTTGCCCGCCATTTTGGACTTTCTTTTTACTCTCGAGTCTGCAATGCAAGTTGTCGTCGACGATCTCCCCCTTCCATACCCCCCACCCCCTTCCCTCCCCACACGACTACCCGTTGAGCTTTGCAGCTCTTTCAGAGCTTTAAAACTTTCAGTCCGTGCTTTTTCAAACACGTTGTTTTCGTCCTGAATTAAATTGCGCATTTTTAGTACCTACCCCGTTTTGTTGCACAATGTCTTACAGTATAGTAAGCGGGTGACTGTGAGTGAGTGAGAGTTACTAACAGAATGAGAAAGTAATACAGGAGGAGAGGGAATGGTTAATTCTTTTAGTGCATCCGCACAGAGAAAAATAATTCGGTAAAATTTGATCACCGAAGTTTTCGGTCAGAGGAACCGAAATGTTCGTCCTGAGTACCGAATGCTTTATTAGTAATACTGAGTATTAGGTAGGGGCGGAATTTGGGTTATACTTACCGATTTCTTCGGTACTTTCGACCGAACATTTTGGTTTATTCAACCGAAAATTTCGGTGATCAAAATAAGTCGAATTTTCAGTTCAAAGAACCGAAGCATTTTTCTCTGTGCGAGGGCTTGCGAGTTGACTTATTTGAAGGGGAATTTATTATCATAACCATATTCTGATAGAAACATCAGTTTTATCTGGTATAAAAACGATAGTAATTTTTCTGTTGACATTATTTTCATTCTACTTCTAGGAGCTTTATTGGAGTTTCTGAAAACTTCCCGCATATTATTATGCAGTATGCACGAAGAAATATTTTTACAAATAATTGCCAGAATTCTCATGAGTAGTTCCCGAAAATATGTTTTTGGTTGCGTTACGCAGAATTCTGGTCATTTTACGTAGAATTTCGGCCAGAAATTCTGGCAATTTTTTTTTTACTGGCCGCAATAATTTGGTGAAAAGTGACCAATAACTATAGCCAAAGTGGCTCAAATTTTACTTTGAAAGATCAGAACTGTCCTGGACGCTGCCAAAACTTTTTTTTGGGAACTTTGGGAGCGATTTTTCAGTGCGCTCATCGTCATTTTTACAGGTTTTTATTCAAGAACCAACTGTTCAATCCCCTATAGCAAAAGTCCGCAAGAGCCCCATTGTACACTACGCCACTGGTTCAGTTCTGGTTCGGTTCTTCTGGGACTGGGCCGCGCCATCCGCCATCCAGTGCGCGACACGGAGACTGCGCGCGACTCCAAGTGCGGGTGTGAAAAAGCGGTCTCGGGTATCGCGTCTTGCGTCTCGCGGGTTCCAATCTGTGCGGTCATAGAGTGGCTATGATGGGCATGGGATGGGCATGGCGAGGGAGGCCGCACTCCTTGCCTCCGTTATTCCTCAAATTGATGGCGACGATGACGGAAACTCCACCGGGGGGGGGGGGGGGGGAGGGTAAGAGAGGAACAAGAACGGGGAGGGGGGGGGGGGATTGTTCGACAAAAAATCCTCGGTAATTAGCCACACAAAGATGGACTAGTTAAGGATCGACGCTCTCCTTGGACTCTGCGTTGTCACGTTTAAATATGAAAGCGATGTCTGCGAAATGTGAAAGAATACGCGGAGTCTTTGAACTTTGCTTTATTTTGCTGAATAACTCATTCGTCCTTTTGATATGGTGCTGGACAGGAGCGGAGCGACGAGCGTACCCCCCCCTTTTTTTTTTTTTAGGGGGAGTAGACTAAGAGTTAGGCAAAAACTATCTCAGAATAGATTAATTAACACTAATTTAACGAACTAATTTAATACTGTAGATTTAACTGATTTACAAATAGATTGTTACTTTTAGCCGAATTTATAGAGCTAATTTTTCTTTGGGTTTTCGAGGGTTTTTTTTTTTTTTTGTTTTAGGCAGAGGTGTTAGAGAGAAGCTTGAAATTCATTTCTCTGTCTTATTGTCTCTCTCTTTCTTTGTATGAAATATTCAATAGGGCAGTTGCAAGGGTCTGAAATGTTGTGTTTTTTATGAAGAAAATGAAAATACTTGGTGAGCTGAGGACAAAGATGCCTTTGGTTTCTAATTAGGTCCTTTTGTTCCAGAGATGGGATTTTGGCCCAAAACACATTGTTTTAAATGGGAATACCGTGTAGTGACATCACTTCTCACACGATTTTTTACAACTTTACACGTGTGTATCTCCAAAACCGGGACTCTCATGAAAAAACCAAAGGCACCATTGTTCTCAGCTTATCAAGCACTATCATTTTCTTTACACAAAACACAAAATTTTATACCCTTGCAACTGCCCCATTCTTTAGTTCAATTCAACTTCAGGTATATAATTTGTATTTTTTGATTTTTTTTCTGTATGTACTCATTCTTTTAAGTGTTTGCGTCTGAAATAAACTGCTTTCTCCCTCTCTCTCTCTCTCTCTCCCTCTCTCTCCTCTCTTTCTCTTCTCTTTCTCTTTGTGGTTCTCATAGGTTCGCACGAAAGTCCGCTCCGAAACTCTCGAACGGATGGTTCCGGACAATGAGGGCGGGGGGGGGGGGGGGGGGGAGGAGGCTCATTCGTGGCTGGCCGGCGAAGCTCCAAATTTATAAGCGACCAATCAAAATTCAACTCGCAATATGATGGGATCGGGGACGGACGTCAAGCGAGCGTCACTCAAATAATAATGTCTACCCAGCAGCCACTGCGCGCGAGGAAATGACTATATAGACGGACGCGCGACGCGTCCGCGACTTCCAAGTCTGCCTCCGTCGTCGCGTTGCGCGCTACCGCCGCCGTTTGAGATTGCGAGAGACCAAATAAAACTCCGCCCCTCATCACAAAATTTAGTAGCCAGCGCATATTTTATGTACATTTTCACTAAAACGTAATTAGGGGGTCCGGGTACGAGTCCCCATCGTCCGTCGCACCTTGGTCGGATTCCTTTTGTTTCCGACAGACCTTTCGATAGACTTAAACATACCTCTACTCAAATAGCCTACCTACGCAAACCTAACCTAACCTCTTTTCCCATAGATAGACTAAAACAGACCTATCGATGGACTAAAAAAGTCCTATAGATAGACTAAAAAAGTCCTGTAGGTAGACTATACTCAAATAGCCTACCTAAGCTAACCTAACCTAACCTCTCTTCCCATAGATACACTAAAACAGACCTATCGATAGACTAAAACAGACCTCTGCTCAAAAAGCCTATCTAAACTAACCTAACCTAACCTCTCTTCCCATAGATATAATAAACAGACCTATATCGATAGACTAAAACAGACCTCTGCTCAAGTAGCCTACCTGAGTGAACCTAACCTAACCTAACCTAACCTAACCTAACCGTTCCTGACCAAAAATTTCATGGTTTATTCAGTATTCAGTGCGTGCCGATTTCTGCCACCAGGGAGCAATACGGTTCGAATGTGTGAAACGGAGCTCCGGAGCTATTGCAAGATTATGCTGTAGACAAATGGCCTTTCAATTCCTATGTCGAATGCTGCAAAAATAACGATGAGACCATTAAAAAAGTCTAAAACTCACTCCTAGCAGAGAAAACTTAACTTGAAATTTTGGGTGACCACCCTTACATGTATGCACCAACCTTGGATTAGGACCCCAAACAAAAGAACAGGACATGAATTTAAATGGCGTTTTCCTCGTTTATCACGCAACGTAGAACTTTTCTGTAGTTATCACCGTGCTCCTAGTGACGAAATGTGTAGAAACGGACCTTTAATTCCTTCAAATTTACTTTTTGAAAGCAAATTCATTAATCTCATTGTTCAAATTCGTAGGTTATGTTCTTTTGTTTGGGGTCCGAATCCAATGTTGGTGCATACATCCAAGGGTGGTCACCCGAAATTTCAAGTTAATAAGTTTTCCCTGCGAGGAGTGAGCTTTAGACTTTTTTAATGGACTCATCGTTATTTTCGCAGCATTTTACATCAAAATTGGCAGGCCATTTGCCTACAGCAAAACCTTGCAAGAGCTCCATTTGTCTTGCCCTGGGGACCTAAGAGGTTACAGCCATACTACCGCAAAGTGTTTTTTTCTGTGTGAATCTTTAGCGTTTAACATCCAAGCAGCTCTTATAGGGAGGAGGCTTGACGGAGCCCAAGACCCCAACAATAAGTGAAGTGACTCGAAAAAACGTTTGCTGACTTTACCGGAGGGAAGCAATTTTGAAATTCGCCGATAGTTCAGGAATCATCGATGAATTTCTGCAGAGATGAGCTTCTATCGGAATAGAAGCTATCAGAAATGACACCACCCTTAAGAATATCACAAACTCGATCATTTTCGTTGGCATTACGATACGATCGTTCATAATCAGCCTGCTGGTTCACAGAAAAAAAAAAAAAAAAAAAACTACGGTGAAAATAACCATACGGATACCTGATTTTGGCACCTGCTAGATTTTATGGTAATGTTAACCAGAAGTATACTATGTTTTGACTAGGTACTAGGTGATGTTACCTGATTGCATGTCGAATTTACTCAAAGTATCGGTAAATGATGTACCATACTTCTGGTCAAGTTTACCATAACATGTAGCAGGTGCCAAAATCAGGTATCTGTATGGTTATTTTCACTAATCCTTTTTTTCCGTGTTGGTTTCAGGATCTTCATAAAACCCAGGCACACCGTATCACGGTACCTGCCATCGGCACTAAGACCTTTCATCTCGTTCCACTGTGCTTTGTTGTCAGAACAATTTTTTTTGTTTTCGGTGCGATGAGATCTGCCCTGCCCTGCCTTTGGGGGGGGGGGGGTGGCTAGCGATTGTTACTGCATGACAGAATAAAGGGCAGGAGGGGGAGTGGGAGGTGCAGGAGGAGACAGGGAAGGAATGGTATAGAGGTATAGGTAGGCGCCCCCACCAAATTAGCGCGGAGGAGGGGACCGGGCGTCCCCCGGACGAGGGGGCGAGGGAGGGAAGCAAGAAAAATACATGGAAACGGTTGCATGGTCGGGTTGGTACCATTGGCTAATCTTGTCAGGTCATCAGCAACAATTATATGCTAATATCGGTCGGAGAAGCGTTGAATAGGAATAGAGTGCGACGGATGATGAGGGGGGGGGGGGATAGCAGTGACTTCCTCGGTGCGAGAAGCCATCCGAAGTGTAACTAGGCGCTTCTCTCTCTCTATCTCTCTCTCTCTCTCTCTCTCCCTCTCCCTCTCCCTCTCTCTCTCTCTCTCTCCTCTCTCTCTCTCTCTCCCTCAAACTCACTGTTCAGGTGAGCTAAGACTATCGGAGAGTCTAGTCCTTTCTATCTATGAGTGCGATGGTGAGGGAGGGAGAGAGTGGGAGAAAGAAAGAGATAGAGAGAGAGAGAGAGAGAGAGAGAGAGGGAGAGGGAGAGGGAGAGAGAGAAAGAGTGAGAGAGAGAGAGAGTGAGAGAGAGAGAGAGGGGGGGGGGACAAAACGGAAGAGTCGCGGCCGCTGCCGCGGTTCGGTGGCAGAAGGAGTGAAGATATAGTGAAGTGTCTTACTTTGCAATTCTGATGACTTCGATTTCTTGATTTCGTTTCGTTTCGTTTCGTCGTCTCGGGCCGTTCCTCCTGGCCGGCCCGTTCCTCTGTCCAACGACGTCGTCCGTCCTGTCCCGTCCCGCCCGGGTCCTGTGTGTGTGCTGTGTGCTTCTCGCTTGTTGGTCTCGCGGTTTAATAACAGGGTTGCGTCTCTATCATTAGTCTCCTCGGTGCGCGTTGCTCGACGCTGCCGCCGAGCCGCGCTCCCTGCGCGCGTCCACTGCTTTCGGTGGCAGTGGTGATTCCTCTATGCGCGTTGACTTGCTCTGTGATGCGCGAGCGCGCGAACTCTCGCCGCACAGACCGCGCGCGGGTTCGCCAGCCCGCCAAAGTGTAATAAGATGGGTGACGGGACAAGACTGGATTCACGAACCTGCATCGAGGGATGACCCGCGAATCTTTAAGGCTTTAACTCTCCGGTAGACGGTAGAGCACGGTGATACCTACAGAAAAGTTCTACGTTGCGTAATAAACAAGGAAGACGGCACTTAATTTCATGTCCTGTTCTTTTGTTTGGGGTCCGAATCCGAGGTTGGTGCATAAATGCAAGCGGTGGTCACCCGAAATTTCAATTTAAGTTTTCTCTGCGAGGAGTGAGTTTTAGACTTTTTTAACGGTCTCGTCGTTATTTCCGCGTCATTTTACATCAAAATTGATAGGCCATTTGTCTGCAACAAATCCTTGCAAGAGCTCCATTAGCTCTAATTGGTTGTTGCTTTTAGACTTTCATGGAGGCTAGCAGGATTCAAAGGTTCCACCCAAAAGAGATCTAGAGGGGAAAGAGAAGAAGAGGAAAGCGTGGAAACGAACTAGAATGTTGGCAAATCCGCCTGTCCATCGCTGGTCGACTAATGCATTTAACCTTCGAATTCGTTCAGGCTGTCGACTCTTTTCAAATTCGTAAAGCGTCGAGTCAGAATTCCCTTTACAAAGAATTTCATCAAGAGACTCTAGGCTAAGTGTCGTCTCAAGAGATGTTTTCGTGGAGGAATGCTGACGTCTGGACAGTGTCCTTCGAATCATCGGCAAACCCTCATCTTAGAAAGGAGGAGCTTTGTTAAGTCCGAAGGATTTGGAGCAAACTCAACGAGATACACGTCAGGTATTCGAAATGTTTGCTGAATTCCGTGACATTGTTTGTCATAAAACACTATAAGGCCATTACCGTACTGGCGTGCGCAATCCCTGGGAAAACTTCTCACCAATGATCACCTAAAATTGTTCGAATTATTGTCAACTAAATCAGGTTTTATTACCAAGAATTGTTGATATCATGTTTGGGTGACAGTTGGAATAATTTTTGGTGATCTTTGGTGACCAGTTTTCCCTGGGATGATTGACGTTTTCGAATCGAAAAAAAAGTCACTTTGCGGATCTCTAGCTGAATCCCATATAAAACGGCAGAGGCGCGTCTTATGGGATCGATTCACATTTGTTATCAGTGAGTGCGTACTCACACCAAGTCTCACTAGATTCCCTCTTGGGCCAGATTTTTTTTTAAGATCCTACAAACATATATATGGATCTTTTTTAAGCGTGACCTCTTCATTGACATTCAGATGCTAGCATGAAAATACGCTGCTCCTTCTCTTTAAAGTTTAAACCATTGAGAGCTCATGATCTAAACGTGCGTTAAAAGGACTGTACACGATTCAAAATATTATGTCTTCTTTCATCCCAGACCAGTGATGATTCTTTTTGTGCAATCGTCAAACAAACCATAGATTCCGTCGCATTGACCAAGGTGCGTCGTTTTTTTCACTGTCCACTCCTCTTTTCCTTTAGCTGGGTGATCTTGTCTTTTTAATTTCGACGCTCGAGAATTTTAAGCAGGCTTTTATTCCGATTTATGACCGTCCTCCCCCGTCCTCTCTCTCTCTCTCTCTCTCTCTCTCTCTCTCTCTCTCTCTTTCTCTCTCTCTCTCTCTCTCTCTCTCTCTCTCTCTCTCTCTCTCTCTCTCTCTCTCTCTCTCTCTCTCTCTCTCTCTCTCTCTCTCTCTCTCTCTCTCTCTCTCTCTCTCTCTCTCTCTCTCTCTCTCTCTCTCTCTCTCTCTCTCTCTCACTATCGCCTTCCTCTCTCTATCTCTCTCATTTTCTGCCGCCACTCACAATACACCGCCCAATTACCAGCTGTCCGCTCTGACCCCCCCCCCTTTCGCCCTGTCCTCCCCCCCCGTTCCAACCCATTCAGAATCGCATGCGCCACCGCGGCTCTGCGCGTGCGCAAGAGTGCGGAGAGCGTCGCGTTCGGTGACCACGGCTCGCGGTTCCTTTGCCGCTGCGTTCCTTTGTCGCCTCGTTTCGAGAACGGAGGAACGGAGCGCAAGCGGAGGAGGACGGGACTGAAATGGACAGCAGTGTTACCATTTTTTGAAATAATTATGGTTGATTTTAATTTCCCATTTAACCGACTGGCGGATCCAGGACATTGTCCTTCTCTCTCTCTCTCTCTGGCCCTTTGAAAGCATATGATGGAAAAAAGTGGAAGAAGAGACGAAAATCACGTGACTGCGTCTGATCTTTCCTTTTCTAACACATGCGTTCTAATGGGAGAAGAGAGAGAAGGGCACACTGTTGAAAATCAACCAAAAAATCCGAAATCAAAATTGCGGCAAACCAGAGCTGCCGATTTGCGTAGATTTAATGACATTTTTAAATTCACCGATGGTTCCACCGATTGAGAAAAGATTACAATGTCGAATTCAGTGTAACTGTAATGCACGAAAACACTCTGATTTGTATTCTTTTCTCAATCGTTGGAAACGCCGTCAATGTCCGCAAGTTTAAAAATTATGATGAAAAATTAAAATGTCCGCAAGTTTTCAAAGTTATCGACAACTCTTCCGGTTGAGAAAAGATAAAAGACGCTAGTATTTTCGTTCATTACAATCATACACTGAACTAAACTCTAGAATCTTTTCTCCACCGGTGGAATCTTCTGTGAATTTCAAAATGTCATTTAATCTACGCAAATCGGTAGCTCCGCAGCAAACATAAAAATGAGGGTACATTTTACTCTTATGCGGAGTAAAAATAGGTTGTACCGGGAGTAAAGGGCGAAAAATACTATCAAGGAGGGTGTGTACGCTTCCTCGGTGGAGTATCAATCAGTATCAATCTTTCTTTAACTCCGAAGAAGTCCAAATTACAACTATCTCTTTCCTCCTTTTCACGCCATTTTTTCTTCCGCAAATATCTAACTCCAAAAACTATTTACCGGGAGAAATTATGGCTCATATATGTAACCGGGATCGGAGTGAACATTCCTAAAAATTTGAAATCCTGGATCTGCCAATGATATGACTCACTGTAGGAGTTGGTATTTTTCATAGGAAAGTCTGGCAACAATGTTGAACCATCGCGGTGGGAACGAGGATGAGTTGACGGTGAGCGCTGCGCGGTGGAGGTGCGGATAGAGCAGGTGACACTGAACTGAGTTCGTGTTATTAATTATTAAATTATGTTAATTAATAATCTTTGCGTGTAAGTGTATGATCTCCTACGATCTTCGGTAGTACGTGTGTCTCTTCCTTTTAATTAACCGCATAGTTTCGGTTAAGGAGGTTTCTATTTTTTTTTTTTTTTTTTTTCGACTGGTGCACTTAGAGATGGTTATCGCAGATATTAATGGGCTTCCTAGGGTCTTTTTTTAGTTTTCGTTCTTTTTTATTTTTATGGAATTTTTGAACTACGCTAGGTCGGGTTGTTTTACCTTGGTTTTGAAGGATATTGGTACCTAGAATTGTTCACGGAAAAGTATTGATTAATTGATTATATTTATTGAGACAAATTTGTGAGAAGGGTAAGACACTGCAACAACTAGAAACAAATCTTTGGGTTAGTCGACGCGTCATTGAGTAATCAGTCCGCTTCACCCACTCCAACAATGATCAAATTCGTATTCCAGAATGTCTTCTTGTCTCAATAACTGCCCATTTGAACGCATACATCATAGAAAAGGGTAGAGAAAGGGATGGCAAGTCACGTGGTTGCCAATAATCTGTCCTCCTCTAACACGCGCGTTCAAACGGGAACAGAGAGAGGGAGATTCCATCCACTGCTTCACCCACTCCAACAATGATCAAAGTTGGATTCCAGAATTTCTTCTTGTCTTTCTATCTACCCAAAGGGATGGAAGTCACGTGGTCGCCAAAAAAATCTGTCCTCCTCTAACACACGCGTTTAAACGGGAATAGAAAGACAGAGAGAAGGACAAATTGCAGGAATCCGCCAAAGACGGTGATCGCGCAGCGCAACGCAACTCAAACGCACCGCGCCTTGGCCACCGGAGACCGGAGGCCGGGGCCCGCGCCGCACGTCAACTAACGGTCAGCGTCCGGCCGTATCCGATGCGACGACTCAAAGGCCACGGGGGGACGATGACGTTTCTGAGGCCCCCTCTCCCTCCTCTCTTCACTTTGCAGTGAATCAATGGTCGCAATTTTATCCATTGCGAGTACCTACAGTGCTATACAGTAGATGGAGAGGAGTTCTACGCCCGGAAGAGTGTGATCACTTAAAAAAAAGAGTATAAAGAAAAGGAAGGAGAAAAAGAGGGAGAGAAAAAGGAAAAGAAAGAGAGAGACAGAGAGAGAATGTCCAGATAAGGATCGCGATTTTATCCTCTGAGCGGAGACGAGAAGAGACTCATTAAAGAAGGATAGGATAGGCGCGGTTGCTAAATGTAATAGTTCTTAGGTAAGCGCGTGAGGATACCTCAAGGTGAGTTTAATGGCCATTGGAAGAGTGATTGATCTTGTCTGTGACGTAGGAATGCGAGCCGCCGTTTGATATAGGAATGGATATCATTGCAAATGGCGATACAGTTCCATTTTTGGTTAAATTTAGTTCTCGGCTCATGGTGATTACTATTTGATTTTATATGGTTAATATTAGAGTCACTTGATGGGGAGTACCAAATTGACGCTTTACGCATTTGAGAGGAGTCGACCGCGAGAACGCATTCGAAGGTTGAGTTCGACAGTGAACCAGTGGTGGACAGGCGGATTTGCCGGGATTCCGGTGCGTCCCCATGAGTTCCTCTGTCCATCGACTTTTTTTGTGTGAGGCCTTCGATGTCAACGACTCCTGCTCGTTTCCGTGAAAGCCTAAAACCAACGACCAATCATTACTCGTTGAGCTCGTGTCGGTGATCCCTATACGATATTACCATCAGGGGACTCTACTTAATATTTGGAGTTAACCCTCAAGTTCTTTTGTAATGCGCGGGCTCCCAAGATTGCGGTCCCCAATTTCAAAGTATATTTCCTTTCTTCTTCTTACTTTTCTCACAACTAACAAAATTAGAAATTTAAAAAGTTTAGCAGATGCCTGTCTGTATTCCAGCATAACTTTTGAACCAATCATCCATATGCATCCAAATTTTGCAGAGAGGTTGCTTCTCTCATTTCCCAGAGGGACTTTTTTTGATTTTTTTCGAAATTTTGAATCGGGTAACGTGGGTAAACACTAAACAAAGGGAAAAATTGGAATGTTTCAAATACATTGTCTGGATTTGGATGAAAATTTGCAAAAAAACATTCTGCAACCAACCTACGGTCAAATTAATTCCTTAAGGGAGGTGTGGGGGTCTCCCCCAGAATATTTTAGTGGGTGTGGGGGTTTCCCAACTTTCAATCTGACTTGACAACAGAGCGGCCATGTAATTGGTGCTGTTTTAATGAAATAGAAGTGACTAGCTGTCGCCGCGCCGGTCGTTGCGCGGGTGAATGTGACGCTACTTTACCAGTTACCGCTCTTCTCCTGCTCCTCCTGATCCTCCTGATACTCCTAGCTAGTACCATACTACTGAAAAGGAGGGGAGTGGCGGAGGAGCGTATATCATACATGGTGAGTGTACGGAGACGACGGTGACGGAGAAGTGTATACTGTATAGAGTCTCTTGTGTGGACTCGTCTCAACTCGAGTGAAACCCATTTGCCCATTGCGCCTTTTAATTACTACTCCTATATGCTAATCGCTTAACCCCCCCCTCCTATATAGTTCCCCCCTCCCCCCCGTTTTTCTACCGCCGCCGCCTCCTCCTCCACCGGTAACGTAACACACTGACAATGCAACGCGCCGCTCAAACCCGCGCTACCGACCACGACGGATGACGACCGACGGACGGGCGCGGGCGGGCGCGGGCGGGCGGGGACGACTCGCGGCGTCAAAAAGACGCGCGAAGATGCGCACCGTTGCGCGCATGCGCAGATCCTATGTGTTGCGCGCTGTGCGTTGTGTGTTGTTGTGTGTGTCGTGCGCATCGCCGCCGCCGTGTGTTACAGCGTTACACAAGGGATGGAGGAGGAGGAGGGGGAGTAAGTGTTTGTTGTTAGTGCTTTGCGAAACTCGCACTTTTTGAGTGTGTGTGATCTAAAGGACTTCGTACACGCTCAAACTAGGATCGTCAAAATGGCATCGGTGAGCCGAAATCCACCACAAACGGCTGCATGGTTGGTGGATGTTCTGTACGTCAAAAAACTCTGCAATTTGACGGTCCGTCAAATTGGACGATGGATGGTGTGTCATCGGTTCACCAATCTACAGTCAAGGAAACCAGTAAACCCGGCCGTTTTTGAGGTTTTCTGTTCAAGAGTAATGTTTGATTTTTGGAATTGTCAGGTTGGCAATTCTGCAGTTTGATCAAATCTATTTGAGCGTGAACGAAGGCCTTAAGGCCTTTTTTTTCAATCTGAGAAAGTAGGTATAGTTACACCACCAGAATCCGATAACCAGAGCTGCTGTTTTTTGTCAAATAAAATGGATAGACAAATTAAAGAATGAAACGGTACAATAGAGAGTAGGAGAGGAAAGAAGCATACTGGAAAGTTCAGTGAGGAGAATGAATATATTAATAGGACACGTCCTAAGACAACTAGGAATAGCTAGCTTAGCAATAGAGGGGCGTGTAGAAGGGAAAAACCGCAGGGTGTGCCAGGGATTAGATTCTATATATTTATTATATAGGGCAAATAGTTCAGAATGTTTGCTGTGAGAGAATCCATGTGATTATTTTCTCAGTGGGGATGTAACATTTAAAACTTCAGAAACGGTTAAGGACGGAAATGTTTTTCCTCGTAAGCCTTTTTCTTTATACCTTCCGAGGAATTGTGAAGTACAGACCTCATCTTAAGTTTTGCTGTTTATACCAAATGAGCAGATTCAATATAAAATTCTCACTGAAACAAAGAATTTCTAAATTCTAATATTTTTACCACAAGCACAACGATGAGTCAACCAATGCATTTCTAGTACCCTCTCCTAAAAATCCTAATATCTCATCAGAATATACGCATTGTACGAGAATATTCCCTCCAAATTTTCAAGAAGTATGGTATAAAAAAGTTGATAAGTCTGGTGATATTTTTAGAAATTTCAGGGGAAATTATCATTATTGTGCTCTCGTAATATGTTTTGATAGTGCTAAATATTCCTTATCTCGTTAATTTAGGGCTTTTTTCCATAAGTTGATTTGTTTTAATTCGTACGCTTTTATTTGATAATTTGATGCCAACTCAAAAGGAAGCCGGCCTCGCTTTAAAAGATCTTCGATACAAGTTATTTTTTCGATTTGAAGTCGAACAAAGCACAATAAAAATCTATATGTGCGTTCTAAGTCATAGCTCGTTGTAGTGAGCCTAGGTATGATAAGTCCGAGTGTATAGGTGGCGCGTGCAATTAAAATACATTCAGCGAAGGTTTGTCCTATTATTAATGAATGACGCGCGGGTTGACATGTGACAACGATAGTGAAATCTCGCCGACGCGCGGCGTCACACAAACAACGCGAAAATATCTCGCGTAGCGTTTTGTGTCATTCATAAGAAACTCGACGATCGTAGTGAATCAGGAATCAGTGATCAGTGGGAACGGGCTGGGAATGGATCGACTGCAAAGGGGAAGGCGGGAGGCAAAAATGCTACACCCGAAGCCGAACCGTAGTTGTCAAATGGACGAATCCGATTTTTTGATTTTAATGAATGGAGTCAACTTTGAAGCTTTAACCCCTAAAATCCGGCACTATTACAACCCCTTCTCACAAATTCTTTATCAATCTCAATAAATAGATTTAAATTTTCTCGTTTAGTTTGATATTCATAGTGATTTTTTTAAAAATACATTTAAAACCATGTTAATTTGATGGTTCAAATTTGCACCGTGGATACAAAGGGTTAAAAAATCGTGAAAAAGAATTTCGTAAAACACTGAAAAAAAATGAGTATCAGGAGCACAATAAAGATGGCAACTGAGGAAATTTCTAGTGCTGTTACCAGAATTCTGTAGTAAGGTACCTCAGTTCTTGAAATTGTTTATGAAGTTGCGGTAATATGACCAGATTGTAATAGAAATATCAGAATATTTTGGTGAAAGTACTTATTAGAAATTGAAATTGATATGAAGTTAATCGAAATGAAGTTCAACGACTCTGTAACTTAGGCTCTTTCTGTTGAATATTTGTTTTATCGTGGGAAACAAGATATTGTTACAGGGTATGCAGTTGCAATGCGCCTGACAAATCATGTATGGGTACGTACAGATATTCACTGGGGCATCGCTATTTTAAAACCCTTAACTGCAGATGAGCCCGGATCTGGAACAATTACTTTGAAGCCTTATCTAAAAGTAGGGGACTTGAGTGGTACTGTCGCTGCATGGTGGGTCACATGTGGAATAGATACTAAACGAGTAAGAATTGTCGAGTTTGTCCTAGAGCGCGCAGCACAGGATAGAGAACGTGCAGAGTGGTTGAAAATAGCTTATTGAAAATCTGATAGAGATTTTCCGATTTTCATTGTTATGTTTGGGAGTAACGCAGGGTTACCATATACAAAAAAAAAACAATTATTGAAACTTACTAACTTATTTTTTACTACTTTAATTTTTTTTTTTTTTTTTAGCCTGAAACCTTTATTTTCAGTTGCATGAATACCTAAATGCGGGTAAGGCCATATTTGGAACAATTAATATTCAGGCTCTCTACCATTGAAATATAATGGAAAGAATTTTTTCACTATTTTTCCCTGTCTCAAGGATCAAAATTGTACTGAAAAAAAAAAAAAAAAATTATTGAAAAAAAAAAAAAATCATGGAGAAAAGGGTTAAATGGTGTCATATGCGTTGCGTATTGCATTCCCTATGTTAAATAGTGTCATGTGTGTTGCGTATTGCATATATACCTTATGTATTGAATGGTGTCATGTGCGTTGCGTATCGCACGACCTACGTTAAATCGTGTCACGTGCCTTGCGTATTGCATCCCCTGTGTTAAATAGCGTCATGTGCGTTACGTATTGCATACCTCATTATATGTGCGTTGCGTATAGCTCAACCTACGTTAAATGGTGTCTTGTGCGTTGTGTATTGCATACCCTATGTCAAATGATATCATGTGCGTTGCGTATTGCATACCCTATTTTAAATGGTGTCATGTGCGTTGCGTATCGCACGACCTACGTTAAATGGTGTCATGTGCTTTGCGTATTGCATACACTACTCGAAGATTTTACTGCACCAACTGGCAACTATGAGCCGAACCTGATCGTTATCATAGCTTGTCTCCTTGTCACTCATTGATAACTGATCGCTGATAATAAAGTTGACGACTCGCGCGGGTGCACGCGCGCACGCGCTCGCCCGTGCGTGCGGCTCGGACAGAAGACTTTAGTATCAGTGTGCGATGTTGCCAAATTTGGGAGGACTTCATTGATAGTCAGAATTTTCAATGTATTTAAAACAAAAATTTGCAAATTTGGTGGTAATGATCAAAAGTTCTTGCGAGTTATCGTGACACTTGGTTGGAATCAAAGCAGCCGTTTTGTGTGTATATTTAATAAAATGTCATTTTTCAAGTTATACCGATGATTATGAGTTCACCTGTTTCACCTGTTTTTCAGGGATACACTTGAGTCAGGTCCTAATCAGTCTAAAACTAAAACCTTACCATAATAGTGGTTAAAAAAAAAAAAAAAAAAAAAAAAAAAAAAAACACACACACACTTTGAGAAGTTTTAGACCGCGGAATGGCCCGATTTTTACATCTGTTTATTGGAGAAAAAAAGGTCTTATTAAATATGATCAGTAGGTGAAGTGGAGTTTAGTTACACCCAGTGGCGTCGCGTGCAATTTGGCAACAATGTATTCTATCCATAGAAACTCATGTAAAAGATCGAATTCAGGGGGTGCACAGTGCACAAGGAAAAATCGATATATTTAATGAGTTTAAATGGAGCACTTGCATTGTTGCCAGATGGCACGCGACGCCACTGGTTACGCACCCTTGATGTGTAGTATCCTATAAGTATGTCTAGCCAGCAATAATGAAGGTTATATTTCATTGTAATAACTTTATCACGTTTTTTGGTGCCAAAGGCGACACACTAGATAGACCATGACTGTAGCAAGCTCATCAGAATCGAACATTGTGAAAGAAGTTGCAGACATACATAGTACGATTTGCTAGCTGCAGTTGCGTGATTTAATATGGAAGAAAAAGAATAAAAAATTGAAAATTAAACAAAAAATTCAAGTATAAACCGGGATTGTTGTTTAGTGTTACGTACCCTTCGGGATTCTTGTTTACGAAATAATCATTTAACAGTTTGAATCAACTATTAACTTCAATTTTGATATGAGAACCGTTTTCGGTGCCAACATTTCGAATTACTTACAAACTCGACCGCAACTTTAGCAAAGCGCAACTCTGCCAATCTCGATCAGCCCTTGGGAATAATAAGAGTGACTGATCAAGAGTTACGAGAGATGATAAACTGATCAATTGATTCGGTATTTCGAAAAAGTACCGACGAAACATCAGGTCTGCTCTCAGGAAGTCATATCAATACTTTCCGTGTCTTTTATTACCAAGAAAGAGATCACCTGAAGTTTAATGACTCTTGTTAGGAATTCTCAGGTTGTTTTATCACTTGGCAACTGTTAGCAAGTTTCAGTGACAATCAGAATCTACTTGCGTGGTTACTTGATAAATTCGATGCGTCCTCGTCGCACGGAACTGATTGGTATAAAGATTGATACTGATTGAAGAACTGATTGCGAATGAGTCTTGATAGTGGAGATGTAAGTGTACTATGACTTCCAAAAGAAAGTACCCCGGTCGGAATGTTTACTCCTTCAAATATCGGTAAGCTTTGAGCATTTTTTAAGACTTCAAAGCGTTCAAAAACAAAGCAGAGAGCCCATTTTAGAGTACGTCTTGAAAATCGTAAATTCTGTTAAACACAACGGGAAAATTTCATGCTGGGAATTTCGACCAGGAAAAGTATCGTATTGGTCTCTTAAAGTATATTGTGGGGACTGGGATGGGATAGTTTCGTTCAATTTCATGGTATAGGTTTTAGATTACAGTGACACTTCTTTCATAATTCGTGACAGAATACATGGATCCTTTTGGAAATTCGGAAAAATTGACTCACACATGAAATCATATGAGAAAAGTTCGTTCAATTTAATGGTATAGGTTTCGGATTATAGTGACACACTCTTTTTCTTCAAAAAACAAAAACATCATCAACAGCAACTCATATCTGTTTATTTTAAGAAAAATTCGCCGTTTAAAATTCCAAGAAAAAAAAATTATATACTTGAACCGAGAATTCTCTTTACATTGCAAAAAATGCATTTTATGAAATACCTACTAATTTAGCAAAAAAAAATTGTTGATTTATATTTTTTGCTTCATTCATATTGTTAGCAATATTTGTAACTTCATGTGCAGTTTCATTGCTATGCTCTAGCAATATGTTTTGCTAGTTAGCCACGTTTCGGGCCAAATAAGGATTTTATGAATTGCCATTTTTGCAATTTAAAATCTATTCCCGGTTCGTGGCAGTCATATTGCAATTTTTAATGATCTCTTTTTTGTGTGATGTTTTTGCTGTAAGCAAGAAATACATATTTTTTAGTCGTTTACAGTAGTGAGTATTCATTCTTTTGGGATGCTGCAAACGCGTTTGAATAATGCAACTTTGTCGGCACTTTTTAGAAACAGCGAAAATAGCTGTCACAGTGCACTGCGGGGAAAAAATTTGTACCAGAAGCATAAACAGTATGTCAACCGAGGCTATATTACTGATTAGTAGAACTATGGTATTTGTTCCATATTTCTTGAAAACTAATTTTGAGGAAATTCTGGTACGATGACCAGGCTCCGATGGAAACATACTATAGAATTTTGTGGTGGGAATTCCACGTGATAACGTTACTACGTACACGATTTTTTGTAACTTTACAAGTGGATATCTCCAGAACCGGGACACTTAGGAAAAAACCAAAGGCCCCATTGTTCTCAGCTACACGGAGAAAAATTTATATAAGGGGCTACCAGAATTACTTATACGGAATAGTTAAATGTAAATTCTGGTATCTGTGAAGATATTGCTGGTTTCAACGAAAAATGTGTTTTGAATATTACCAGAATTCTAGTTAAGATACGCGAATGAACATTTAACCATTACGCAGAAGTAATTCTGGTAGCCCCAAATATAAATTTTTCTCCGTGTAATCAAGTACTATCATTTTCGTTAAAAAAAAAAAAAAAACACAGCATTGCAGACCTTTGCATCTGCCCCATTTAGGAATTTTTATTTTCAAATTTGAGTCATCCGTGTACACTGTACAATGTAGAGTACTATTCGACACTATATTTGTTCACTATTTTTTCATCATTAAATGTTTCTGATTCATTTTTTTCGTCGATTTTGTTTTATTTTTTTATCATACAACCAGCAACCTCGCTATAACCTATTTCGCAATGTTTGATCTCGAGTCGTTTGTCGTATCTAGTGTGTCGCTTCGGTCTCCACGGCAACTGTCAATGTCGCTTTTTAAGCAAAGCTATACTCAATCGATTGACTCTTTCTTCTCTTCTCTTTTCACGGCGCGTCGTTTTAAATTGATTAAGTATCAAAGGTATTTATGTCTCGATTTACCAACGCGCGCTCGCCCAAAGCAATCGCTCGCTTTTGAGCGCCGGGTCGCTTGTCACTAGAACCCGCATTGACATGCGGCTGTCAATTTTATTGTCACGCCTCATAATAGATCAGAAGATAAATCAGAGCGTAGGAACTTCCATTAAAAAGCATTCATCATACATAAGAACTGACAATAATTGTCAGAACCTTTTGTCACCGCAGTAGGAAGCATTCTAAGAGTTTTTTTTTTTTTTTTTTTTTTTTTTTAATCAGAGAATGCTCTATGTACACACTCAGAATTTAGTCATTTATTAATTTATTTATTCATTTATTTACATATGTATTCGTTGCAACACTTCGCCGCAAAACCTTTTGATCAGCGGTGGAGTGGACGAAATAATTATCAAAAAAAGCCTTCGAATTCTTGAAACTTTTTAAGTTTAGAATTTAAGAGCAGTGGCTAGGCGTGCGATTTGGCAACGTTCCTTTTTCTCCATTCAAACACATTAGAAAGGTCGAAATGCCTGGTCATCGCCGATGACTGAAGCGTTCGACTTTTTTGGTGAATTTAAATGGAGAAAATACATTGTTGCCAAATTTCACGCTTCGCCACTGCGTTTAAGAGTCTTTGTACAACTTTCTAAATAACCTTATCTCGGAAAAAAGAATATATTATAGTTTCGCCATTTCAAATTCAGTGCAATCCTCAGAATCGTTATTTTACACGGGTTAAAATAATAAAAATGAAGCGTTGATCGCAGATTCCTCGCGTATGGCCACTGAAATGTAATTATCGTCCGGAGGACGTGGGTAATCAAATTAGTAAATAGAGAGAAACTTCTTGTCATTCATTTTATTTTTCTTTTTGGTGTGATTGTTTTGCGTTTCAATATTTAATTACCTCAACTTTCCAAACGAACGAATCAAGTTCAAATCTATTCCAGAATCATCACCTCCTGATGAATGATGGGAATTATGTATTTTGACTGTAGGGGGTATTTCGGAAGAGAAAAAGCCGGCGATCTCTATCGATTAAAATCGAACTAATTGCGCTGGGAAGCCGGAAATAGACCGCCAAAAAAAAACACTTATTCGGGACTTGGATCCGGTCACAACCCCCGCCCCCTTCCTTTCTTGTCGAGAATAAGAGATAAGAACCGAGTCTGGAAGAAACGGCGCGTTTCAGTTCAAGCGTTCTCTTCAATGGCGTACACAGGAATTATTCTCTCTCACTCTTTTCCCGTTTGAGTGTATGTACTAGAAAAGGAAAGAGACAGGGGCTGTAGACACGTTCGAGCCCCTGTTTCTGTCCTTTTCCTACTCACGTGTTCAAATAGGGAAAGAGAGAGAAAGACTAATTCCTGTGTACGCTACTGGTCCTCTCCCTCCTCCATTTCGATCTTCTTGGATCACCTATTGTATGCTGATGTGATCAACAACACAGTTGCCAAATCTCACGAAAATCAGTCAAAAATTGCTTCTAAAATCCATAAAATACAATATATAGCGATGTATACATATATAGATATATATTTTTTTTTCGCGCCACACTTGACAATGCAGACTCCAGACGCGGAAACATCAACCGCGTTGTTTTTCATTTTGTTTAATGAGCCGAGATCCGTTGTTGCGCTGTCAATGTGTCTATGTGTGTGTGCGTGTGCTTGTAAAATACATCAACCTGCTTGCCGTCCAAGTGCGTGTTCTTTTGTGTGAGTGTGTGTGTGAGTAATTAGAATATGTAAATGATTTTGTTCGATTAGCGTATATTGGTGTAATTGTTGTAGTACGTGGTACTCGTTTTCTCATAATCAGATCCCGCCACTTTTTATAAACGAGGGTCTCCCGCAAGAGAGAAAGAGAGAGAAAGAGAGAGAGAGAGAAACAGAGAGAGAGAGAGAGAGAGAGAGAGAGAGAGAGAGAGAGAGAGAGAGAGAGAGAGAGAGAGAGAGAGAGAGATAAGATGTGCCATTGCGATCTTTGTTATACTTATGGAGGATTTTGTTCAGACCCGATTTTCCTCATCCGTGAATCGCGATCGGCTGTTTTCTGATCTTGTTTCGGTGAAGTAATTAAAAATCCATTACACTCCTTGCTATGGATGTGTAAAATCGGGTCAGAAAAACGATGTTCTTAATATCAGACGAAAGTTAGTTCTATTGTTTAGCAAAAAAAAAAAAAAGTCTCTTCAGAAATGAATGTATAAATATACGTTTTTTTTCTTCTTTTTTTTTTGCCCCAGGACTGTAACACAAATGCTTGACTTTGTTTTCACTTACCCCTCGGTTGAAGCGTCGGTGGTAGCAATTTTGGGCTATTTCCCATTGAAAAAAGGCAAAATTTAAGGGATCTGGGGGGCACGTGCTACCGTACCCCCCCCCCCCCCGGTGGATCCACCACTGCTTCCCCGTGCAATCTGGCAACGCTCCATTTTTATAATTTTAACTAGTGTAAAATAACGATTTGAGGATTGCACTTCATTTGGAATGGTAAAACTAGTAGTTTTTTAGTTGTATCCATACTTTTAACTTTGCAACTAGTTTTAAATTCAGCACTTTTTTTTTCAGTACAGATTATAAAAACTTTGTGGCTTTTTTAGCATCGTTATGAAAATGACACTACAATAAACATATGTTTTTAAACTAGTGGCAAGGATCGATACTTTTGACACTGCAATAAACATATTTCAGTAATTTTGAAACTAATGGCGAGGATCGATACTTTTGACACTACAATAAACATGTGTAAGTGCTTTTGAAACTAATGGCAAGGATTGATACTTTTGACACTGCAATAAACATATTTAAGTAATTTTTAAGCTAAGGGCGAGGATCGATACTTTTGACACTACAATAAACATATGTATAAGTACTTTTGAAACTTGCGAAGATCGATACTTTTTACAGTACAATAAACATGTGTAAGTACTTTTGAAACTAATTGCGAGGATCGATACCTACTTTTGACACTACAATAAACATATGTAAGTACTTTTGAAACTAATTGCAAGGATCGATACTTTTGACACTGCAATAAACATATGTAAGTACTTTTGAAACTTGCGAGGATCGATACTTTTCCATTAGTTCCATCAATTGTTCACGAGCCACTCGGGTGCTCACCAGTATTGCATGGTCAGAGATCGTCAAAAATTAGCCAAAAATCGGAAAGTAAATTTCTCATCAATTTGACATTTTGAAACGTTCAAAACTAGTTGTTTTAATAACAGAAAACTCTATTGAGTAGGATTTTAATGCAAGGAATGTCACTGGAAAGTTTTTAATTAAGCTTGAAAGGTCGAAACCGATGATTTTTAAACTGTTTTTTGGCCACTCTTTTTTTTTCGATTTCAGCAGACCAGTGTGCATGCGTGCACTGTGATTGGTGCGGCAGATTTAGATCAGTCAATGTGGTCATTTTGATGCTAATTTTAAGGGAACTTTGATCACGTGTTGACTTTTGAACGATAATAAGCTTAGCTCAAGTCCGTTAAAAATTAATCAGACGACAACGATTAAAAAAAAAGAAAAAAGTCAAAGAAAAAAAAAAATGCGTCTCAGCTTTTGATTCATACTATATTGAGACAACGAGTTGACTAATTATTATCAAAGTGCAAAAGATAGCGACGACGTCGTTTTCTTCAGTTTTTTTTTTTTTTTTTTTTTTTTTTTTTTTTTTTTTTTTTTTATCTTTTTCCTTTTGCTTTTTCCCGTCCGCTTGATTTATCATTCATACGTGCGGGGGGCGACGAACTAACCTAACCTTTTCCGTTTGACAAGGGAAAAAATAATTGGAGACTGTCAATGACATCTGGCGAAGGAGGGGGAGTTGGTGGATGGTAGGGGGTTGAAGGGGGGATTCGCCAAATGATGTCATGTTTGAACCGTGTAAATGTACACGAGTGGTATATCTATATAGTGTAGGTAGAGACCCATTAATAGCTTTAGCATCGCTAAGAAGGTCACCTCTACACACTGCAGGAGGGAGACGCAGGTGGTGGGTTGGGGGGTGGAGGGGGTGGCGGCGTCGTCAGGGTTTTCGGCGCGACTTTTTCACTATCGCACTTATCAACTTTTCATTTCTGTTTTTCTCGCTTGGTTGCCGAGTTTAACGAGACCCGTCTCTTAACCTTTGTGAGCCCGAGCCGAAGCTACTTGACCAATGACCAACATTATTACGTGTGACCAAAAGGGTAAAACTAGAGTCCCTATATATGAAAGAGTCTCGCCATACGAGGTTCCATCTCTGATTGGCTGCTGAAAAGTGAAGAAGAAGAGGGGGTCTATGAAGCCTGGAGGCGCGCCTCTTGTTTACATCTTCACGGAACCATCTTCACTGCTGCCTAGCTTTGAGGGAACTTTCGGCATTTTTAGCTTGTACTGATAAAATTTGAATTAAAAATTGATGAAAATGTGTTCAGAACAGAATAAAATTCACGCATTACTTTTAAAACAGGTAGTGAAGCCAACGGGTATTGGAGGTTAGGTTGACCTAACAAAGATTACTTACACACGAATACATGTATAAGTAATCTTTGGCGGGAAGATCGTTGGATAAAAATGTAAACAAGTGGCGCGCCTCCAGGCTCCTCAAACACCTTCTTCTTCTTCACTTCTGTTCACGTGTCTTGACTCTTTCATATATAGGGACTCTAGGTAAAACTAGAGTACCTGTATAAGAGAGAGTATGGCGGTCTGCGATCATGGAGCTCTTAGGGCCCAATTTCAAGATGGCGGCGGTCGTGTTGTTTGAGGTTATGTTACATTGTTGATGAGAACGGTGTCGGTGAACGGTGAGTTAGATGACCGTTTCCCGTTAGAAAATGTTCAACAGTTACACCGGTTACACGATCGACCCGGTCGGCCATCTTGAAATTGGGCCTTAAGATCTCCTTGAACGACTAAATGTTGCAGCCAATCAGCGTAGGATTCACAGACCTCTATACTGTCTCTGATATAGGTAAGTGCTCTAGATAAAACTAGACACCAAATTGGTCTTCAACGTAGAGAGTTGCTTTTGTTTGATTTTTATTTTTACTTTTTATTTTAACCCTTTCAAGCACGCATTTTGGGATTTGAGTTTTTTGAGATTTTTTTTTATACTATTCAAAAGAGGACAATTTTCTAAGAACTGATGGGTCACAGAACTGGCCGTAAAATGTCAATTTAAATTCCATTGAATCCCATGTTACTTACGTGCACCAGTACCACTTCCCCTGAAAGGGTTAAGTCACATTACGATGTTCATGGAAGATTACGCGCCCCTATGTTTCGTCTGGACCCTTAGTGGCTGTAGTTTTTTTTAATCAATGTTCAAAACGAAACCAAATCTTCAAAGTTACTTTGGAGTGTTAATCAAAAGTGGATCAAATCTTCAATGAAAAAAAGATTTCGTGAAGTACAACGATTTGTCAACGGAGGAAATTTGTATTGGCGTCACCAAAATTCTGGTATATTACCATAGTTTTTGGAAATTTTGGGGAAATTCTGGTACCGATACCAGACTCCAGTAGAAACACTAGAGTCCTCTTGTGAAAGAATTAGAAATTCTTCGGTTGACATGTCTTTGTGTTTTGGGTACCATTAATAGAATTATGGATTTTTTTTTTTTTTTTTTTTTTTTTTTAAGCGTTAGACAAAATTTATGGAGGCTTTTTGTAATTAGTCTGATACTTTATAGGCTTCTGCTCTGAAACCCGTCTGGATTTTATACTTTTCTGAAGCCAGATATGACAAGTGCGCGAGATTCCTCTTCGTCGTTTGATTCAGCGGCTGACATTCAAGTAATCACGAACACTATTACTATCACTTATCTTTTATCTTTATCGGTAGTCGCCTTGTCTGTCACCCGGGATTGATCTCTGCCACCAAACACAATACCAACAGAAATTTAAAAGAAAAAAAAAAAAAAATCGATTCTTGTTTACTTTTACTTTAGATTTTTTCTCATTTTTTGTGCGTATTTTTGTGACCAATCTCATTCGTCTCAGATGTGTTTAATTATGCTCTATTATCGCCTTATTCTCAGTTTTTGCTCGTATCATAATATGTCACGTGTGATTTTTCTGTTTTCCCCCCTTTGGAAATTTCATATACCCAGTGATTTAACAAAAATGAAAATCTTTAAAACGTTGAGACGAAGTTTTTCATTTTATTTCCATAACCAGGAGGTGTATTCAGCAATTTTTTTTCTAAGTATCTCTTTGTCTATCGACCCTTATCAATTATTGAGATCTTGATACATCAGTATTCTCAATTCAACCAGTGGCAGGGCGTGCGATTTGGCAACGATCCTATTTCCCACTCAAACACAAAAGAAAGATCGATGTGCTTGGTCATCGCCGATGACTGAACCGTTCGACTTTTTTGGTGAATTTAAATGGAGAAAATACGTTGTTTTCGTTGTTTTCAAGTTCCTTGCCTCGTCGCTACTGAATTAGACACTGATATCAAAATCAAAGGGACAGATGTAGTGCAAATAATGATGTTGCTTCTCACCGAAATGATTCGTTCTGAGTTTGTTTTACATTTCTTTCTCATTCTAAAAGTGGCAATTTTTCTCATAAATCTTAGGAATTTCATGAAACTATCACCTTCACATCTTGGTATATCATGTCAGGATGGCGCCTGATGGTTGTACATCAGTAATTGTCAAACCTAGTGGTGCCAGTTTCCTGATCAAAGATAATTGTTTTATTATTACTTCATCCCGAAGAGAAATTCCAGAATTGAAAGTTCGACCATACCGTGACGCAACGTGACTTCATCTCTATTCTCACGATTGTTCAGACTTACCAGAATTATCAATAATTCAGTCGATATGATTCAAAAGAATTAGTCATTAAGTGGAAGCGATTTCTGGTCATTTAAAAAAAAAAAATAATAAAAAAAAAAAAAAAAAAAAAAAAAAAAATTTACTGATCCATAGTTCACGTTACCCTCCGTCGTTCCGCAATTCAAACGATAAACGTGTCACCTCAGTAGCGCACCGAGAGTTTCCTCATCTCTCTCTTTTCTCCATTAAAAAACGTATGTTAGACAAGAATGGACAACGGGATAAACCCCTCTCATTCTGTCCTTTTCCTACCCATACATTCAAATGGGAAATGAGAGAGATGGGAGAGATCCTGGTTGCGCCAGTGTGTCACCTTATAATACGACGAGGTTCATCTAGTTGGATCAACGGACCCTTTCTTGAACCGCGTCATGTAAATTTGATTCCTTTTTTTTATTATTATTATTCTTTTGAACCTGAATAATGAACAAAGTTTGGCGAATAATCAAATGACGTCACAATTTCGAGAGTTGAGCTCGTCCAAAAGAGCAGAGACACAAGACAGAATGAAAGAGACACGATTCTTGATTATATAACGTTGAAGCGTGGATCAATTAGCCGCTGTTGACGACTATACGACTGACTTTGAGAAGGAGGCAAGTGAATGAGTGAATCACGCAGAGCGGCTCAGCGATTCACAGCTTCAATTTTAAGTCAGGCGATGATCTGGATCATATCTCAAGTCGAGCCGAGCGAGCTGAGACATTGAATACCCGTCGCGTCGCGACGCGCGCTTTACTCTTGGTTCAGCTGTGCTCTTGTGTCGCCTCGCACAAAAGCGAATCAGCGATCAGCGTTGTCAGACCACAGTGGAAAATTACGTCCGTTCAATGGGGCAGTTGCAAGGGTCTGAAATATTGTGTTTTTTATAAAGAAAATGAAAATACTTGATGAGCTGAGCACAAAGATGCCTTTGGTTTCTAATAGTTTCCCAATGTGCCGGAGATGTGATTTAGGCCCAAAATACATTGTTTGAAATGGGAATTCCACGTAGTGACGTCACTACGCTCAGGGTTTTTTACAACTTTATACCAGTGTATCTCCAAACCGGGACACTTGGGGAAAAACCAAAGGCACCATCGTTCTCAGCTCATCAAGTTCAATCATTTTCATCATAAAAAACTTAAAATTTCAAACCCTTGCAACTGTCCCATTGCAAATTAGCATATTCTCATTCAAAGGAATGCAAAAATGTCGATTTTTTGGAGATTCAATCAGGGTCGTCTTTTTAAGGATCTCAAGAGAATTTTCGTTTTTGACCCATCGATGAATCCACTGGTTGAAAAAAAGTTAGTAAACCGTAATTTTTAAATCCCGATGGTTGCAATTCCTCAGCTTATCCAAAAACATTCTGATATTTCACCAAAAAACCCTATACCGGAAGAGGGTACATAAATATTAACTGGGCTTACGAGTGATCACCGTTTGAAACAAGTGTGGAAAATTACTTGGACATCGATTCAAGTAGAAAAATACGATGACTGACGGCTCACGAGTTTTCTGCGATTAGATCCAGGGGTGAACTGGCCCAGGGCAGGTAGGCGGGCATTCTAGCCTAACCTTACCCGGTTGAACTTACAGGGGGCCCCCACATTGCATTGAAGTCACGCTACACAATATAGATGAAAATAGGAAAAATAGACGGTTAGCACTAAAAATAAAAGAGGAAAGTAAAAATGTGACTCAATCTGTGAAAAGGGACCTTATCTTCCGGAACAAAATTTTTCAGGAGAGCGATTTTAAGTGAAAAAAGTCAAAATATTCGAAAACGCTGTTTTGACAGACTAAAAGTAACTAGCAATGAGAATTAGTTCATTTTAGTGACCACAGATCGCGCTACGGGTACTTGTTTGAGAGCATGTCAAAATTCAGAAAAGGGGCCTTAACTTCCTTATGCAATTTAACACGGGGAATTTAAGGTCCCTTTTCTGTCAGCTGCCATAACTCGGTCAATTTTTGAGCTTTTGGGGTCAACTTTATGTCAAAATGCTCGTCTGAATGTCCTCTATGCAGTGGTCCTAATAGCTCAGTTTTTCAGAATCCGGAAGATTAGGTCCCTTTTCACAGATTGGGTCACAAGTAGAGAGATCATCTGGTCTTTATCTGTAAAATGTTGCCCCTAAATTGGTAAGTAGAAGCCGCAGGATCATTGTGATGGAGCCTCTTTAACCTTGTACTGGGGGTCATTAGATCAGTGAGCTTACCCTTACCCGTCTAAGGAATTTAAAGCCAGTCCGCCCCTGATTAGATCTGAGTGAAAATTCTTCCCTTTCTCATTGAGTGCTTTAAAATAAGCGGCAGATTTTCTTCCAGTATGTGGCAACTGAGTGAGAGAACGGTGGTCGTTGATTCTGCCGCGTCCGATTTCGATAGTGGCCTTGGAAGCTCGCAAGATCTCCAGCTGTCAAAAGTTGAGTAACGACCTTTTTTACTGCCCCTCCCCCTCCCCCTTCCCGACACCTGAGGCTCTTTTCTTCCTTCTCCTTCTCTTTTTCTTGCGCGGCGTCGCCTTAATATTTTTTTGAAGTCGCTGTGTCCGTTGCGGTTTCCCGCCCCGTCGTCCGCGCTCGCCCAATTTCGGACGACTTTAATTAGCGTTGGTCGTTGCGATGTCGCGATTTTCGTTCTCTTCTCGGTTGCGTCATTTGTGGCGCGCTCTAGCTTATGAATATGATACGACGATGGTGACGCACATAGTTTCAGTGCTGCCACCCGTGTATATTTAATGACATTTTTATTTCTTTTTTTTTCTTTTTTTTTTCTTTGCATCAATCGATGATTTCATTGGTTTTGAAAAAAAAGCGTCTGTCTTTCTCTTTTCCCACTTGAACGTTTTCGATAGAACCGAACAAAATTAATGACTGTCACGAGACTTAATAGTCTCTACTTTTGTCTTAATTCAACGCTAACGTTCAAATAGGTGGAGAAAGATCAACGTAACTTCGAACCGCCACCCAAATCTGCAAGTTGCATGGAAAATGATCAGGCTCTTTCAAACAAAGAAGTCAAAGGTAGCGTCCTTTAGAGTTCATCGGTTTAATGCATCCGTGCAGGAAAGATCACATTATCCTGCGGTGTACTATATTCATGGACATTGAAAAGTACTGCTATGCATAATCTTTTCTGCATCGAGTCAAGAAAAGGATGAACAATATTTAGTGAAATTTTCCAATTCACCGTTGAGTAAACCGGTTGAGAAAAGATTACATAGTTCAGTTTAGTGTATGATTTTAATGCACGAAAATATTCTCATCTGCAATCTTTTCTTAATTGGTGGAGTCGTCAATGACTTTAGATAAACTTGAGAATATTTAATTTAATAATTTAATGGCGATTCTACCGACTAAGAAATTATTACAGATGCAACTATTTTCATACGTTGCAAGTCATACACTGAACTGGACTGTAATAATACAGTCCCTCCATCATTGAACAGCAGAGTAAAATAAACGATATCTTTAGAATAAAATAATCTCAGACCCTCAGTAATCATGTCCAATCACCTTCTACAGAACCTTCAAAAATCTGGATAGAGCTCTCAAGATTTGTGAGGGTTCTGAGGTTGTTTTGCTCATGATTTCTGAAGGCCTAAGGTTTTATGCTACCAGGGACCAATAAATGTACGGTACAAACGGGCTTTAGGTCGTACCTAAAAATGGAGATTCTAACCTCACATTTCTTTAACGGCACATCGGAATGTTGGGTCCGCTCCCAACTTTACGTTACTTGGGGCGGGTCTAGAGCCTCTCTAACCCACCCTAAGTGCTATTTTGAGGTTAGTTTTGTGGTTACGCCATTTTAAAACGGTCCGATGCGGTCCGTTGGCTGGTGGCCGATGCTTGTTGAAGTACTTAGGGCGGACTTGGGGCTGACTTGGGGCCGAGGACCGTGTGACCGTACATTTATTGGTCCCAGGGATACCTCCATTCAAATTATTCGGCTTTAAATTGTCAAAATGTCATTCCGGAAACGTCGTTTGAAGCTCACGACACAATCGCATAACTCCACTGGAAAATATGAGTTCAAAGTAAGAAAATCTGTCAGTAGGAAAGGCTCTAGTAAGCACAGCTGGTAGAGATGCAGGAAATAATTATAGAAGGTGTGGGGGGAGGGGTGGTTAGGTAAGGTATAGAGGAAATCGTAGACGGCCAAGAGTGGCGAGACATGTGAAAATGATAATGTAAACAAATGGAGGGGCAATCATGCGTCATGGAATTGGATTCGGGAATCATGGGAAAAGGCTGTGTAAGAGGAGGAGAGGGGGTGGAGAGGGTCGAGTCGCTCGCCCGATTTTCCGAACGAAAGATCAGAGGAAACCCAGCGGCACTCTGGTTCACCGTTCGTCTCCGCTCAAGCTTGGAACGGCTCGGAGCTTCGCGCGGCTTCGGCTTGACTTGGGTAGTGACTGAAAACTCGTCATATGCAGCCCCTCCCAACCCCCCCCCCCTCCGCGCACTCGCTCATCATACTTCTTTCCGTGCTGTGTTTTCGCTGTGTTGTCAGCTTTGAGCTGTAAGTTAGAGTCCCTAGCTGCGCCCAATGCAATGACGGATTCAAGACACTAATAAGCGCACTATACGGAGAAAAAGACTTCGGCTCATATGAATTACCGAGAATGTTTGGTTCCAGTAACCGAAGTTTCCAGTTGTGAGCACCGAACTTCAGTTAGGAGTACAGAAGTGGTTCATTAGGAACGAAATGTGAGTCATAGTATTAGTCACACTTACCGAAACCTGCGGTACTCCTAACTGAAGTTCGGTACTCACAACCGAAAACTTTTTTTACTGTAACTGAACACCTGGGTGTTTACATATGAGCCAAAGTTCAGTTCTTGTAACCAAATTTTGTTTTCTCCGTGAAGACTCTAATAATCGCACTATCTTCGAAAGGGTTTCCCATAAATTGTTAGACTTTTTGTTGAGGGGAAAAAATTAGCCCCTGCTTTGTTGCTCCTTCCCAGCACACCTATTTGTCTGAAATCCTGACTTTTTCTAAAAAGTATAGCTCTAAAAATTACTAATCATTGTTTTTTTGTGTGCCCGAGACAAGAGTCAATCATCGGACGATTACTTAAATGCCCTACTCCGATAAAGGGTTTTTGGTGAACTATCTGAAATTTGTTGGTCTAGCTGAGAAATTTTAGGCATCAAGATTTCAAAATTAAATTTCTCGATTTTATGATCCAATAGGATTCATAGTAAAGCGCCCCCCTCAAAAAATCTGTCTATGGACAACGCCGCCGACACCCTTGAAGCATCGCTGCGGTTACTGGGTCAATTGGGTCTTGCAAATTTAGATTTTTAAAACGTTTATTTCACAGTCTTTCATTTTTTATTTACATAATTGTCTCGCTCATTCCAGCCGGATTCATAGCATTCGCGAATTTTCGAATTAAAACTCCATACTGGTTTTTCCATGATGAATACAGGCCACTATTGTCAATTTTTTTAATTTTTTTTTTTTTTTTCGTCATTGTTTTTTCTTTATGTAATCATCTGTCACTGACAAGCAGGTGTGGGTTTAGTTAGAACAAAACAGAAATAGTTTTGACACCTTCTTTCACAAAGAAAAATTCCCCGATTACCTCAACAATAATTTTGTTTAGTACTTTCCTAACCGGAATTCCTGTGAATGCAATCGGAATACTTGTACTACAGTACGTTAAACTGGAATTCGAGATACTTTTATTGAAAATTTGGTACTCGCCGTACAAAATCATCATGGTCATTCGTTCCACCCGTTTGACAGGACGAGAAGTACAGTCTTGGGGGCCGAAAAAATTTGCGTCGGACTGCTGAAATGTGGCCTCCCTGGATGCGCGGATTAGAAGCAGTCAGAAGTCAACTTAAATATGTCGGGGCAGCGCGCTTCAGCTTTTGCGCGCCCAGGACTTGGGAGTTTGACTCCTGGACGAACTGAAGGGCGACGAGAGACGGGCGTGCCCCCCCCCCCTCAAACTCTCTTCGCATTCTCCACAGCCTTTGCCTTTGCTTCCGCTCTTTTGCTTTGTTTTAATTCCGCTTTATTAATTTCTTCTTGCCTCCAACCGCCGCGCTGTGGGTAGGAATAACTATATAATATGGTGGAATAAAACCAACAATAACTATAACTTTTAGTCCAGGCATCATGGGCGGATACAGGAATTTGTCTTTATCTCTTTCCCTCCATTTGAACACATGCGTTGGAAAAATATAGCAGAGGGGGTCTGCAATCAAGCGACTTTAGCCCCTATCGTCGTCCTTTTCTAACACACGTATTTAAAATGAGAGGAGATAGAGACAGACATATGTCTGTGTATCCCCCAATGCCAGGCACCGGATTGAATGAAATATGCAATTATTAGTAAACATGACTGAATTTCAAGCTACACTGACATGAAGTCTGTTATATTCATCCTGGCGTGTGAACAAGTTTGCCATAATGTTTTGCAGGTCAACCTATTTGGTCAGAATAATAAGCGAGAAAATAATTAATTCCTAAACTCGGTACTGAAGGGTTAAATAGAACCATCGCAAGAAAAAACGTATCATAAAGTGCCTTCAATTAATCACGCAGGCAACAATAAGTACCGTGGTGGAAAAATATTTATCTACCCATTCGGTTCGAAAAAAGCAAGCAAATATATGACCTATCAACTACTAAAAAAGTAAACTTGCTGTTTGCCGCCAAAACGGTTATTCCCGTCCACTGTGAACCACTGTATACATGCGTTTGCCGTAACTCTTTTCGCCCTGGTCCAGTCGGTCGATACACGCAGATCGCACTTGGGCATTGTGTTGCATTGTCCGTGCATTTTCTGTCGGACTCGTGCCCGTCAGCTAGTCACCGACTCACCGCTCGGAACTTTCAGCGTATCGCAGCGAAAGCTCGCTCTCTGATCCGAAAAAATGATAACAGCGCCGCGCGTATCAAACCAAACCATAGTCTTTCCCTATCTTTCCCCACTCAAACACACGCGTCAGAGAAGGATAGAAGGAAGTGCCATCACGTGACTTTACTCCCTATATCCATCCTTTTCTAACACTTGCATTCTTATAGACAAATAGAAAGAGAGGAATTCCGGGGTCCGCCTTTGTATTAAACGTAAATCCTCAACAGCCGACGTTTTTGTATTTCGTATCTCGCAGACTCCGTCACCCGAGGTTTATTATATTACGTTGGCGGGCAGAACCTCGATCTCTTCCATCTCTCTCATTTTCCTTTTGAATGTATAAGTAGAAAAAGGATAGATAGAGAAGGTTTTATCCGTATGTCTATCCTTGTCTAACATGCGGAGTGTTCCAATGGAGAAAAGAGAAAGATAGAGAATTTATCTCCGCTTAGCTACTAAATATCACAACTTGCATGGAAAAGAAAGAATAAAAAATGAATGCATAACAAATTAAGGGTGTTGCCCACCTGGGCTTTGTATTCTGGACTTCAGCAAACTTTTGTTATGAATGAATAGAGCCATGTAAAATCGGTAACGAATTCCATCTCGACAGTAGAAATTCCAAAAAATTAATCGTTATCCCTTTTAGTACCCAGCAGATACGTGAAATATTTGATTCCTTATTCGAACCAAATGGGTAGATAAATTTTCTTCCACCGAGTCATTGCTTTTTGCCTGCGTGATAACTTGGAGGCGCTCAGTGGTAAATTTTTCGACAAAAGTTCGTAATATAGAGGGTTCATTTTTAAGGGCACCAGCTGACAATTTTTTGAGGGTGAAAAAGCTTAAAATAAAGGACGGGGCACATTCCTTATGGGAAATGGCCCCTTGCCAAAATTTGATTTTTTTACATGGATCGACGCCCCTCGTCGAGCTGATCAAAAGTTCTCACGGCACCAAAAAAAGTTACCGTGCCGTTTTCGCGCAATTTAAGCGCAAAGTTGACAAATAACAATAGGAATCGGCATGAGCACGGAGTGCATTTCTCGGAAAAGTATGGGTGATCGGTGCTTCTGTCTCTCGTGAAACAATACCATTGTTCACAGTCGGACCGACCGCACGCACGTATAGTGTCCGTTCCTCTCCCTTACACCCTTTCACACATTTTCCTTTTACTCACTGCCCGCATTCCCCTTCACCCGAGAGCCTTATCATAGGAAAATGTGTGAAAGGGTAACAGGGAGAGGAACGGACACTATACGTACGTGCGGTCGGTCCGACAATTGTGAACACATTGTGAACAATGGTATTGTTTTACGAGAGACAGAAGCGCGGATCACCCATACCTTTCCGAGAAATGCACTCCGTACTCATGCCGATTCCTATTGTTATTTGTCAACTTTGAGCTTAAATTGCGCGAAAACGACACGGTAACTTTTTTTGGTGCCGTGAGAACTTTTGATCAGCTCGACGAGCGGCGTCGATCCATGTAAAAAAATCAAATTTTGGCAAGGGGCCATTTCCCATAAGGAATGTGCCCCGTCCTTTCCGGGGGGTGGGCGTACCCCACCGTATGCTTGCTTGTTTTCAGTTTGTTTTCGGGAAAACAAACGAGAACAAAAATTCGGGGGAGGGGCAGCTGTCAGGTCTACCCCTTGACCCCTCCTCTGCCAGAGCCAATGTTCCTTTTTTCATCAATTTAGTGTGGACTTGAACTGTGTGGAACAGAATGAAGTAAAGGAATTACTACAAACGTTTTACCGTAAATGTTAACTTAACCTTAAATTTTCTCGAGTAAAGACCTGCAGGCCCAAAGGCACCATTATAAAAATCAACACAATCTTGGGGTAGGGTAGGAGGTTAATATTTCAACCACCATTAATTTTAATGAAGTGTATTTTTAATGACTTTTTGCTTACTGTACCAACTTTGTATTCCAAGTCTGCTGTTTGTGCTTGTTTTTAACACATTTCTCTTTTTGATCTGTTTCAGGTAAGTTTCCTGCGAATTTGAATTGATTCTTTCAGCAATGATCTAATGATTTATCTCACCTAAAGTAAGTTGAACAGTTTTATGCCCAGGACCCTCCCCCCTCCCCCACAACCCCATCATCTCCCTTTCAGTGGATGTTCCCAGTTGTCATCTGTCTTGTCACTACTATATGACGTGATGTATTCAACGGGTTTCGCATCCGTCATTCGAAGGCCTTATTTAAATGCGGTCCACTAGCGCGGATCTAAAAAATTGCCCTTCTTTCTCTTTTCCTCAAGATCTGTTTAGAGATGACGCGACGTCATGTCACGATCAAAATTGGATCCAAAAAATGCTCTATTTCGCTCACTCTCGTGGATTTTATCCATAAGAAATCAGATCCGGATTTTCGAACGCAAATTCATGCCAGTTAACAACCAGTTTTTTTCAAATTTTATAGCACCATTAGATTCCACCTAAAAAAATTTTTCGTGACGTCACACTAAGCTGCTAAAGCTCTTTAAGTCACTGCGATCCTTCAGGCGCAGCACGGCAACAAGCAGTGCTCGAAAGAAGAAGCTACTATGGACGAGGAAACGGTAATGAAACGTTCCGCTGATGGGAAAATGGGAGCAGAAGACATTTTTCTTTCTCTCTCTTTGCTCATTTGAACGCACGTGTTAGAATAGGATGGATTGGAGGGGCTGTCACGTGACCTCAGCCCCTCTTTCTATCCTTCTCTAGCCCATGCAGTCAATTGGTCAAAGAGAGAGAGAAATATATATCTTGGTTACGGCTATATGGTCGTAGGAAACAAGATCGAGTCTTTCACATTGCGTCGGAGTCTTTTTGTCGGCAAACCGCGTGTGTGCCTTGTCGTTGTTGTACTCAACCGCAGGGTCCGCAGGTATTGGTGGGTGTTGGGTAAAGGGTATAGGGAGAGGAGGGGAGGGGAAGGGGAATCTACGCAGGATGAAGGAAGCTTCCTACACGGGCAGAATCATGTCCGAATGTCAGAGCGAACTCCACTATCCGCGGACTCCTTCGTTGGGAAGAGCTGGACGCCTCGATCGGCCACTCCAGTGTTGTCAACTTGGATTCCAGGGATTCTAGACGGGGAGAACCAGTTTTGATCGAATGATAAACGCGTCCGAAAGGTTAATAAATCTTCACGAAATAACATTATGTTCGCGGACTATGCAAGGACTATTAATTATTAATAACAAGTCGGGTTCTCTTCTGATTTGGTCAATCGAAACAGCAGCTGAATTATGTTTCGACAAATCTGGGTGGTGGGGCGGAATTTTCCCGAATATTTACCGTTAGTTTAAGGGGTAGTGAGCATGGGCGCCTGCAGCGGGGGAAGGGGAGCAGGAAGGTCAGTAGTTGCCCTCACCTAAAATTTGGAAAATACCGATTTCTATCCCGTTCCCCAAAAATAGTGTTGAAAACAAGCAACAACAAAAAATCTGGAGTATTCACTTTGGAGTTTGATGTACTTAGAGTTTTTGCTCTTTCAGACAATTTTCTTGCGACGCCCGTGTTTGGAGTGGGCGGAATATTAAATAATATTTACTGTTTCTTGGTAGTCTAATGCAGAAAAGAGTCAACCATACAAAAACAATGTAATGCAGTACAGTTCCTTTTTCCAGAAAACCGTCCAGTCGAGTGATGGAATGAAAAAATGATAGTTTTGAAGAACGCGTTGCTCCACACTTCTCTTACAATAATACTGTCCATAGCTGTAGCAAGGAATTTGTCTATCTCTCTCTTCATCTCTTCGATTGTATGGGTTAGAAAAGGACAGAAACAGGGGCTGAAGTCATGTGATATCCTCTTTATCCATCCTTTTCTAACACATGCAGTCAAATGGGCAAAGAGAGAGAGAGAGAGACGGACAATATCCTGGCTACGGCTATGAATTGTATTTTATATACCACCCAGTGGCGTCGTGTGCCATCTGGCAACAATGCAACTTCTCCATTTAAACTCATTAAATATATCGGATTTTCCTTGTGCACTGTGCACCCCCTGAATTCGATATTTTACATGAGTTTGAATGGATAGAATACATTGTTGCCAAATTGCATGCGACGCCACTGATACCACCAACGACTTGGTGTGAGGTCAGGTTAGCGATCGAAATTATTCAATGACGCATGCAGGGCAGGGGTTGTACGGCTTTTTGATTTTTTAACCCTGTTACCGATGACAAATCCCCCACCACACAGAATAAATATTATTCCCCTGAACATGCAAAAAAGAACGAGACAAAAAAAAAAAAGAAATGTTTGGAGGGGGGGGGGGATCAGAGGGATCGATTAGCTGCAGCATAGGATTTCATCCAAATAGACACGATATAATACAATAATTACTAACCGCCCTTTACTGGTTCATGACTTAATATCGACACATTAATTTTTACTACAACAGTCTACAGATGATAAACTTATAACTCGTCGTCACTTTTTTTCTCTGTTAGCTCCAATTATTGATTGAAACATTTAGAATCATCTGAAAAAGAGAAAGAAAAGTTTGAAAAAAAGAAAAAGAAAAAAATTATCGGTGCCGAGTTGCAACATGGCAAGGCGCGATATGAGATTAAAGTGACGAGCGGAGCTGGACAACGCCAGAGCAGGGAAAGAGGGAGAGAGGGGGCGGCCAAGAGGTCAGCTCTTCTGGCCATCTCATCTTCTCTACAAACGTGTAAACTGTACATGACCACGAGACTGTATATACAACATATATTATTTACAAAAACATATATGTAGACAGAGCGACCTGCGACTTTTTTTTTTATGAATGAACACGGAACACTCGATTCTACTCCTCTCGGTGGAGGCTCTCCATTCTTAATCCTCGCGGCCTTAATGGCACATTAAAATCTCCAAACGGCCGTAAATCGCATTTTTCTGGTCACATAATATGCGTCGCCGCTATAGAGTGAGAGGGAGGGGAGAGTGAGGAGATAGAGAGAGAGAACAATCGTAAAATAACACTAGGGACCCCTAGCTAGCTTCGGGCGCTCAGGACGTGGTCCTGGTCCTTCGGATGATCAGATCTTGTCTGCCCATGACGTCAATGAAGCTTGTGCGGTTCTTTCTGCGTGATTCATTCATATCATGAAAGTGCGTACAGAGGTGTAGCCACAGAATAATACAATCAGAACGAAAACTCTGTCGGATTTTGAAGCAAATTCATTTCGCGTCCGCCATGTTGGGATATAGGATGTTTTACATCTGGATTCGCTTGCGAAAAAAAAATATAGGGCATGATCCGCGAAATTTTCATTCTGAAATGCCAATAGAACAAAAATGAGGCTGGAAACTTAAGATTTCCTTCCAGAATTCACAGAAATAAATGAGTTTCAACACAAATCACACACGTCCGCCATGTTGGGACCACAGCGTTGCCTATTAGTGCCGTTAAATTCCAAACTTGCTTCCATTGGCTCTTATGGAAGTTTCCGTTCTGATTGTATTATTATGTGGTGTAGCTTTCCCCAGAAAAGATTGGATTTGACACTTCTACGGTTTTCATGAAAACATCAGCTTCCATCCTCTGATAGGGCAACCTGATTGGTTAAGGAGCAGTAGAAAGCTGATGTTTTCATTCAATGCTACTGTTTTCAAGTCCAATCTTTCTAGGGACGGCCTGTAAGTTGGTGGGAGATGGAGAAATAAGAGATGGAAGTTGGGAGTTGAAACATAATCCAATTTTTAAAAAAAAAAATCAGCCTCGCCAAAATAATTAATCAAACGTCACTTTTGACTCCTCAATTTTATCAGGAAATGTTCCCATTTTCAAAAGCAGGCGGAGAAAAATAACAAATAAAGAAATATAGGTTGATATAAATAAAATGTATATTTATCGAGAAAATTAAAAATTTCGGATGGAAAATGTTGAGATTAAATGGAAATTTCAAGATTGGTCCAGACTAGCTTTGAGATCTCAGACAAATCTCAACGTTTTCCATCCTCAAATTTCAATTTCCTCCATAAATATCCATTTTATTGAAATCATTGATTGAACTTTTTATCACTATGTTTCAGCGGTCCCGCATATTCCAATATATTTCATCATACTTTAGTAATAAGACAACTCCCCATTCACCTCATCTTCCCTGAATCTTTTTTTAGTTTGATCCTTTTCATTCTGCAGCAGGGAAATGCTGGTGTTTCTATTAGAATCTAAATCGCGCCTTTAGTTCCGGAATTTCTTTAGCATTTTCGAGAAATAACATATGGTACAAATACCAGCATTTTGGTAATGGTACTATCGCCGATCAACACATCTTTGTGCTTCAAGTATCATTGCCATCTCTTTTTTTTTTCTGGTGAACAGTGAAGTGTCATACTGTTTACTTTTCTACTACCTAGTTCAATTTCCTGTTTAGCAGGAAAATGCTGATGTTTTTCTATTATAGAATCCAAACCGTGCGTGTAAAACTGGAATCTCCTAAAAATTTCAAGAACTCTGGTGCAAATACTAGCATTCTGGTAATGGTACTAGAAACTCCACAATGGGGCAGTTGCAAGGGTATAATATGTTGTGTTTTTTATAAAGCAAATTAAAGTACTTAATGAGCTGGGAACAAAGATGCATTTGGTTTCGAAATAAGTCCCACTGTTCTGGAGATGATATTTTGGCCCAAAATACACATTGTTTCAAATGGGAATTCCGCGCAGTGACGCCACTACGCACACGATTTTCTTACAACTTTACACTTGTGTATCTCTAACACTGGGGCATTCAGGAAAAAACCAAAGGCACCATTGTTCTCAGCTCATCAAATACTGTCATTTTCTGTATATAAGAGCACAAAATGTCAGAACCTTGCAACTGCCCCATTAACCCATCGTTGTGCTTCAAGTGTCATTGCCATCTCTTTTTTTTTTAAGTGAACATCGTGGGGTCATTATATTTACTTATTTTATACTAATTCAATGGGTCTGTTGCGTACTTTTGCTACATCAATATGACACATTGTTGCTAACGTAAAATTCGGCGAAAATAACGATGAGCACATTAAGAACTTTCAAAATCCCTTCATTAACTCAGAAAATACCTTCCATTTCGAACAACCCGCGCTACACTAGACACTATACCACCGACTTATAACTACATAGATGGAACCATCTCGTTTATGTAAACATGAACAGAACTTACAAACATTGGAATGTTTCGTTTAGATGCGTACATTTCTTATACTATTTTGTAATCTTTAATAAACCGAAAAGACCAGACAGCAAATGCAGCCAATATTTCATGTATATAGAACGGAATTCCATCATTTTGTAGTTATATGATGTTGTTTACTTATGCACGGTGGTTCCTTCTATGTAGAAGTATACCGGTGCAAATAGTGTCTAGTGTAGCGCGGGCTATTTGAAATTGGAGTGATTTCCTGAGTTTATGAGTGGATTTTGAACGTTTTTAATGCGCGCATCGTTATTTTCGCCGAATTTTACATTAGAATCAAGGTTCTATACTGTTGTTGCAAAAGTATGCAACAGACTTATTTCCTCCCTACAATTTGGCAACATCCAGTGAATAGAAAGAAGAGGCCAGAATTGTGCAATTTATCGTCGTCACGAAGTATTCGCTGCCCGTCGGCTCGTCTCATCTTCAGTCTTGAGCACTGTATCTGGTATGAGAGAGTAAAAAGTCTTTACCTACGAGCATTCGCCGCTCATTCGGATCCGATCGGTCGTCCGGCGTTCGCCTACTTGATAAGTTGATACTTGCACGAAGCGCTTGGGTATATCAACGACCAACCTTATTGCCGACAAGATATGAGTATTAGCGAAATGACTTCATTATTTATTGAAGACAACTAGACAGCGGAAGAAGGAGAGGGTGGAGGGAGGGCCAAGTGCGGAGGTATTTAACCACTACTTTCGATGTGTACCATCGTGAACGCCAACTTCCTCAGCTGTTCTCCTCAGATCTGCAGCGGAGATGTGTATCTATCGAACTTAACTGGAAACTGGCCTTTAGCTTTGTCTAGAGTTTTATTTTCATTCGTCTGCTTTCTGGGGAAGGAAAAATATTTCGAGAAGGGAAACCCCCGTACTTGCCCTTTACTGATAGCGCTTTACTGAAAAAAGCGATAGCCATAATACCAGATTCTAGTCATATTGTAGTCTCCCCGGGGTGTTCTTGTTGGGATTTGGTTGAGATTTGAATGGCTCTCAAAACGCACTATGTCGATTACTATGTAGAATTTGTTTGTTTGAACTCAACTTATGTCTATCAATCACTAATGCACCGCAACGCTTAACTTATACCTAACAATCACGACGTTTTCTTAAATGCAGCGCAGCGCTCTACTTCCGACCTGTACACTGCGCCAACAAGAACACCCCGGGGAGACTACAATATTACCAGAAGCACAACTTTATGTGAACGACAGAAAGTCTAGTTCTTTGACTAGAAAATTCTGGTGTTAATACCAGAATATGATCGTTGAACTAGAATTTCCAAATATTTTCATGAACTATGGTACAAACACTATAGAATAAAATTCTGGTAATTGTACTATCCTCTACACAAGTTCACATATTGCCATGCTTGTGGTAGGTGATCTTGTTTTTTTCAGTGTTTGAAAATTGTTAAAAGCTCAAGACTGTGTTATCAAGGAATGCTGTCACTTTCATTGCCTATGAACAGAGAGTTAGGGGCAAGCGAAATCATGGGCACCACCAAAGGAGTTAAAACAAGTGATATCACGGGCGCCACCATGGGATGCAATTTCGCAAATTTGCTCACATGCTGAGATTCATGGGTCCAAGGCCAAGATTACGGTGCCCTAGAGTTTTTAACGTTGTAATTTTTCATTGCTTTTGCTGATCGTCATATTTATTTGCGCCATCAATATTTTGGACCTTTTAGACATTATTTCTTGAGATGTATCATGAATAAAATTAATAGCTTCGTGGACGATTACCTCTTTCAGGTGTGAAACACCAAGGCGACCTCTGTTTAGAAAGTAGGTAAACAAAACTGTGCAAGTGGAATCCGGCGGTGTCCAGAAAACTTGTCGGCCAATCAGAAGTCGTCTTAACTCTCTACATATAGAGACTCTACTGTCACTGGGTGTCTCTTCTACTGTAGGACAGCTGCACACCCATCATCATCAAACTTAAACTTGAAGCGCGAACCCAACCATTATTTATTAATACCATATCTAGGTGTGGAGTCTATCTGTTTCAACCAATGACATCCCCCTTCATTACATAGCTTCATGTATCTGAATAATAATGACGTTTGTAAGGTCCCTGAAGAATGCGCGGAAAAACTATCGTTTTTAAAATGATACCCCGCGCTCACCACTTGATGAATAACTTCCAGGTTTGATGAGGGACATGGCCGTTGCCAGGAATGTCTCATTACCCATTTGACTGCAAGTTCCTTAGAAAAGGATGGAGAAATAGAGGCTGTCACGTGACTTCAGCATTTGTCTCTGTACTTTTAAAAGGAACTTGCAAGTCAAATAGGCAAAGAGAGAGAGAGAAAGACACATTCCTCGCTACGGCTATGATGAGGGCCCCCGCGAGAATGCGCGGAAAAAAGCGGCCTAATGACTGACCACGCCGGCCACGGTCGCTGAGGCCATCGCAGACCCCCGGTCATTATTTCAACAAGGAGGGTGTCAAAGTCAAATCAAAGCAAATCAACGCGGCTCCTCGACCATCCATCCAGTGTGTTGGGTGATAAGTGTATGTTTGTCTTTCGGCAGGTCGTGAGTTCGAGCTCCTCCGTGTCCGATGATAATTGAGGAGATCTCCTAAGGGAGGACCCAGGAAACTCCAGGTGTGCTCTTTCGGAGTAATTCTAATGTAACTGGAATGCTGATTTTGTGGATTGAGCATACCTCGTGTATTAAAGGCCCTTTATCTGGAAACCTCTGGGCTCGACTCCTCCGAAGCTTACAAACGAGATGTTCTTGCGCGGACGGTGTTGGACTGCGGATCGAGGGAATCCTGCCGTGATGTTCGGTGTTTGTTGGTATTTGGTGCTGGCGGACTTTTTCTGTTTCTTTCCTCCTCCAAGGGGCACACGCTCTGTGTTGTGTGGTGTGGCAAGCAGAGCGCACAGTAAATTGAAACATAATGTTTTAAGGAACGTCGTTCCAGGAATAAAAATTGAGATTGAAACATAACGTTTTAAGGAACGTCGTTCCAGAAATAAAAATTGAGATGATAACTTTAAGTTAAATAATGATAGGCAAGACGCATAATCTAAAATACTTTTAATCCATATTGATGACACATCACAGGATAGTAAAAATTAGTATTATCGGAATAATACTTTTTTTTATAGTAAAAATTAGGGATTTTTGCAGGCATAATAGTAAACCTACCACCCATGACCGACCATAAATGGTGAAAAAAAAAAAAAACAAAACAAAACCAAAAACAAAGACGTAGAAAAACCGAAACTATTGAAAAAAAAACATAGTTATGAATCATGAGTTATGAACTCATCATTCAGGAATTTAGTCATCTAAAACTTTGGCGTAGTTACTATGAGGCCGGGGGAAGGGGGTAGGGCCTCTCCAGAAAATCTGTTGTTATTGGAAAAAAGAAATGCAGTATAGTTAATAATTGAAAGTGGAAGAAAATGTTGTAAAACGCAAAACGAAATAATAAACACTGTTAATAGGCATGAAGTATTTTTACTTTTGCTGATTAAACGGAGTAAATCGAGAAGGAAATCCGTTCAGAGAAGATTATTTACATTTTCCTATTTTTTTCGTGTTCTACGATGTTATTATTATTAAAATTTACGATTAGGAAAAAATGCAATGGTTAGATTAGCTTTTTCTAATTAGATAATTTTTTTTTTTTTTTTTTTTTTTTTTTTTTTTTTTTTTTTTTTTTTTTTTGCAAAGGAACATAAAATGACTCTTAGTGCGCTTGTATATGTTCTTATCATTTGCAAGGTAGAGCCAGCCTGATATCACGTCTCAAAGCGGCTAAATTGGCAAACTTTCCTGGGGAGGGGGTGACCCCCCCCCCCCCCCCACGACAGTATGGTTTCCAAACTTGGTCCCGTCTAGAAAATTGTTCTAGCTACTCCCATGATCTAGATCTAGGATCAAATTAAAAAGTTAGTTGAATGAAAAATTGGATTACTAAGTGTTCTGATGAACGTATTTAAAGTAACTTTCGACAAATTCCTAGACGTTTTAAAGAGCCAGGCAACCTCAAAAAAACTGGATTGTTGTGTTTTTGAAGTTGCCTGGATCTTTCAGCCGTCTGCTTGCAAGGTCCAAATGACGGAATATTTGACCAAAATGAAACTGGTAATGTAGGAAATTGAATGTATGTACTTTTAGAAAATATATAAGTACGGTCTCGCACTCATTTACTTTTATTTTTACTCTATAGGCAAAAACGTGAGTAAATTACCCATAGAAGAGCTTTTGACTAGGCTCGGTATGGGTTAAATACATACAATTTTTTTTCCCCCCGAATGAAAAAAAAACCGACCCAAGAAATAATTTAAAATTTTACGGAAATATGTTCCTCAAGCACATCAGAACGCGCTCCCATCGTCAGAAGTAGAGTCTACGACTTTTAAATGGGGCTCTTGCAAACTTTTGCTATTAGCAAATAAATAGTCCAATCTGATGTAAATACCATCGGAAATTACGAGAATCACACTGAGAAAGTCTAAAATTCAGTAAAAAACTCACATAACTGCTATAAAAGCAAGTTTGTAATGGCGGTTCAAAGCAGGTATCATTGGAGATTCCTATCTATTATATCACTTGCTAGACGGAAACATAGAGATATGTCTCAATTTAGATAGGAATATCCCATGATACCTGCGTATCTCCGCCATTCAGCCCGATTCTGAGAGCAAATTTTGTGATTTTTTTAATGTTCTCATTGTCATTTTTACAGGTTTTTATGCATGAAACAACTGTTCAATCCCCTTTAGCAAAAGTTTATAAGAGCCCCATTTCGGTGCTATTTAAGCCCACCGTGGTCATAAACCATAAAATAGTTTGCATAATCATCTCCAGACTTGGCAACTCCTTTTCCATCCACGGGCAAGGCGACACGTAGTCCGAGGGTTTTGGTAGTCACCCATCAGGGTTCAAAACTCACTCCTTCGTGGCCGCGGTGTCGGGCGCGTCGTCGTCCGTCGCTATCCGGCCCCGGAGGACCAGAAGAGACCAAGAGGGAGACTGTGCCGAGAGAGAGAGAGGGGGGAAGACCAGGAGAAGAAAGAAAGACTCGAAGACACACGTCCCAAGTTTCCAACGAGTCAGCGACTAATGGCAGGTGATCAGAACTGGAGGATGATTACCTCTGATGGATGATTACCGATAGATTATTACCCCCCTCCGCTCTGCCGTGCACCGATGGAGGATGGATGGATGGATGGTGGCTCTCTGTCGTGACTGCTCCAAAGGTGGACGGTGGAGTCGATCTCCTCGGAGGAGAGCCTCTCTGCGGTCACCAAAAGTAATGACATGGGGTCCCCTTCGTTCTTGTTGCTCGTCCTGGCTGCCACGGCACACAGTGGACGAAACCATGGAATATCCCAGGGGCGGCTCGTGCAATTTGGCAACAATGTCATCCCTCCATTTGATTGTATGTAAAGCAATCGATTTGAAAGTGAAGCAGCGCTTCACCAGCAATCGATTGTTAAACATAGATTCAAATGGAGCGAAGACATTGTTGCCAGATGGCACGAGCCGCCACTGGAATATCCCGGACACAATTTAACAAAAATATTCAAGATCATGAGCAACAAGTGGCTGGTCATAGCTGTAGGCAGGAAAGACTGATTGGGATACGTACCTTTCTGAAGAGTCAAAAGGGGGTAATGAGCTCAACATACTGATGAAGCGTGAAAACTAAAACCTCGATAATTTTGTTAATCAAAGTAGGAATGCTACCAATAACAAGAAAGATGAAAAGGAGAATTAATGATTATTACTTGTTTACTCAAGAAAGTATGGCTTGGATAAACAGGATCAGGATGTGATGAACAGGAATTGACAGGAATAGGACTCAATACAGTTTTCTAGGCCTGGGATAGCATAAGGTACTTTGATACGCGACAGTTACTAAAAATAGAGAATAGAGAAGAAAGGAAGGGAAAATAAGGGGGAGAAACCCGCAATCACCCCCCCCCATCTAGATCTGCAGCCTCCTCTGAGAAAAAAGAAAAATCCTAGCTACGGCTACACGGGAAAAAATAGGTATTGGTCAGATTTAACATTATAATGACTGATTCTGACACCTGTCTGAAGAAGTGGTAAACTTGACCCAATATCAGGTTGAATAGAATACAAGCCATTACTTAGTTTAAACGTGGCTTGAAGTTAGTTTGTATAATGTCTAGTTCATTCAACCCGACGAATGGTCAAGTTTACCACCTTCTTTTATATGTGTAGAATTGAGCCACTTTGATGGTGAATCTTGGTAGTTATTTGCTTCCGTGCAAGAGCAGGATAACAAATGTGTAAAATTGTTTATTTCGAAGCTTAAAATAAAATGAGTCAAATAACATGGATTTGGCAAAAACCAATACCATCTATCCCATACCAGGTCACAGAGGGTTTTAGGTTATTTAACAAATTTGTATACTTTTACCTTATTTCTTGTGGGAGGAAAAGGATTTTCTGCAGTTTTCGACGTTTTTCGGCCATCGGTAGGCAAAATTGACGATTTTCCCAACAGGGAACTACTCCCCTTAATGCCCGAGCTTTTTTTTTTTTTTTTTTTTTTTTTTTAAATGCTTAAGGCGTGAAGGGGAGTCGTTGTCTTACAGGGGCTTTTGGGTCAATTTGGGCTGCAAATGACGAAAAAACGCCGAAAACTGCAAAAAAAACCTTTTCCTCCCATAAGAAATAAGGTAAAAGTATACGAATTGGGTAAATAACCTAAAACCCTCTGTGACCTGGTATGAAATTAGATAGTATTGCAAAAGCATATCAACCGTGGAATGTTTTTAAAGTAAAAAATCAACAAATTGTCATATCCAGAAAAATCCAAGTACTCATCCAGTGTGCGGTGATGCCGCAATTGGGGATCGAATATAGTATTCGATCAATTCCTCCTTCGGTGAGTGGAGGATTTCAACGATGAGCTAAGTTCAATTCCTCTCCCTCCCTCTCTCTCACACTCATTGATTCCCTTTTTTTCTTGATTCCTCGCCCTTGTTGATGTTAGCGCGGAGTGGCGGAGAGAGAGAGAGAGCGAGAGAGAGAGAGAGAGAGAGAGAGAGAGAGAGAGAGAGAGAGAGAGAGAGAGAGTGGTGGTAATGTGGCGACCGACCATGATTACCCTGCCATTCCTGCCATAGCGTCCGTCGAGAGATGTGACTCTAGTTTGATGGAATCATTCCATCTCCTGGCTGTTGGATCGTTGGAGTCGTTGGATGCAAGCAAGAGCCCCGTGCGAGGAGGGAAGGACTTAGACTCTATCATCATGATTCATGATCCCCGCAGCCACTTTAAAGGCAAGGAGGTTTCCTTCCTCGGACGGTGGACTTACCGCGTCGTCGGTTTGCCACGTCCTCCCTCCTCTGTCTGAAAGTACCCGGCTGTTGTAGTTGTGTCCGTAGTTATATCCACACATGTCCATAGGGCGTCGGAAAAATGACTCCGTCGTCCGTTTGTTAGGTGGCTCTCCTGAGATGCGATTGTATAGATTTGTCCATGTTTACTTTATATAGACTTAAGGGAAAGCTCCAGAAGGGTTCCATTGAATGAAACTTTATATTGAGTAAAATTTAAAGTCAAAAACCGTCGGTTGGTGAGTTCCGGTTGGGGTTATTATCCTATAATGTGCTAAAACCAGAACCACCAACAATTAGTTATAGGCCACAGATGAAGTATATTTTATTTTTCGGTTCGGGTGAAGATTTAAAGCTCAAAACTTTTCGAGGAAACACCAGGGTCAATCATTTCTAGACAATGAGGGACCAAAATATGTACCTACGCCCTCACCGTCCCTCACTCAGGTAATCGGCAAGCCCTTGCGAGGACTTAAAACACTACGCAACTGCACTTATGTACACAATTACACACTATCCAATATCTTTCGGGCAACACTTTCTCTACTGAGCAATTACTTGGGAGACTTCTTTTTTACACCTTCTATGCCGTGTCGGGCACTCTTACTAAAGGATGCCCTCTAGTATAGCGCCAGCACCTATCGGCGTTAGTGACGTTCGTCGGAAAAAAGGTTGGTCACTTTTGCTCCGAAGCTTACATTCCAACTGCACCGGCAAAATTTGTGGGAATTTTCATTATCTTTGGGGAAATATACACCCGAAGTTTGGTGAATATCCAATAATTTTGGAGTCTTCACCAACTTTCAGTTCAAACCTCAAAGCTAGCGACGTAACATTTTCCCCAAAGTCGGGCTCCCCTTACACTATTAAAAGTGCAATAGGAAGCTGAACTCCGGGAAACAGTGCATATCAACATCGGTCTTCCAAACGTCTTTCGTAAGTGTGTGTGGATGCACCACAATTTTTGAGTCTTCCCCAATTTTTAGTCTAAATTCCCCTGAAACTGCTGACTTCCTTTCCCAAGTTAACATTACTCCCACCATTACCGGTGCAATAGGACGCAAATTTGAAAATGTGCATGTGCATGCCAACATTTTCTTCCGCACGTGTCATTTCTGTCCAGCTCAAAACATTACAGTGTCGCATTTCTCCAACACCCTGTTGATAGTGATACCGTACTTATCGAAGCCTTGTTAAAGCCACATCTCTGCAGCATTCAGTCTCCGCGTACCACGAGTACTCACGGGTCCACTTATGGGGAGTCGGTTTATGTCTACACTACTTCAAATACAAACGTACAAAAAAGAAAGAAACAAAACAACAACAACCTGAGAAAAATATGCGTGTAATACTGTTTCTTTTCATACTCCTCCTAAAGGCTATCGTTATATGAACCCGCCCGTAGCTCCCCACCTTCTTCTCCATATGTGTTGTATCCTCCGACTAGTGGACACGGGTGAAAATTACCCGCTTGTAAGGGGGGAGGAGGGGGGGAAGAGAATTAGACGGAGGAGATTGTGATGGAATAACTCCTCTTCCACCACCTTTTTTTCTATTCTCCTCCTCTCTTCAACGAGCAGAGAATCCAGTATCCAGAGATGGACTTCTCTCGGTGCTTTTTTTTTTATTTGTGCCTGCCTTCTATATCCCTTCATCTCTCTGCAATTATCCTCCCATCTCTGCGACTTGCTTTTGCCCGTTGTATGTGTGATGGTTAACGAGAGTGCGACCTAAGCGTTGCAGAGTCCGCGTCCTGGCGACCGCACGCTTATTTGCACCGCGCGAGTGTGCATGGCGAGCGGGATGACCGGTCGCTGGTTATTGGTGTTGGGTGATTTGGTGTGGAGTGTTGAGTGTTGGATGCGAGTCGGAGGCTGCGCGCAAGTGCGGACTTTTTTGAACAAACCAACAACCATCAATAGTCAACACCCCGACGCAATAATCAACACTCCGAACAGACAACTCCGGCTGTTTTTTTTTCTTCGCTTCTTACTTTTTGTTCTTGTTCTTTTTTCTTTTTTTGTAGATTCTCCTCCGAGTTCCTCGAGATGACTGCGGTTCGATGTATCGAATACTGTGTGGAATGATCGCGGTTTTGTACTTACTTGAAAAAAAATGGTGGTTTTCGTTCGTGTTTGACGAGGCCACTTGCATCTCACTCTCACACTCGGAAAAAAAAATACAAACAAGTAAATAATACGGAATGTTGTCTTGAGCGATTGAGATGCGCTTCCTTGTAAGTTGAAATTAAAGCATTAAAATTACCACACGAGAAAAACGAAGCATGATGGGAAAATGCAGAGGACATGTAAGAAAATCTGACTTATCGGAGAATTTTTAACAATAAAAAATATTGTAACCCTTTGAGTGGCAGCTTCTTTCACCACTTGCCAATTTTGATTTTTATTTCCTGAGCGAAATGCTGCGATTGGTCCACAGCCCCGGAAACGGAAATCGGTTTTTTTGGCGAATTCAAAGCGCTCCGTATATCGGTGGCCCAATCAAAGCCTTCTTTTTTGCTCACCATTCAACAGTAGGCGACTATTTGTTGTTGAGGCCGGTGATTTCTAAACAAATCCGATGCAGCTGCATTAAAGTCACCTGTTGCAAGCGTGGGTTTCTCTGGCCTGTTACTATAAATGGACTATGACTATTGAACTGAACATTTATTCGTCTCCACCCCTTCAAGGACGTCAAGGTTAAGGGGAGAAGGAGGTCTGAAATGAAAAAAAAATGGCTTTTTTGTTTTTAATTTTATTTGAAAGAGGGCGTTCTCAGGTTTAAAATGATATGATACATTGTATAGTTTAGAAGAAAAATCAATTTTTGATGAATTTTTGAAGTTGAAGACTCCTCATTAGGTCAGCTGATTTTTAGTTTTTTCTTTTCGCGATACTGAAAAACCTGGTTTTTTTACCTTTCGGTGCATTTTTCTCAGGAACTAGTAATGCTATTTTCATAATTTTTTTTTTTAAAATTTCCTCAGAACAAGCTCTATAAGCAGGACTAGGATATTTTGAGTATCTCTTTTACTTTTTACTTTATAGACATTCAAAGCTAAAAAAAAATGTGAAAAAATCAACAAAACTTTCAACTTTGAAAAAAAAAAAAAGTTTTCAATGAATTTGAAAAATCCTAGTCCTGCTTATAGCCAACACTCATACACAACTTCATGCAAAATTGCAGTCTTGTAGGTCAAATAGTTCCTGAGAAAAATGCACCAGAAGAGAAGCATATTTAACATGGTTTAACATATGACCTCCTTCTCCCCTTAACAGAAACCACCGAAATCAAGTTTCAAAATTGAGGAAACTTGATTTGTCCGGGGGGCAGCAACGTCGGACGTGCTTGCTTTGCTCGGCCAATGCGTGTTCGGCGATGGGCGGGAAACCAGTTAATTCTCAAACCTGCCGCGAGCGCGGGGTGATAGGTAGCGCTGGTATCGTGTTTTCTCCTCCTCTCCACGTTTTTCTTCCAATCCCTCCGTCAGCGGCCTCGCCGTCCGTAAAATAGATAGTAGGAGAGCGCGGAGGCTATGAGTGCTAGCGGTGGCAGTTCCTAATCGATTTTGCGGCGTCATCCGACCCGACGACTATGAGTTGACTCGAGTGGTATCCGAGTATCCGAGTATCTGAGTAGGAGCGAACGCAATATTTTCTTCGGGACGGGCGAGTTGGTTGCGAGTCGCGAGTGGTGACCGCGGGACCATCTCGCGAGTTGACCGCGATGGGACGCGACTTCATAACACTAGCGCGGGACTCGGAGGCTTTAGGTCTTGGGACTCTTATGAGGCGCTTGCCAAGGTTGTAATCGATGCTCTCGGGCCCTGGTGGTGCTCGAGCGGTGCGAGTGTCACGGTGAGACACCGCACAGTGGGAATTTTAGACGCACTGGTGGGGACTAACATACCTGAGCTGGGGGGCCGATCATTTTGAGTCCCTATATACTATGAGAGTTGCGCCATGTCAGAATCCTTTTCCGATTGGCTCTCAGATTTATGCTGTGAAGAAAGCCCCACACGGAGAAAAAATTTCTGATTGAAATTACGGAACGTAGAAAGGAATTGGGGTAAAAAGAAATTCCCTTTAAATAATAAGAATTCTTATTGATCCAACGATTCTTTCTTGTGATTCTTCTGAATCATCAGAACGTTCAATTGGACCAATGATAATTCTAGTTGAATCAATAAGAATTATTATTATTTTAAAGGGAATTTCTTTTTACCCCAATTTCTTTCTACTTTCCGTAATTTCATTCAGAAATTTTTCTCCATGCATGATGCAAATGAAAATGGCGATGGGTTTGTTTACTTTTCGCGTACTAGCTTTCATTACACATTTGAAGTAATCAGTGCTTAACTGTTAATTTTTCCTCTGCTTGAATGTTATTCTGGAGAACATTATCTCTTTCCATAACGACCATTCAACGAGCTATAACTTTAGAGTGGCAGTGGATTGGTCCCACCTTGTGCCACACAGGGTAGAAGAAATCCCGGGAAAAAGCGGAATTTGGCAGATTCCAAGGTTTGAGGTTAAATCTTGTAGGTCGTTTCCGGCGATACCCGAGTTTGTTTACGAGACGACCGGAAACGACCTACAAAATTTAACCTCAAAATCGCTTTTCCTAGGTGACAACAGTAAACCAGCGGAACGTTCCTTAATTTGCCACTCCAAAGTTATAGCTCGTTGCGACCATCATTCTCGAGAAAAAAACAAAAGGTACGCTCTTCAGACAAATGTATTCTTCCAACCATAACGACGACTTCGCGAAAAAAGCACACCCGTTGTTTTATGGTCCCTTTTTTCTGGAATGGTCTAATTTGTATACTCGAAATTTACCCACTAATCGACGGGCGGCCAAATTCACCACAAGAGTGGTAAGAAATCGCAAAAACTTAACCTATGAGAAATAGCAAAATAGCGGCAACAGCTCAGAGAATAATGGTCATCCGTCTTTTGCAATTTGCCTCTTAAGAGGTTCCATTGATCAGCTTCTTCTTCTTCATTTTGAATGACAAGGCGCAACTCTCATAGTATATAGGGGCTCTAATTTACCCTATCGACAAAACGATCTATGAGCTATTGGTCCATAATATTGTAACCATTGGCTGTTGCTATGGTAACCATCGTTAGAGTGCCCGTTATTTAAAGGTTATTCCTTGGATGGTTTTAAAAAAACGGACACTTCAACAATGGTTACCAAAGGATCACTTTAAGGTTCCATACTAACAAAACGTTATCCAAAGAGTCAAGCCTCTTCAGTTCAAAACTCTATGGTAACCATCGTTAGAGTGCCCGTTATTTAAAGGTTATTCCTTGGATATTTTTTAGAAAACGGACACTTCAACGATGGTTACCAAAGGATCACTTTAAGGTTCCATGCTAACAAGACATTATCCAAAGAGTCAAAGCTCTTCAGTTCCAAACTCTTCTGGTTCCATCGCTCCGAAGAAAACAAACCTCGCAGGGTTCCGGCGCTGCACAAGATACTAAGCAGTAAGCGCCGACCAAGTTTGAATTATTACATTCCATTTTCCTTTCAAAACATAATATCTTTCCTTTCAGGCACGGATTTATCGCTTTCAATCCTACCTACTGTGAGACGCCACACTGGATGATACCGACAGTCCTGAGAGTCCTGGCTGGTGCTGGACCTTACCCCCCTAGAAGCCAGAGGGGGTGGGTAGGTTAGAGAAGGGTTCAAATGGAATGGGTCAAGGGGGGAGGGGGTTAATGATGGCTTTAGCCCGGGATGAAACGCGATTTGAGACACAAGACTGTTGGGGATACCTGTTGAAGGATTGTTGACAGATCTTTGTTTTAAATCCGCAGTTTATTTTAACATTAATTGATAGTGCCCAGGACAACATCGGAAGTAAGATCCGGTTTAGAAAAGATTATGGAGTGTAAGATTTTTAGTATATACATACAGCTATACTACAGCAAAAGCGTCTGTTGTCTTTGTTTTCACAGATGTAATTCCCTGTTGAATTCAATACCTCTACTTTTTTAAAATGAGGAATTTGTTGTCTGATAACGCGCATTTGGCAACACAGTGTTGAAGGAATCACGTCCAATATTGTCAGCTAATTGGTTTTTATATCTGGGGACCGGAGGACTGGAGGACGGACTGCCTTGTCCGAGTGACCAAAGAGGGAGGGGGTGGGGCGGGGCAGAGGAAAGTGTGCACGGGGGGGAGGGGGGAAGGGGCTCCAACGTTATTAATCTTTCCTCGGCATATTTTACATACAAGCTTTGAGCGCGCGAAGAATCTGAAATGCCCGTTGCGCGAATGCGCGGCCCGATGTGGTTTTCACAGGACTCCGCCCCCGTGGGTCTTTTTAGCGCGGGGCTCTCGTTCTTGACGTCTCTCCCTCCCCCCTCTCCCCTCTCCCGCGATCTTCCCTTCCTTGATAAGAGGGAGGAAAAAAAGGAAAATCCTTGGACTTGTAGCGTTGCCAGTGTCCTGCGCCATCGAGAATCTCTTCAACGTTTCAAACCTTTTTTTTTTTTTTTTTTTTTTCAGAAGGAAATAATATTCATACCCCGCTATAAGTGTACGTTCCTTGAAGTTTCATGATCATAACTCTTGGCAACTATTATTTTCCCATAAAATTGTATGGAATTCTGTCGGCCGTTCATGGAATTCTATTAGATTTTCATTGTAATTTCATGGAGCTCCATAATAGGCCCACGAACTTTTGGTTTTGGACCTTCATGGAGTACTTTTATCAGGGCTGTATGTACGGAAAAACAGAGAGTTGAAAGATCCAAGCCCTTGATGGGGATGGGGGTCTGGGGGTCTCCCCAAGAATATTATAGGGAGGTCTAGGGGTCTCTCCCAGAATATTATAGGGGGGCGGGGTCTGGGGATCTCCGTTAGAGTAATTAAGGAGAGTCCGGGGGTTTACTCTAGAAAATATATAGGTGTCCAGATTAAGATAGATGTGAGAAAGTGCTCGTTGGGTATTCCATACAGTTCCTTTTATATTTATATTTTGTTTTTTGTTTTTTGTTTTTTTTTTTTTTACTTTTTTGTTTTGTTTTTATGTTATTAATATATTTTTAGCTTATTTTGCGTTTACATAATCAGATTATCTTTAATTAACTAATGTACTAAAAAAAAATTTTGGATGAGCTGCACCATCCAAGAACCCAAGATTTTCATTCCGCGCATGCGCACGAAAGACCTGGCAGCAGCGGTCACTATAGTCGCAGAAGTCTATTACCAGGGACGGAAGGTCGAGGGAGCGGGGGGGGGGGGGGGGTGACTCGGCCGGCCGGCCCCCGTGCGCCTCCAGGGCAGGTCGCGCAAAATGGTTTTTCTGTCGTGAAGTTGATGGTCGAGTCGCGAGTGTTTTACCGGTAATCTCTCACCAAGCATCATCTCTCCCGGCATCGGTGATCGGAGGAGGTACCAGACTCGTAAAACATGACGTATGCTCTTCCCTTGAAAAGCATCAACCAGATTACATCAACATCTCAAGTAAAGAGCACACGTGCTGTTTTAACGGACCCTCCCCTTCCCACACCCCGCCTCGATGACACAGTGGAGCGAGTGAATGGAAAAATCAGGACATGGTATATGTAACTACACTTTAGATCCTTGTATCTCATATAGTAAATACGCAATGTGGAAGTTTAAATGTGATGTCATTGGTTTACTCGTAAAATTCTCTGTACAAACATCACCTCTGACAATGCATTTTGTGACCGTAAAATCCAATGAGCTTTACCGATAGAGAGAGCCGTACTTGTTGAAAGTCCTACCTCAAAGTGTGACAGCTTGGGCGATCTGAATCTGGTTTGTTTGCCTCAATTTTTTAGGTACTGTCGCCTAGCAAAGCACCTTATTTTTAACTTAAAATTAAAAATTGTAATCAATCCAGTGGAAATTAGTTTTAATTGAAAGTGCAAGTGTTTTAGAGTGGCTATCTGGACACAGAAATCGATATAATTGTTTCTTCTGGAAGGATTTGCACGATAAAGAAACTGACACATATCAGAAATATGCAAACTTTTCTCACCTGGATAGTTGTATTAGAAAACTCTGTGTACAGATAGCCACTCTAAAACAATGGCACTTTCAACTAAAACCAATTTCCACTGGATTAATTACAATTTTTAATTTTTGGTTAAAAATAAGGTGCTTTGATACGCGACAGTACCTAAAAAAGTGAGGCAAAAAATTGGTTTTAATTGAAAGTGCAAGTGTTTTAGAGTGGCTATCTGGACACAGAATTCTAATACAATTATCCAGGTGAGAAAAGTTTGAATATTTCTGTTGTGTGTCAGTTTCTTTATCGTGCAAATCCTTCCAGAAGAAACAATTATATCGATTTCTGTGTCTAGATAGCCACTCTGAAAACACTTGCACTTTCATTTAAAACAATTTTCAAATTTAAAAGTCACAATTTTTTTTTTTTAAATTATAGGTTAAAAAAAAGAGGCAAACAAACCAAGCCTATAAATGAAAATGTCCATAAGAGATTTCCATCATGGCTACCTCCGTGAAGTCTCAACATCACGTCCCACAAATCCTCTCTATCACTATAGCTCGTCGGTAAAAACACACAAAAACAGTACTTATGGTCATATTTTTCATGGTTGACCCTTCCCATTAATTCGCCCCACTGTGTGACGTACGAATGTGTTAGTGCGTTTGTCTGATTCACTCTTTTTCCGAAGAAAACGGAGGGCTTTGGTCGCTGTTGTTGTTGTTGAATGTTGATTGTTGTTTTCGAGCTCCTCCGTGGAAACAAGAGCGAAAACGAGAAAATCGATGTATCGATTGACGACGGAGCAAGTTACAGGCGGGGAGAAGGTGAAGGTGGATCCTATGAAGGTATCGAAAGATTTATCGTTATTTTATGCGCGTTCCACTTACAATGTGTAAATTGAATTTATGTTCTTTCCCCCTTTTTTTCTTTCTTCGGACCATTTTCAGCCTTTAAAAAATTGAATTATCACGGTTTTAAATGTCACAGAGCGCAGTTTGGCTTTGTTAAATTTTGTTCTTGTTGCTTTGTCAAAGTATATTTTCTATACAGTGGTATCTTCTTAAGTGGAGGAACAGTTTGTCCAACATAAATGGGCGCCGGCAGAAAATTTCTCAGAGGGTGGGCTGAAATCATGTTCCTTAACTTTGGCGGCTTGTAGAGAGTCGATTATTTTTGTTTGTATCTATTTGAACCTATGCAAAAGATCGATTAACCCTCGTGAGCTAGGGGTGGAAGGAGGTTAGGGGGGTCTAAAACGACTGTAGGCCATTTTTTTTTTTTTTTTTTTTTTTTGCGTAAAAGTCACTTTTTTTCTAAATTGAATGTTAAGACTCAAATCTAGTCATCTCGGAAGTATAAGTTGTAACTCTTCTCTCTTTCATGTTATCTTCTGTTTCTCCCATCCACTTCGACTTTTGGAAAATTGTTGGCAAAAAAGGAAACTTAAACTACTTTAAAAAAAAGAATCAAGATTACATGGCATAAAAGGTATACTGATAAAGCTGACCTTCATGCGAATATTCCATGCTATTTATTTTTTATTTATTTATTTTTTGGTCAAAAATAGCAGTTTTTATTTTAATGCTTTGCTATAAAAGCAAATATAGGATCAATATCCTCGGTTTTTAGGTACAGACAGAACCAGTAGGTACAAAACACTTTTTTTCTCTCCCTCTCTTCCTTCTTTTTGCACATTTTCTGAACTTCTAGGATACACTGATTGTGGTTGTGTTCAATTTTTCATATTTTAATGCAAAATAATAAATAAAACAAACCCAGACTTATTCATATCTTTCCATTTAATTGCCTTGTTTCGCTTTACTATTATAACTTTTTAGCAAGATACAGCCATAAATGTCCAAAAATAGTTCACCATGTTTTGAAAAATGGTCTTATAACACTCTGTAGAGTTTAGTCAATCACTTGATATATATTTGAAAGTAAAAAAAAAAAAAACCGACAATAACAACAACAACAAAATTAAGCTTCTGCAGTGCGAAAACCATTTGGAGGTATTTCCTTCCCCCGTTTGATGGTCAATTACCTTGGACCCACAATAATTGTCTAATAAATAGCATTAAAAAAACAAAAAAACAAAAACAAAAGCAAACAAAAAAAGTAATATAAATTAACAGTTCATAGTTTTAATCGTATTTAAAGTATAGCTATAAAAAGCTGAAAAGTTAACTGATATTTTCATTAGATCACCATCCATGAATATGGTTGACATAGAGCCATTCATACTTTTATGAACACACTTATATCATTTTTTATTTTTACCGTGAAGAATAATTTACATGCTGTATTAGATTTGGTACAGTGGATTAGTCGCTCATAGCGGCGTTATGAATCGAATCGAATGGTTGACCCATCGCTTTGTCGTATGACTCCTATCTTGTTTGATCAAAGCGCGATCCGAGAATTTGTCGCGTGTTAGTTAGGTCACCGCAAGAACTAAGGAGGAATATTACCAAGGTCAACTCTGCCCCCCCCCTCCTACCTCGCGTCATATCGAATGGGACACCTCCTGAAGTCACGGCAGAAATCAATCGGACAGAAACGGATTAAAAGTTATTACTTCATTTGCCGCGCGCTGCGACCGATTATCTTGTACGCGCTGTTGCCGAACTTACAATGGATCTGTTGCATACTTTTGCTACAAGAATAGAACCTTGCTTCTTACGTAAAATTCGGCAAAATAACGATTCGCCCATTAAAAACGTTCAAAATCCACTCATCAACCCAGGAAATCACTTCAATTTCAAACAGCCCGCGCTACACTAGGCACTATTTGCACCGGTATACTACTACATAGACGGAACCACCGTGCATAAGTAAACAACATCGTAACTACAAAATTATGGAATTTCTTTTTTAATACGTTAAATATATACTGCATTTGCTGTCTGGTCTTTTCGATTTATCAAAGATTACAAAGTAATATAAGAAATGTACGCATCAAAACGAAACATTCCAATGTTTGTAAGTTCTGTTCATGTTTACATAAACGAAATGGTTTCATCTATGTAGTTATAGATCGATGATATAACGTCTAGTGTAGCGCGGGTTGTTTGAAATGGAAGGTATTTTCTGAGTTAATGAGTGGATTTTGAAAGTTTTTAATGTGCGCATCGTTATTTTCGCCGAATTTTACGTTAGAAACAATGAGTTATACTTATATTGATGTAGCAAAAGTACGCAACAGACCAATTAGCTCAAGTTTATCAAACTCATGCCGAAAGTGTAAGATCGACCAATAGCTATAGGTCAGTGAAGATGCGTGCAATCTGGCAATGTTGCATTTGACTCATTAAAACCCGTAAAAATATCGAACTATTCAGGAATCGCCAATGATCATCGGATTCGACCTTTTCTATGGGTTCAAATGGACGAAATTCAATGTTGCTAAATTGCACGCTTTGCCACTGATTGTGAGCTAGGTTATTCATAGACAATCTGAAATATATTGGTTTAATGTTAAAGTAAATGCTTGGCCTCAGCGGTGACTCATACCTTTTGGCAACAATGTTTTCCCCATTAGAATCTATAGACAGCAATCCATTGTTGTTGAAATGTCGCTTCACCATCGAATCGATAGTTTTGCTTGATTTTAATCGGAGTCAAAAATCTACATTGCACGAGTCACTATACTGATTTGCCTACTGGTCAGTGGCGGCGCGTGCAATGTGGCAACAACGGATTCTCTCCATTTAAACCTACGCGAAATAATCGATCTGCAGGGGATTTACTGAATCCCTGAGAAATCGATACTATTATATGGATTCAAATGGCAAGAAACATGGTTGCCAAGTAGCACGAGCCGCCACTGATGTACTGCTGGCCACTTTGCAGAGTGAGCAAGATTTTGTCCATCAACAATTATTATTAGAGGCAATAAATCAGGAGCGCAACAAGAAATTCTCCATCCCTCTGTTTTTCCAGTGAAACACGAAAGTTATCAAACAGTGCCGTGATCCTAGGGGACTGCCATTTTGCCCCTCCAAAGGGGCTCTTGCAAACTTTTGCTATAAGCAAATAAATGGTCCAATCTGATGTAATGACCAGCAAAAATCACGAAAATCACACCGAAAATGTCTAAAATTCAATAATAAACTTACAGAACTGCTTTAACGGCAAGATCGTAATGACGCTTCAACGCAGGTATCATGGGAGATTCCTGTCTAATCTGCCACTTTCTCTACGGAAACACAGAGATATATCTCATTTTAGATAGGAATCTCCTATGATACCTGCTTTGAACCGCCATTATGCCCGATTCTGAGAGTGAATTTCGTGATTTTTCAGTGTACTAATCGTCATTTTTACAGGTTTTTATGCAAGAATCAACTCTTCAATCCCCCGTAGTAAAAGTTTGCAAGAGCCCCGTTCAGATGAAGAAGGAGAGGGAAAAAAGAAAAGAAATGTAAAAAAAGGCGGAATAATAGGAGAAAAGGAAAGTAAGGAATATTTGCAGGAATCAAGAAGTAAATAAACTGTAGGGAATACCCTACGAACACTTTCTCACACCATTTTTATCTGGGGGCGGCCCCCAGACCGCCCTTTGAAATGTTGGGGGAGACCCCAAAACCCCCCTTTAAATTGCTGGGGGAGACCCCAGACCCCCTTTTAGAATTCTGGGGGGAGACCTCTGACCCCCCTTTAGAGTTATGGGGGCGGCCCCCAGACCCCCCTTTAGAATTCTGGGGGAGACCACTAGACTCACAAGTATTTATCAAATATTTTCATCTCTAGACATAATTCTGCCTTCAATCTGAAGAGTTTGCAAATTTGTAGAGAAACTGTACGAATAGTTGCCTACTTTATCAATTGAAGGCTAATTGAGATCCCTAAATTCTAATCAGTAATCTGATGTTGCTTTCAACAAGTTTTAGATTAATTCCAGATTCCAATAAGTTCTTATTCTTTAAGTTGCATTCATTCTATTTGTTGGAGTTTCTTTTTTTCCTTAGTTTTTATAGGTTGTCAAAATCGATATTGATTCTTGCATTTCCTCCAATGAATACAATTTTTGGTTCCTTCTTTCAAACGGTGGATCTTCAAAAAGAATTTTTTAGTTTAGCAGATTAAACCCCCTCCAAAGATGTATTTTGTTTGCAGACTGCGTACACAAAATTTCAACAAAATTCATCCAGCCATTTTTGATTGACTCTTCTTTATACGTTTAATTTTTCTTATACGTTCTTTTTTTGGTTTGATGGAACTTATATTGCCTTTAAACAGTATCAGACTTAAGAGTTGTTGATTGTAGCTATACATGGGGAAAAAATTATGCCTAGGCAGATTGGAAACTTTTTGTTTTAATATTCATCGAACTTAATTGAGTCATACTTGAATTACTAATTCCAAATATTATTTTTGTCTTTATATTGGCTTAGTTTAAAAGATTTTTGCTCGATCGCACCTGTATTGCCCCTTGAAACGGTCTTAAAGGTTTTTTATGATGACTGTATGAGAGAAATATTTTAGTGGGTCGGTAATATGTTATGTTTGTGCAAAGTTTCATCAAAATTCATCTCATTCATGATTGACTCCAAGTTTTAACATTAATTCCTCACTTTAATTCTTTTTTTGGGTCGAACACCATATTTTGATTTTTAAACTCTCTTAAGGTTAGTATATTGTAACTGTAAGGGATACTTTCTTTTGTAGACTAATAGTAGATTTTATTTGCCAGTTTTCATCAAAATTCATTGGACCAAACCTGAACTATCCCAATTAATAGGAATATGTTTTTATTTGCTTTTATTCCCATAGTTTTTTCTCAATCACACCTATATTGCCTCTTGAAAAGGTTTTATCAGTTGTATATGGTGACTAAGAAAGCAAAATATGTTAGTATTTTGATAGTGGATTGTGTGTACAAAAGTTTCATCAAAATTCATGGAGCCATAATTGATTGACTCCAAGTAAAAAGATGAATTTCTCACGATAATTCCATTTTTTGGCCCGATCGCACTTATTTTGATTTTTTAAACGGTTTCAAGGGTTGAATATTGTAACTATGTGTGGTTTATTTTATAGTAGGCTGAATGTAGATTTTTTTTGCTAACTTCCATCAAAATTGATTGAGCCAAACTTGAATTATTCCAGTTTTACCCATTTTTACCCTTTTTACCATTGATTTCAATGGAAATCATTTTTTCCCCATAACTAACCTAAAAGTTGAAATTTCAAAAAAAACAAAAAAAGTGCCTCTGAGGAATCTAAAAAGCAACAGCTGTGCAAAATCTGGAAGCATAAGGACCAATATTTCAAAAGTTATGGGAAGGTACGGACGGACTGACTGACGGACTGACTGACGGACTGACGGACAGACGCCACAGATTTTTTTTTTGCATATATGTCTCTATGTTAGAAAGGGTTAAGAAATATGGGAATATGATTGAAGTATGTTCTTTCTGATGGTATTAGACATGATGAGAGGCCATTATTTCGTAAAAATCATGATTGACTTAGTCGTGAGAGGCCAACTATCGCAACAAAATACCTTGAAAATCTCTGCGCCATCGCAATACTTTCTCAATTTTTCTAATTTCATTAGAGTGAGAAAGTAAAAATGGCAAGGAGTAGCTCAAATGTTTCCAAATCAGGTATGATCAATATCCGCCCCTAATCTATCCTTGTTTAACACTCGCGTTCTATTGGGAGAAGATGGAGGAAGACGAATTCATGAGTCCGCCAATGTGACGGGCGCGGTACCAAAAGGGTGACTCGATTAGATTGGTTTTAGACGATCAATGGGTCTGTTGAGTACTTTTGCTACATCAACATAACTCATTGTTTCTAACGTAAAATTCTGCGAAAATAACGATGTGCATATTAAAAACTTTCAAAATCCACTCATTAACTTAGAAAATACCTTCCATTTCAAACAACCCGCGCTACACTAGACACTATATCACCGACTTATAACTACATAGATGGAACCATTTCGTTTATGTAAACATCAACAGAACTTACAAACATTGGAATGTTTCGTTTAGATGCGTAAGTACATTTCTTATACTATTTTGTAATCTTTGATAAACCGAAAAGACCAGACAGCAAATGCAGCCAATAGTTCATGTATTTAGAAGGGAGTTCCATCATTTTGTAGTTACGATGTTGTTTACTTATGCACGGTGGTTCCGTCTATGTAGTAGTATGCCGGTCCAAATAGTGTCTAGTGTAGCGCGGGCTGTTTGAAATTGAAGTGATTTCCTGAGTTAATAAGTGGATTTTGAACGTTTTTAATGTGCGCATCGTTATTTTCGCCAAATTTTACATAAGAATCAAGGTTCTATATTGTTGTAGCTAAAGTATGCAACAGACCCATTAGTGTTTTGTAAATTGATCAATTTGGTGTTTTCGGGGAGTCAAATCGATCAATCTATTTATCTTCGATCTTTCGAATCGAACTTATCTTTATTCATAATTCATTCCAACGCGAGCATAGCACGATTTTGCAATAAATTAGGCATCGTCGCGCTGGCATATAATATCGGGACCCGCGACTTATAAATATGAAAACGGTTAGTGTTTATAGTGTGAGAAACTTTTACGATCCCCATGTTGGCAAGTCCGCGGGGGGGCCTTTCCTGGGCCCCAGCCTCGGTTGTTTGCGCACTGGCGCTGTGAGTGTGTGACCCCCACCCGCCTCCCCCCCTCCACTACCCCTCCGAAGAAGAGTTATGGATAGGGGGTGTCCCAACATTTGTGACTTTGTTCTTCGCGTCGCCGCGTCTGACAGCAACGTTGCCAAATTTCCGTTGAAAATGATCAATTTTTGCATGGAGTCAAATGGGATAAATAGGATAATTTAACGGAAAATTGCAACACTGTCTGACCGTCGGACTGTCCGTCCGTCCCAGCCTGATCGGAAAACCCGTTCTTGTTTTTTAATTACTCGAGGATGGAATAAATTGCTCCTTGGTCCCGAAACAGTGTTGCCAAGTCACGTGAGTTTTCCCGATGTTTGACCCAATTTGAAATGGGTGTTTCTTATCTTGGTTTTGAGGGCCAAATTTTAACTCGTGTCTCGACTTTTTTTTCTATAAAGTACACATGGTCATTGAAATGACCATCAGGCTCCGAAGTCTGTGGGACTATTCTGCTCCGAGCTATGATTTTTCAAAGTTATGGTCATTGGGATGACCACCAAGTCTAAACGGAGAAACCTTGAGATATCCTCCAAATCCTAACGATTTCTATCTTCAGTTTTTAATTTCCTCAATAAATATCTATTCTGTATCTATCAACATAAAGTGTTCTAGATGTATATCATCAGTTTCATAATTCGACATTTCAGGTATTAATTACCTCACTATCCCCAAATGTTATCCTCTTTTAATTTTCCATATGTATTTCAAATATTTTCAAGTCGAGGGACATGCTAAAATTCGGCCAGTAATATATATTACTGTTCTGCTTGTTAGTTCCTAGGTGAAAGGGTTGTTTAACCAGATTAATCATTACCGTTTGCCGAAGTAAAAAATTTAAAAAGTTGCCCCGTTGTCCATAAAAATGGAATACATGTTTTTTGCTCTGAGGCCTCTCTGCGCTTTTATTGGTGAAATTTAGAGTGTGCCATATGGCAACATTGCTTCAGGGATTATTGAGGTGTCTAGAAATCTGATTCATTACTTTCCTGTCTCGTCGTGTCCGCTCGGTTCCTTCGGTGCTTGGTGACCGCGATGGGTGCGAGGTGCGGTGATTGTTGAGTTTACTTTAGCGCGGGAAAATCGAATCTTCCGCTCGCGATGACTGTTTTCTTTTTATAGGCGTCGTTATGTTTACAGACATCACCGATGACGATATGTTACCCACAGTTCCCATGACGTGTGATCAGGCAACGTTGTGTTCTGTCTGTCCATTTGAGAAGTTGAATTTTATAATGAGGTATGCGTATGTGACATAAGTCATACTTAGGTTCTTGGAAAAACCGTGCAACTTTTTACTTTACTGTCTAAAAGATTGAGTTTACTAATGCGGATTTTCTTGGAAACGATTATCCATTATGAAATAAAAAATGTATATTTACCAATTTTTTTCTTTTCTGTTTCAGGTAAGTTGGCATTGAATTACAGTCATTTTTATGACTCCAATCCATCCCCATCCTTTGTGAGTTTATTATTTACATACTTATTTTTGGTTTAATGTACCAGCCTGGTATGAAGATGCCAGTGGCGTAGCGTGCAATTAGGCAACGTTGTATTACGTCCATTTAAACCCATGTAAAAGGTCGAATGCTAAGGTGTTCACCGAACATCCGATGGTTCGATCTTTTTCATGGGTGTAAATGGACGAACTGCAACGTTGTCAAATTGCACGCTACGCTACGCTACTGAAAGATGCACGGGGACTGGTTATGCAATACGCAATGTCGTAATGCACTCGATTATTTGGCCGAAAGGATCTTGCTTGCGTTACATATTGCCAACCCAGTCCTCGTATCTGTAAATCGGAAGCTACTGGCTAAGGCCTCTTTTATATTAATTCTTTCTTGGAAAGCAATCACTAAGATCAAATGAAATAATGTACCTTAATTCGTCCGATCGTCTCAACCAGTGGCGGCTCGTGCGATTTGGCAATAGTGTTTTTATCCTATTTAAATACATGGAAAACAATCGAAACTCGAGGAGGCTGCCAGCCACCGCTTGAATCGATTCTTTACCTACGTTTAAGTGGGAAAAATGCATGGTTGCCAAATCTCACGGGCCGCTACTGGTCTCAACATGTCCAGCTGCAGATTACCACTCGCGCGAGGTCATTGATTTCTGGTAGTTCTCAGATTCGTAAAATATTTTCGAAATGCTGGTCATCAGAGGTCATGAATTTCGACAGTGCATTGCATCCTGCATAGGTACTTACTTGCCATCCTCATAATCCCAACCGCAAAATCTCTTCTTCGCTCACCAACCGACCGCCACGGGGCACACCCTAGTAAAAATGGTAGGCAAAAGTAGGCAAAAGTAGGCAAACTCTGGTAGGCAAAAGTAGGCAAAAGTAGGCAAAAGTAGGGAACGGATCGCAACCGAGAAGTATATAAAGTATATAGCATTACATAGCAAGGGAATGGAGTTGGAGGTACCTGCGCTGAGCTGAAGGTATAGAATCGGCCCCGGACCTCGGGTCGTTTCACTCACATGCTGGCTGGTCTCATTGTTTTCAGTTTTATTGTCCCACGTCCGATCCGGCGTCTCCGACCTTTTTCCATTCCCACTACGTAACACTCAACAGAAAATGAAATTTTTTGTCACGTTTAAATTTCGAAATTCTGACTTAAGATTCGGATTGCGCTTGACGTAGCGAGAAAATTGATACCAATTTGAAGATTTAAACATTATTTTTAAATAATTCTCCCGGCTCTTCTTGATCTTTGTGTTTCGGCTCAGATTCTCGGGATTCTCCTCTCTTTCCTCTACTCGTCAAACCATTCTATTTCCCATCCACCACTCTAAGGAGTCGACGGTCAATAAGTATTTAATTTGTCGAATTTTCCTCCACCTAGAATCTTCGTAAGAAACGTTGTCTCACCAACACATTAATAAGACAGCAGAAAAATAAAAAGAAAAATCAAGCCGTTTTCTTCAAGATTATTTGTCTGGTCTTTGAAATTAAATTTACCATTCCCATGAGTGATAGCAGTGGCGTAGCGTGAAATTCGGCAACGTTGCAATTCGTCCTTTAAACCCAAGAAAAAGATCGAACTCTTGGGTGCTCAATCCATCACCACGTCCCATGGGCGGATACAGGGAATTGTCTTTCTCTCTCTCCTCCCATTTAAAAACATGCGTTAGAAAAGGACAAAAGAGGGGGCCAAAGTCACGTGATGGCCCCCTCTGCTATCCTTTTCTAACACATAAGTTCAAATGGAAGGAGAGAGAGAAAGACAATTCCCTGTATCCGCCCATGGCCACGTCTACCAGTTTTACGACTCAACCGCAGCTATCACTCACAATCAGTGCCGTAGCGTTCATTTTGACAACGTGGCGTTTTTTCCATTCAAACCCAGGTAAAAGGTCGAATGCGAAGGTGTTCATTGAGCACCCAAGAGTTCGATCTTTTTCTTGGGTTTAAAGGACGAATTGCAACGTTGCCGAATTTCACGCTACGCCACTGCTATCACTCATGGAAATGGTAAATTTAAGTTTGGATGGATTCTCTCCTTTAAACCAATAAACCAATAATACGACCAATAAAATAATTCGTATAATTTTTAACCACTTATTATTCCGCCGTAAGAATTTTTTCAACTTTTTTTTGCAATGTATGAAACATCAAAGACATCTTTTTTCTTAACTCATTAAATACCTGTTTCTTCGACAACGTGTCGTATCGTACGAGATAGACAGGGAGAATAGCCTACAGACCTCCGTCACAATGCGATGGAGATGTACTACCTGAAAGTCACGTGACTGGCGAGCGCGGTGTTTGAATGTTGAAATAACAAATGACAAATGCTTTACAGGTTACGTTCGTTGGCGGGTGGTACCGCGCTCGGCAGTCAGGATCGGATTTAATGCGGGGCGACCGGGGCGCGCGCCCTCGGGCCCTCGGGCCCCCACCACAAACCAGGTACCCTTTTGTTTTGTATTGATGGTTGATGAACTTCCTTTTTTCTATCATTACAATACTGTAACAGTCCGGCAATGCTGGAAGTGAAGCTTTTTGTAAAATAACCCTTAAAAAAATAAAGAAACATTAAAAAATACTAACAAAACTTTAAAAATTATTAACGATTTTTTTATCAGGGTAATAATTTACTTCTTTTACTCGATATGCCTTTAAAAGTAGGGACTTTATAATTTATTATTCCTAAGATTTACCGGGAGGGGGGTTTCCACCAAAGGTCCACAGCCCCGGGGCCCCCTGCAACCTAAATCCGGCCCTGTCGGCAGTCACGTGGCTCTCTCTCTAGTACATTTCTGCCGCGTTGTGACGTAGGTCTGGTACCAATAATGCCTCCACCTTTTTACTTCCACCATATAAAAAACAATTAGCCAAGGAGATAGTTGCGATGTAATTGGCCCATTGCACACTGTCAACAGATTCCACTTCCGATGGTTCATATACATGCTAAAATTATAATGGTCACAATGCCATCGCGACCCGTTTAGTTCAGTAGGTAATCGAGTTACGGCCGCGAATGAAAAAACGATATGATGACGTGAAAATTTGGTCACGCGGCATACTCTATCTCTTGCCACGCGTTTATTGGTTGAATTATTTCAATGTTTTAATCGGAAGGCAATTTTGGAAACGTGAATACACGCAAGACATGAGGGAACCTTTCTTCCGTTTTACTGCCCCCCCCCCCCCCCTTCTCCGCTATTCATCCCTTCATGAGTCACTGATTCATCTCGCTTGGCTCTCTCTCTTTCACACGTACAGTTTTCGGCCTGCCTCACTCTAGCTCACTCAAGGAAGGAACACGTATACGTATGGAACAATAAACGTCAGCAGGAAGATGAGGAAGAGGAGAAAAGGTTTTTCATACATGTGGGTTTGTGTGTGTGTGTGTGTGTGTGGATGTTTGTGAAAGAAGTAAACAAACAAATTTGCCTTCGCTGTTTTAGAGCGTCTTATAAATATCTGCTGAGCACAGTGTTTCAATGCGGTTCCGCTGTCGCCAAATCTAATGATAGTAAATGGTATCATTATGAGCCTTGGTATGTAGACAGACAAATATGGCAACATCCCGTGTTTCACAGAATGTAAAGACCTTACCTTCAAAAGCGACTCTTGGGGTGTTTGGACGAAAGATGTAGTATTGACATTGAGAGTGAAAATTGAAAGCAGGGAAGGAATCTTTATTTTTCGGCAGGTTGGTGAATAATAATAATAAACGGTCTGAGGTTTCAGGACAATGCCAGTTGGGAGTGTTGGGACAGCCTATTGTAAAATCATGGCTCAGATCAGCCTTTATTATGAATAATTGCAATACCGGAGTCCGGAGTGCTCCTCTCTTCCGCTTCTTCACCCCCTACCTTCCTTGACCATCTCTCATCGCCTCATCGCATCGGTCACCTTATTTTAATATCGGAAGGAAGCCGCTTTTGTGTCACGTGGAAATATTTAATTTGCACAGGCATCGTGAATTATGGCCGGATAAAGTCGATGATCGGAAGCATTTTTTTTTTTTTTTTTTTTTTTTTTTTTTTACGGGGAAGCTGCTGATTTAAAAAAAAAAAAAAAAAAAAAAAAAAAAAATCCGGGTGGCTGCACTTTTCCCACTTCATCTACTTTCTCCTTTTATTTTCTCTCCATTCTCCCTCTCCGCCCTTTGCTGATATTTCGGGGGAAGTACCTCGATGAACCCCCCCCCCCCCCCCGGCTACGGCTGTGGATTCGAATTTCATTTGTAAACTGAAATTTCGCCAAATCAAAACGCTCAGGTAAAACGAAGCTCCAGTTCTCATACTGTTAATTGCACGCTGTCTTTCATCGAAGCTTTATAAAAAAAAAAAAAAAAAAAAAACATTTCGAAAAATTAAAAAAATAGACCCGACTTATATATTAACTTTGAATTCATTTTTCTTCTTATGTTTCCCTATTTTTTTGCCTTGTACCGCGGATTGCATCCTCGGAAGAAGTGTTATGATCGAATTAATTGTATCATATGCCTTTTCAATGACCTAGTCTTAAAGTTTTGTTATAAGTAGCAGAGTAGCAATACGTCGATTTCCAAAAGGATAGAAGTATCAGAATTCGATACATTAATAAGAATCGTTGCAAAATCGTCACCTGTAATAGTAGCTGTGGTGGATTCACAGGAGTGAATCCACAGAAGCCAATTTTGGCGCTGTCTCGAGCGGACAAGATTGAGTGGTCAGAAAGGCTTCAAACCTTTGTTTCCTTATTTTCCCCTTTAAGGGGTGTCTCCACCTGCGAATTTAAAAGCGCGAATAGACTGATTGAGCCAATGAGCTTCTTTGTTGTCGATACATCGAACTCGACCTATCGACTTCAAGGCAGCTCATTGGCTCAATCAGTTTATTCGCGCTTTTACATTCGCAGGTGGAGACACCCCTTTACCCCGATCGACTTCCTAGCTGAGTTACACGGCGATAGGTACAAGACAGTCCTGTCTTTCTTCCTAAAACCTGTCTCTTTGCCTGTCACTTCATCCTTCGAGTTTAACACTTGCTATTTTTGTGGAGCAGTTTGTTTACCCTTGGTTGATGCCACTTATTGTTTACTGTCCCCAAGTGTGAATAGAGTTTAATTCATTGTTCGATGAGCTGTACCTATGTAATTCCTACCCATTCAAACCGTGAATTGTTGCAGTCTTGTGCCCTGCATTTTGGACTATGGAGTGTAGGTTGCGAGTTTCAATAGGGTACCTAGGGATAGAAATGATAGAATTGGTGATTCATCAATGTGATATTTGATGTCATTGGTGTTAATTGCCGAAATCTGCGAATTGGTATAAGTGCGTTAGTATGAATTTGGCTGCTTTTTCGTGAAAAACTAAGAAACAGGTATTTAATGAGTTAAGAAAAAAGATGTCTTTGATGTTTCATATATTGCAAAAAAAAAGTTGAAAAAATTGTTACGGCGAAATAATAAGTGGTTGAAAATTATACGAATAATTTTATTGGTCGTATTATTGGTTTATTGGTTTAAAGGAGAGAATCCATTGTAGCCACTTTGCACTAGCCGCCACTGACCTGAGAAGTCGACAGTCAATAGGTATTTAATTTGTCGAATATTCCTCCCACCAAGAATCTTCGTAAGGAACGTTGTCTCACCAACACATTAATAAGACAGCAGAAAAAGAAAAAGAAAAATCAAGCCGTTTTCTTCAAGATTATTTTTTTTTGGTCTTTGAACTTAAATTTACCATTTCCATGAGTGATAGCAGTGGCGTAGCGTGAAATTCGGCAACGTTGCAATTCGTCCTTTAAACCCAAGAAAAAGATCGAACTCTTGGGTGCTCAATGAACACCTTCGCATTCGACCTTTTACCTGGGTTTGAATGGAAAAAACGCCACGTTGTCAAAATGAACGCTACGGCACTGATTGTGAGTGATAGCTGCGGTTGAGTCGTAAAACTGGTAGACGTGGCCATGGGCGGATACAGGGAATTGTCTTTCTCTCTCTCCTTCCATTTGAACTTATGTGTTAGAAAAGGATAGCAGAGGGGGCCATCACGTGACTTTGGCCCCCTCTTTTGTCCTTTTCTAACGCATGTTTTTAAATGGGAGGAGAGAGAGAAAGACAATTCCCTGTATCCGCCCATGGGACGTGGTGATGGATTGAGCACCCAAGAGTTCGATCTTTTTCTTGGGTTTAAAGGACGAATTGCAACGTTGCCGAATTTCACGCTACGCCACTGCTATCACTCATGGGAATGGTAAATTTAATTTCAAAGACCAGACAAATAATCTTGAAGAAAACGGCTTGATTTTTCTTTTTATTTTTCTGCTGTCTTATTAATGTGTTGGTGAGACAACGTTTCTTACGAAGATTCTAGGTGGAGGAAAATTCGACAAATTAAATACTTATTGACCGTCGACTCCTTAGAGTGGTGGATGGGAAATAGAATGGTTTGACGAGTAGAGGAAAGAGAGGAGAATCCCGAGAATCTGAGCCGAAACACAAAGATCAAGAAGAGCCGGGAGAATTATTTAAAAATAATGTTTAAATCTTCAAATTGGTATCAATTTTCTCGCTACGTCAAGCGCAATCCGAATCTTAAGTCAGAATTTCGAAATTTAAACGTGACAAAAAATTTCATTTTCTGTTGAGTGTTACGTAGTGGGAATGGAAAAAGGTCGGAGACGCCGGATCGGACGTGGGACAATAAAACTGAAAACAATGAGACCAGCCAGCATGTGAGTGAAACGACCCGAGGTCCGGGGCCGATTCTATACCTTCAGCTCAGCGCAGGTACCTCCAACTCCATTCCCTTGCTATGTAATGCTATATACTTTATATACTTCTCGGTTGCGATCCGTTCCCTACTTTTGCCTACTTTTGCCTACTTTTGCCTACCAGAGTTTGCCTACTTTTGCCTACTTTTGCCTACTTTTGCCTACCATTTTTACTAGGGCACCAAAGCGCGTGTTCGAACTGAGATTTTGGGACTCATGTCGACATCGTTCTTACGCGCGTGGACTCGACGCACAGAAGTTCAAAAACAATTTTTTCGCTGGACAAAAAAAGTTTTAGAGTTTAGCTTCATGATCGTCTATAGTGTCGATTATTTTTCGAATCAGTATCATTTAATCGAACTTCCAATAACGCCGTCGGTCTATTATACGCACTTTTGCTATAAAGCCATAGAAATACGTGATTCTAAAGTAAAATGTTACAAGAAAACCGATAGAAACAACAAAAACTCATTAAATTTACTTCTGTAATAGAGTCAAAAAAACAATTATAGTTGAGGCCGCTACAAAACGAAATTGAGAATGACACTAATGGCGCGAAACTCGATGACGTTATAGTATAGCTCCGCGCCGTTGTAGTTTTATGGTAGTGCTTTTGCATTGCGGCACGAAACAAAAACAATAGCAATATGGCCTCTTTTTCTTTCCATCAGTGATAAAATCAGAGATTAGTGCGGAAACGCGTCTTCGCAAATCGCAATTGGCACGCAAACGAACAACAAGTTACCGGATGTACTGTACTATGGATGTACGTCGTCGTGTTTCGCGCCGAAAGGAAACCTTTTCAAATCGGTATTGGAATTTTTGAAAATTTGAAAGCGATTGAGTTCACGATCTCGTGATCAAAGAAGATTATAAAAAATACAGTGAGTCTTTTTCATCCAACTGTACTTCAAGGAAATTAAATAAAAAAAAGTTGCGGAACAGACCCATTTACGCCTTCAATCCGTCGTATATGCAATTCCAACTCCCCCGAGTACGAACAGTTAACTACCTTCCCTAAACAAACGGAAAAGTGACGTTCATGTGAACTAACCTGGTCTTTAAAGGGTTAAATTTAGATACCATCTTGTTGCATTTCCGTTGCGTTCAACATGGCAACCTTGAATTTCGTACAGTTACGTTGCGATGATGAGAACTATCGAACTTCAAGGTTTTTGGCGAACACCCGCGAATTTGACAACTCGACTACACGGATTTTAGAAGAAGCTCAACATTTCTTGTGTAAATTATTAACTTGCTTGTTCCTAAAAGAATATCCAAGAAATTTTCTCACTTTAGTCCACCGTGCATCGGTGGTGCTGATCACCGTTTCCGAGTTGCTACCGACCGGTCACCGGTCATCGACGCAACAGTCACCAAAATTTACAACCACTTGCGACCCGTGCGCATCGTCTGCGGTTGTGTGACCTGTTCCGTTGCAGCCAATTCCTTACGTTTTGAGGATTTTCTTCTTCTTTTTTTTCTCTCTTTTTTTAATTAAAAAGTATAAAAATATACTTCGACGAAGAAAACGAAATGGCTTAACTTGACTGAACAGTGAACAGCGCAGCGGGTTTCAATTTTCGGGGGTCACCGGTTACATCGGATACTCCGTGTCATAAAATAAAAATAAAAAATAAAAAAATCGTCGCGACTTGAAATTTTATGTTCATGAATTTGTGACGTTGTTTGGAATGAGAGATCACAAAATGTGGGGTTTGCTCGCATCCTTTCTGGAAATCCGAATACTGTAACCTTATTGCATTGTCGCGTTTAGTGGCGTAGCGTGCAATTTGGCAACGTTGCAGTTCGTCCATTTAAACGCATGAAAAATATCGAAGTATTGGGTGTTCGGTGAACACCTTTGCATTCGACCCTTTACATGGATTTAAATAGACAACGTCCAACGTTGCCAAATTGCACGCTATACGGCACTGGTCGCGTTGCCGTAGCCGCAATAAGGATTGCAGTCTTATCTTATATAGAACGTGTTTTCTGGTTTTTGTCGAAGCGATTTCTGCGGGCCCGTGCGTCTTCGGGTTTCTGTCATTTTTCTTACCACGTGCAGTTAAATGGGCAAAGAGAGAGAAAGACTCTGACTAATACCTGGCTGCGGCTTTGTATAATTACTGTCGATTTCGTGGAAAAAAGTTTGTTTGCTTATTTATTTACTCCTATTTCTCGGCGTTCAGTTGAACTTTCTGATACCTCTTTTAAACCTGGGGTTTCTTTTTCCATCGAAATAACATTTTCAGACAATTTTCGGTCGAAAATTTTCAAAACATCGAATGTGCTCATCCAATATATCAGCGTTACACGAAAATAAGGATGGATTTCGGTCACTGGCGGATCCAAGAAATCGTCCTTCTCTCTCTTTCAGACCATTTGAATGCGCATGTGTTAAAAAGGATAGAAGAAGAGGTGAGAATCACGTGACTGCCCCTATAATCTATCCTTTTCTAACACGCACGTTCTAAATGGGAAAAGAGAGAGAAGTATTTTCTGTTCCTATGAGCACACCTCATTTTTAATGGGTCTACCTTCCAGGAATCTCCTCGATTCGTTCCTGGTGTTATAACTTTTAAGGAAGAGCAAGCATATTAATGTTATTTGGGACCACGTGCTTTTCAGAAAATATGAGGTTTGCTCTTAACTTGCATCATCAATGTTTTCTAACGTTCCTTTTTTTGGGCAAGAGCATGCCTGAAGTTTCGTGGTCTCTGACTTGGTTTGCGACGATGACATTCGGTTATGCTCACCGAATCACCGCATTAAAAGTGTGAGGAAGTTAAATGCCGGTGACAAACACACTCCCTCCCCCTTCACCATCCATCTCTCTAACCCCAAGACGCTCTTGCGCCGTCATAGGTATTAGGTTATTACGGCAGGGGACATAAAACACTCGAGGTCAAACTTTTCGCGTTTTTTAATTTCCTACCTGGGCCTTAAGATGAGCCGTCCGTTACAGAGTTGCCAAAATATTAGTTTTTAAATTTTTAAATTTTTTTGTCATATTTTTTTTGGTCGGGAGTTTTTTTCGTGTCCCCCCCCCCTCCCCCACGTTTTTTGACAATAAACCAGTAGAAACTCGTGCAATTTGACGACAGAGCTATTTTGTCATTTAAATCTATGCAGAAAGATCGATTCTAGGTGAAAGCACAGTGCCTCACCAAATAATCGATTATTTTACAAAGGTTTAAATTAAGGGAATCTGCTATTGCCACATTGCACGAGCCGCCACTGCAATAAATGCGCTGTAGGACAGTAAATATTAGTTGCTTGAAGTATAGTACCAGTGGTGCAGCGTGCAATGAGGCAGTTGCGAGAGTCTGAAATTTTGTGTTTTGTCTAGAGAAAATGATATATAATAGTATATAGTATATATATTATAGTACTTGATGAGCTGAAAACAATGATGCCTTTGGTTTTTTTTCCAAAGTGTCCCGGTTTTGGAAATACACTCGTGTAAAGTTGTAAAAAATCGTGTGCGTAGTGACGTCACTACGCGGTATTAATTCCCATTTAAAACACTGTATTTTGTGCCAAAATCTCATCTCAGTAACAATGAAACTTTATTAGAAATCAAAGGCATCTTTGTTCTCAGATACTTTCATTTTCTTAATAAAAAACACAACATTTCAGGCACTTGCAACTGCCCCATTGGGCAACGTTGTATTTTGTCCACTCAAACCCATGTAGAGGTAGTTTCAGAAGTCTAGGCGCACCTAGACCGATAATCTTTGGAATTTGTCAACATTATTTCTGATATTACTCAATAAAAATGAATGAAAATGAAATTGAGAGTTCACTTTGCAAAGAGGAAACACTGTAAAAGCCAAAGAATAAAGTCAGAGGCAAGTTCGGTTTTGATTTGAAGGAATTACAGTTGAAAATTCGCCAAAGATTATGGTTTAGGTGCGCTTACTCTTCTGAAACGAGCTCTTACGTGTAAAAGGGTAACCCCCTTCCTCATAATCCAAGTGCGACACCTCTTTGACTCGATTTTCTACTCTTCGACCTTTTCCACGTGTTTAAATGAGCAAAGTGCAACGTTGCCAGATTTCCACTTCTATACTGACAACGCTGACCATTATGAAACGCGGAGTTTTACATTTCCAGTGCACATGCAGGAACCGGTAACACGATGATGAGATGTCCTGGAGAAAGAAAATAAACAACAACAACAACAATCACCGCCGGTAACTTTACCGGCCGGCCCGGCTCGGTACGTACTCACTCTCTCGATGTATAGTATGCGCGGCCGGTAAAAGAGCGTGTCACGCATCTGGACTAGTTACCAGTTACTGCAGGTTACCGGTTACTGGTTGCTAGTCGCTACCACGACGCGGTTACATTACATTACACACCGCGCGTCCAAGTTGTACTTGTGCTTACACTCCGCGTTGCCGCGTCCCGTACAATTGCGGATCCAGTGGTACAATTGCAGGAACTTTGGAGCCAGCAATGGAGCTCCAGATGCGAGGTTTTTCTATATTGATAAATTGGCGGTCAAAAATTGTATTCGTAAAACGCTGCAAAAAAAAAAAGAAAAAAAAAAGATGATAATATAATAATAATAATACAAAATTATTGATAATGGGGCTATTGCACACTTTTGCTATAAGCGATTTAATAATCGATTATGGCGTAAAAACCTCAAAAAATAACGATGGTGGCACTAAAAACTTCCAAAATCCACTCCTAAACTCAATAAATGCAGTTATTTGCGGGAGCGTAATGGTGGCCGAAGGAACTAACAATGGGAGATTCCTATCTTAATTTCGTCACTCTTTCTATGCTGACAAGGATGATTCACAGAGTAATTCGTCATCAGAGTGATGATCCACATCCGATGAATGGTACCGCAACACCAAGTGACACCGGTGTCAAATGAAAGTAGTCTCTTATTGGTCACTTCTTGATGGAGTTTCAGAATTGTTAGATGGGAATCTCCCATTGTTAGTGCCTTCGGCCACCATTACGCTCCCGCAAATAACTGCATTTATTGAGTTTAGGAGTGGATTTTGGAAGTTTTTAGTTCCGCCATCGTTATTTTTTGAGGTTTTTAAGCCATAATCGACTATTAAATCGCTTATAGCAAAAGTGTGCAATAGCCCCATTAGAGAAGTGTCTAACTAACTCTTCGCTAAGAAAACTCCGATCAAAGTTCAAATGTACCACCTGTGTACTTATCCTGGTTAAAAATTTTCCGTAATATAAGGAATTCGGTTTATGGAATTTTGACAAATTTTGGACCTTTGATGACCTTGACCTCCGTCCTCTCGAAAAATGTCTACAATACCACTGTCCTTGTTGAATATTATGATTTCTTAACCCTTTACTGCATGGGCTTTTTTTTTCAACCAAAACTGGATTTTTCGATTCACTAGGTGGTCACATATATGGGAAAAATAGCACAAAAATAATTAGACAGTTTTTCGGTGAAAATTCTCATTTTTCCAGTTTTGTCTCGTTTTTTACAAGTGCTATAACACCATAAGAAATGGCGAGAAAAGAAAAAAAAATTCAAAATGTTCAAAAAAATACGAATTTTTTACTTTAATTGGATTTTTCAAAGAGCAAATGCCAGAAGCTTAGTAAAAATAATGAAATTGGGGTTGAATTGGATACGGGGGCAAATTTCCCCCCAACCATGATCTCTTTTTTGTAATGCATTATAATGAGTGCTAGTGGTCTTTTGAAAAATGTTTTAGCCCCTTTTTATGTTTTCTTATAATGTGACATTGGTGATACAATTTGAAATAAGTCAAAATATACATTACAGTGTCTGATATACGGCTTTTTACATCATGTGACACCAGTGACACACTATGCAGTGAAGGGTTATGAATTTTTACTTTCATTTAAGGAAACTATGCGACGGTGATATCCTGAACCTTTAATATTTTATGAGTTTTGTTTCCGTTGACAAAATCTTGACGATCCCCCTTTGCCCTGGCCCTTGGCTATACTTTTTAGCAGTCCTGCAGTCCCCTTCGTTCAGCGCTCTTGCTGACTCTCTCTAATCATGACGTAATCCCAGTTAAACTGATACTGTGTTTTTTTAATAAAATATTTGCTTCAATTTATAACAATGTGTCGCCGTCCTATGTTTTCAATTCAAAAGTCCTAACCAGATATCCGGTAAATCAATAACCGAAACTGATTGTGACCGGAATTTCTGCAAGCTCAACTTTAGTTTCTCCAAATGTCGCAGACTAACTGGTACCTACATTCACCCGGAACTTCGATAAAAGAAGAATTAAACCGAATTATTGTTAAGACAACCAACATTTTTTCTTAGAATTAGTGATGAATGGTACCCTGCACTCTGGGCTGTTTGTCAACAGTGTTGGTTGGTGGTCGTCAAAATCTCCTCTCGAACGATAACAGCGAGAATTTCGCAGTTTTTAAGCTGAAGCGGGAAGCCGGGCTTCAAGCCTAAAGCCGTTATTGCGTCACACAGTGGTTCAAAAAATAGAATTTCCCGGACATAATTTTATACGAATAAAAAATCAAGATTATAATCAATAAACAGTTTTTTAACTTGAAATAAGTTATATCACACGATTTCTACGAGCAAATGTCAAAAATTTAAAATGTTTTCAAAGCAAAAGAAGCCATAATATTGCAAGATTTCTGCACTGGGAAAAATTTTCCAGTTAATTCAACCGGACGTCTGTTTAATACTTACTTAACCGGAATTCCTGTTGTTTCAAGAGGAATTCCTGTTGTTTCAACAGGAATTCCTGTTATTTCAACAGGAATTCCGGTTATTTCAATAAGACCTCCTGTTACTTGACTGGAGTTCCTGTTGCAGCAACAGGAATTTCTGGTTAAAATAACAGGAATTCTGGTTAAGTAAGTATTAACAAGACGTCCGGTTACGGCAACGATAAATTTTTCTCAGTGTGCTAGTAAATGTCAAAATTAAGATGTTTTTAAAGCAAAGGAAACCATAATGTTACACGATTTCTGCGAGCAAATGTCAAAATTAAGATGTTTTTAGAGAAAAAAAACCACAATATTATACGATTTCTGCGAGTAAATGTCAAAATTAAGCTGTTTTTAAAGCAAAAGAAACCATAATATTACACGATTTTTGCGAGCAAATGTCAAAATAATTAAGATGTTTTAAAAGCAAAAGAACCCACAATATTACACTATTTCTGTGAGTAAATGTCAAAATTAAGATGTTTTTAAAGCAAAAGAAACCACAATACTACACGATTTCTTCGAGCAATTGTCAAAATAAATATGTTTTTAAAGCAAAAGAAACCACAATATTACACGATTTCTGTGAGTAAGTGTCAAAATTAAGATGTTTTTAAAGCAAAAGAAACCACAACTCTTTGTCCAGAAGAATCCATTTTTTGACCAACTGTGTGCTGATGCGCAAAAAAGAGGCGCAGACGACGAGGAGACCCGATACTGATAGCATGGCTCATGCATGGCCCCGTGTTTATCACCTTGTCTCGTAAATGACGATTTATGCTTCACCCCGTATGTACACGGAAATAATATTACCGGACCCGGACTGGAGGACCAAAGAGTATTAGTGTACAGTCGAATACAGACAAGCGCGACCCGCGATTGTCGCTTTAAAAAAAAAAAAACCAACAGATTTTTAAGATTTCTTTTTAACGGTCGTTATCACGAAGTTGCCAATTCTCGTGTATAGATGTCCAGTGGCGTAGCGTGCAATCTGGAAACGTTGTAATGTGTCCATTTAAACTCATGTAAAAAGTTGAATGCGAAGGTGTTCACCGAACACACAATAGTTCGATCTTTTTAATGAGTTTAAATGGACTTATTTTATACAATATTGCCAAACTGCACGCTACGCCAGTGATTGTGTCCATATAGAGAATCTATTGGCGTCCCGTTGCCCTGGACAAAATTCCACCATGGGGCAGTTGTCAGGGTCTAAAATTTGTGATTTTTATAAAGAAAATGATAGTACTTGATGAGCTGAAAACAATGATGTCTTTGGGTTTTTCCTATAAGTGCCCCAGTATTGGAGATACACAAGTGTAAACTTGTAAAAAAATCGTTTGCGTATTGACGTCACTGCGCGGAATTCCCATTTAAAACAATGTATTTTGGGCCCAAATCTCGTCCCCGGAACAATGGTAGAAACCAAAGGCATCTTTGTTTTCAGCTCAGTACTTTCATTTTCTTGATTAAAAACACAATATTTCAGACCCTTGCGCAACTGCCCCATTGAGCCACAATTTCTTTGACCGAACATTCATTTGTTTCTAGCTTTAAATGTTTAAATGATTCTTTTACCGCAAAACATTCCGCCGTCAGTGGAAAGTTTTTGTATCATGGCTTGTGTAATCACCCGTGGAACAAAAGTTTGCACTAAAAATACAAAAATACACCCTTACTCCTTTCATGTACGCATTTTGGATTTTGACTTTTTTGATATTTTTTTAGACCGTTCAAAGAGGACGATTTTCTAAGAAACACACAAAATGTCATACAATTTTTTGAAAAATGTACATTTAAATTCTATTGAATCCTATGTTACATAAAATGGTACACAATTCCAGAACTATAGCATAGTAGTGGTACCGAATATTCCCTAGTTGACACATCGTTATGATTCTGGTAGCATCGCTGTCTCTTTTTTTGGTGCGTGGACTAATTGCACAGGATGCAGTGGCGTAGCGTCCAATTTGGCTACATTGCAATTTTTCCATTTAAACTCATAGAAAAGATCGAACTATTGGGTGTCCGGTGAACACCTTCGCATTCGACCTTTTACATGGATTTAAATGGACGCAATTCAACGTTGCCAAATTGCACGCTACGCCTGCACTGACAGGATGTAAATTAGGCAGCTTCTTGTAGATCAGAAAATTACTTATTATAGATCGTTAAGAGTGAAAGATTACCTCTTTAGATTTGCCATTAATGAAAAATACTAACTGAATTATGACGAAAAAACTTAAATCAACTGCTCCGGAAACCATATCTCAAAACGAAGCCAACACGACTGACTCTCCCCCCTCCCACACCTTGCACCCCCACGACCCCCCCCCCTCCCCCGTCCCATCTGGAAGCTCGTTAACAAGGTGAGTTTGAGTTAAGTAGTGGGGACTCTTCTTTTTTTTTTATTTCATTAATAATTTCCCACCGCGTGGTCAGGAATGGGCAAGGAGCAGTACTTACGACCAACGAGAATCGGAGAATCGAGAGGGAGAGACAAAGATTCGAATGAATGAGGCGTGGGTTTTACGTTTTGTATCGTCTCCTGAGGACTCGAACTGGGGACTCCGGACTCCCCTCCCCCCCCCCCCCCCCGGTCTACAGTGCCACCGCCATACCGCGGCCGTAAAACAAAACACGACACCATATTAATGGGTACGGATGCGGCCAAACATGTTTGACAAACTACCAGACCTCATAAATGAAGTTTGTCGGTTCGGGTTTCGATACCTTCTCCAACGCGAGGTTTGCGCGTCGAGAGTTGCGAACTTGAATGAATCGAAGGGAAGCGTGAAATTTTGCAACGTTTTATGCCGTTCGTTAACCCTTGGAGTCCAAGAAGGGAGGTCCAATACGCGACCTCAGGCTAGGTTTTTTTTCGGGGGTAAAACACACTTTTTCAAATGAAACTTTGGCGCTTCCTTCTCATAGAGAAAGACAAAACGTCAAATATTTGAGTATGAATGTGGACTGCGAACGAAAACTTGAAAAACTACCAGACTCATAATTGAAGTTTGTTGCAAACATTGAAAGCTACAACATCTCACCCATCAACAAGTGAGTGTAGTGTCCATAGTAGTCGACTTAGCAGGACGATCAGCGATCACGTGTGACTATTCTGCGTTGTCCAGTCACCTCTACATTCGCTCAAGAGTCGTTCAGTCTGAAAGCACTGGAGGCTCAACTCATGACAGAGGTGGATCCCGAAATTGGTCCCTCCCTCCCACCCCCCCTCTCCTCTCTCTCTCTCTCTCTCTCTCTCTCTCTCTCTCTCTCTCTCTCTCTCCTCCTCCCTTCAATTATCTCTTGAATAAGACAGAAGAGTCTTCTCCGTTATCACTGATGTCCCTCCTTCTATGCTTCTTTTCTGACACTTGTGTTTAAGGCGACGAATCAGAGACTGAGAGAGAGATCTCAGACAAGGGTAGGAGAGTTTATAGGTGAGAGAGAGTGAGAGAAAAGAGGAGGAGAGAAGAGAGAGAGAGAGGGGGAGTATAGAGATAGAACGTGTTAAGGGAGAGAGAATAGAGAGTGAGAGAGAGAGAGAGGGGGGAGAGATAGAGACAGAGGGAGTAAGGGAGGGAGAGGGAGAGAGAGAAGGAGAGAGAGAAGGAGAGAGAAAGGGGGAGACAGAGGGAGTTAGACGGAGAGAGTAAGGAAGAGAGGGAGAAGAAAGATTGTGTGAGAGAGAGTCAATTCCTGGATCCACCGCTGACTCGAGCGAGTCAAGTCCAGTTCCTGGCGGAATGTTTTTTTAATGTTTTCAATGTTACAATGTTATCGCGCATTCGTGTCGCGTTCCATACTTTTTATCCCGCGGTTCGCGGATCGGGGTTGGGTGCGCGCGGGGACTCCCTGTCCCGTCCCACCCTCCTCTGATGCGAGTCTCTCGTACACGCCTACAATCTCAATCGATACATCGATACATCGATCGGTGCTCTCATCAGTGTTATCGCCGCGACGGACGTTTACGCCTCTGGGGTCCGCACTGCACGGAGGGAGGCGGCCTTCTATGCCTTCCTCGTTGTTGTTGTTGTTGTTCTTATTGTTATTGTTGGTTGTTGTTGGTTGTCTTTCGCGTGTAAACCGGGACTTGACTTGGGTGACGCGATGAGGTTGAGTCGGTTGGGTTGTGAACCGACCCGGTCTTTCATACCGGACCGGATTCTAGCGGTGAGCGGTGACGAAGAGACCAGTGGTGCCGTTGCGTTGTCAGCTAATTCCTTTACACCTGCAGTTTCATAAATACGGATCATTATACGCCATCCCTGCAATGGAGCTGTTTCCACACTTTTGCTACAAGCGATTTATTAGTAGATTCTGGGGTAAAATCATCCCAAAATAACGATGGCAGCACTAAAAACTTCCGAAATCCACTCCTAAACTCAATAAACGCTTTTATTTGCGCAAGTGTCACGTTGGCATAGGGCAGTTGTAATAGGAGATTCCTATCTTAATATCGTCTTTCTCTCTATGCTGACAAGAATGATTCACAGAGTAATTAGTCATCATCACATCCGATGAATGGTACCGTGACATCTAGTGCCACCGGTGTCAAATGAAAGTCGTCTTTCGTTGAACATTTTTTGGTGGAGTTACGGTTTTGTTAGATGAGAATCTTTCGATATTCCTGCCCTTAGCCACCGTTACGATCGCGCAAAGAAAGCGTTTTTTGAGCTTAGGAGGGGATTTCGGAATTTTTCGGTGTTACAATCGTTATTTTTGGAGGTTATTACACCAGTATCGATTATTAAATCGCTTGTAGCAAAAGTGTGCAACAGCCCCATTTTCCACTCACCAAAAAATCTGTCTGCAATCCCAGACAAGACGTATTTCAAACGCGGAAAAACCAGCTTGTATAAAAAAAAAAAAAAAAAAAAAAAAAAAATTCTTGAAATAAATTAAAATTTTTAAAATTTAAAAATATTCAATTTACCTAAACACACTCACCACCTCCGTCCTCCAGTGACGTTCATTCACGATCAAAATCCGAAGTTGTACGTCAAACTGAAACCTCCCCTCCCAACCCCTTGCACCGCCCCCCCCGAAGAAGTCTTGGAGAGAGAGAGAGAGAGAGAGAGAGAGAGAGAGAGAGAGAGAGAGAGAGAGAGAGAGAGAGAGAGAGAGAGAGATAGAGAAAAGCAGCGGCTCTTGAAAAGAATCAAGGGACAAGTGAAGCGTGTCCTTCACTTGTGTATGCATAAAGCAGTATTGTCATGTCCACAGGAAAAATCCAGGATATTTTACACGGCTCTAACTATAAAAGGACTTTCCCTTCAGTCCGACAACAGTGGTTCATAATCGAAGCGTTTATGCGGAGTTTTCATCGTACTTTTCCCACTTTTTTTCTCTCTTATTTTTATTTTTTTTTAATAAGTCATCGTCCGCCGACATGCACCGACCAACAAGTTATAGTATCCGCGTTTGTACACCATTCACCGGTATTGGTCATCGTTGAGTCTCGCCGTTTGTCGTCTCTTCGGAGTCTTTTCTCACGACACAGTCGCCGCTCTCAACGTAAAGTGGTCAAAGATGACCGTTTTGCTGGTCAAAACTCGGCAAGTTCAAATCAACTCGAAAATTTCATTTTTTGGCTTTCAGGACTAATGAGGCTGTTGCACACTTTTGCTGTAAGCGATTTAATAGTCGATTCTAGTGTAAAAACCTCAATAAATAACGATGACAGCATTAAAAACTTCCGAAATCCACTTTTAAACTCAATAAACAGGCTGAGGGCAGTAAGAATGGGATATTCCTATCTAATTTCCCTCATTCTCTCTATGCTGACTTATCATTTCACAGAGTAATTTTAGTCACCAGAGTAATGGATCCACATCCGATGAATGGTACTGCAACACCTAGTGATACCGGTGTCTCATGAAAGTCGTCTCTTATCGGTCATTTCTTGGTGGAGTTACAGTATTGTTAGATGGTCCCATTATCACTGCCCTCAGTTACCATTACGCTCGCGCAAATAAAAGCGTTTTAATGAGTTTAGAAGTGAATTTCGGAAGTGTTCAGAGCTGCCATCGGGTTTCTTGACGAGTTTTTACACCGGAATTAACAATTAAATCGCTTACAGCAAAAGTTTGCAATTTAACAGCCCCATAATGAACACTAAATTTTAGCTAAAAGATACAATTTCGGTGTCTGAAAATAACTGTACGTGGTTTGAAACGATTATATTTATTGGTTTTAATAAGTTGATTTTTGGCCTAAATTTGGTAATTTTCGCCCAATGTACGACTTTACGCCGAGGCGACTTGACGCAGTGCGGTGAGGATAAAATGTCTTTCACTCACGTCCGACGGAACACAGAAATGGCTGCCGGATGGTGTGCTATAAGGAAACTATTAAAGCAAATACACTTTTATTCAAAGAGACTTCAAAGTTTGTTTATGTTTTCAGTGAAATCCGGCAACTGTGAGATGGTCGTGAGATGGCACGCCTGACGCGGCATGAAAATGAATTATAGCGTCGATGACGCTGCGCTGAAAACAACGAGTTGCATAAAATGTGGGCTTATACTTAAAAGTAGCTTTTTTTTAAAAGAAAATAGTTTTCGTGTTTCAGGATATCCACAATTAATTAATTGTGATCACGAATCAGGTTTGGCTTTTGTATGTTTAAGTAATGGAGCTCTTGCAAACTTTGGTGTAAGCAAATGAACTGCTTTTTCGCTGATGTAAAAATCAGCGAAAATCACGAAAATCACACCAAAACAATCTGAAATTCAGTAATAACTTCAGAATACAGCTGTAATGGCAAGATCGTATACGCGGAGCTACGCAGGTATCTTGGAAGATTCCTATCTAATTTGTCACTTTCTCTATGGAAACACAGAGATTTGTCCCAAACTAGATAGGAATCTCCCATTATGCCTACGAACTGCGAAGCTCAACCATCAAGCCCGATTCTGAGAGTGAATTACGTGAGCACTCATCGTCACTTTTACGAGTTTATATGTAAGAATCAACTTTTCAATTACCTGTAGCAAAAGTTTGCAGAGCCCCATTCAGATCTGATTGTGCGTATCCTAACATACCTATAAATGAGTATTTATCTAACCTGATATACTTGAACCTATTTCGACTCATTTCATTATTTGATTCTTGCAAAGTTTTACTCTTATTAAAGATGCTAGTTGGCATTTTATTCTTAACATTGGCCTCCTATGATTCAGGAACCTTTTTTCGATTGGACATTTCTTATTTGGAAATTTGAAGCCTATTCGACATTTTTATTATTAGGAGTGAATTCTGGGACTTTTTTAGTTACGTGCTTTCCTCCGAGCCATGCACCATGGTCCATGCTGCTGTAGAAAAACTTTGCAAAATATCCATTCCGACAACCACTCCGACCATCAAGGAATTTTTCTCTCCCCTTTCTTGTCCATTTTTTTTTTTTTTTTTTGATTTTTTTTTTTTACTCACAGGGGTTTTACATTGATCCTTTTTTGGGCTTACATCCATCCGAGAGTTCATTTGTTCGTTAACATCATCGTTTTTTAGATGTTCACTTACTTTACTAAATCATACTCCATGTGACCGTGCTCATTCCTTTCTTAATGACGCCACTTCTATCGTCCATCAATACGTTACATTCAACCAAGCATCGCAACCATCCATCCATCCCGTCTTCTCTTGTCCTCTGATGTCCGAGTCAACAACAGTCATCATCTAAAGGACTCTGATTCTCCTCTCATTAGTCTCTTTCTCATGTCCCGCGCATGCGTGCTCTATAACTCGGCCGCGCAGTGAGACAAATCAGTGGCGGATCCAGGATTTTACTTTCTCTATTAAAGTTAGCAAGAGCTGTTATGTACCCTCTTCCGGTAGAGGGTTTTTTGTGAAATATCAGTTGGTTTTTGGTTCAGCTGAGGAATTCTAGGCATCGGGATTTCACGATTAGAGTTGACCATCTTAGGGTCCTTATCCGTGTAGCCATCTTGTGAGTATACGAGTAGATTTTGTGATTTTTCAGTGTACTATTCGGATTCCCAGATGATATGTCCACAGCCTTTATGTCCAAAAATTTTTCGTCCAAAATTTTATTTGTCAGTTATATTTTCGTCCAATGTAATTCCGCCCAAACGTTCTAATGTCCAATGAACTACAATTTCCGCGAATAAAAAGTCCATGTCCAAAAATATGTCCATTGGCCCACATTTAATGAACAGAAGTAATCCAGTACAATATTTGTATTTTTGTCTTCTATTGAAAGCTTAAAATAAAACGTCCTATGAAATCCATCAGATGATTTGAAAAAATTACCTACCTGTTGATTAACCTCCTTGTTGATCGAACTTGTTGACAAAAGATTGCAAAGGGTTATGAGTCAATTAAAAAAAAAAAAAAAAAAAAATACGATACATTTGCATACTGATAGCTTTCAAAATTTATTAGCCCCTTAGACTTTAAAAAAAAAAAAAAATGGACTTCATTTTATGGACTTAAAATCTCTGGACATTTTAATATTGACCTTTCCTTCTTTCGGACATTTCCTCTTTGGACCTAATTTTTTGGCCTTTAATGTTTTGGACATTACTATATGGACTTGAAAGTTTTGGACCTAAAAATTTGGACATATCGTCTGTGTATCACTCTTCGTAATTTTTGCTGGTTTTTTTTCTCAAGAAATAAATATTCGATCCCTAATAGCAATGGAATAATATATGAATTAGAATGTTTTCAGGGCCCAAAGGAGGATCTAGCAATCTGGCATTTTTGGATTCTTCCCATTTGAATGTATGAGAGAAAATTGATTAGTAACAGGGCCATGCCCCCCCCCCCAAGAATCGATTGTTTCTCATACATTCAAATGGGAAGAAGGCATGGTTGCCATATTGCTGAATCGCTAATGTCAGGGCCTACTTGATTTCATACCACTGTCCGGCCGACTGGGCGACTGAAGCACGATGAGGAGGTGGATAATATTGTGTCAATAACTGAAGAATGTTTCTCTCCTCTTGCTTGGTCCACTCGGCCACTCGACTGTCGCTGTCGCCGATGATGACCAAGCCATGAGGCCACGGCCGCGGCCGGCGCGCGGAGGCCCTGTTCCGGCCACAATAATAACCCGTCTTCCTAACATTAATCTTACTCCCTCTTTGATCATAGAATATGAGTGAGAGAGATGGGCTATTATAGGAGAGAGATGAGGGAGAATCGAGTACTCGACTCGTGCCAAGCGCTATTCTCTCACTCTCTCATGTCAAGCTCGATTAGAGCTGCATCGTTCTTTGAACGATGTCGTTCGTTTGAACGATCAGTGGCGAGGCGTGGAATTTGGCAACAATGTATTTTCTCCATTTAAATTCACCAAAAAAGTCGAACGCTTCATTCATCGGCGATGACCAGGCATTTCGACCTTTGTCATGTATTTAAATGGGAGAAAGGAACGTTGCCAAATCGCACGCCTAGCCACTGTGAACGATATAGCATGAAGTGAATTCTCTAAACATGAAAATCTAAAAAATTAACTCGATTGGGACTCATTCGGTTCGAAGCAGTTCGAGAACGATACGATTCGAGTAATCTGATTTGATTCAATATTGAGTCCTCGATACGGAAAGGTTCGATACAATCGCGGAGAAGAAAAGCAGGAAAGCACGGTACAGTTAAGGCGTGTACATTTAAATTGTTTTAACTACCACCAGATTGAGCAAAGATTATGTAATTGTTTAATTTTTTCAGAAGTGCGATCTAAAGTGCTTTGTGTTCGAGTTTTTTTTTTTTTTTTTTCTCTCCCTCATCCTAAAAAATAAGTCTAATGCCAGATATTTCGTTTAGATGTTCAGGGTTTTTTTTTTTTTTTTTTTTTTTTTTTTTTTTTTTTTTTTTTACCTTCGCTTATTTTTTAAGGAAAATATAAGTTGCTTACTCTTTGCAAAATATGATGGCTTTTACGTCGGAATGCATTTTCACGCCTCAGTTAGCCATACTTGCAAGGGTAATTCCACAATAGCACCGCGTGAAAAAAAAAAGAAAAAAATATGTTATTTAACAGTCAATTTGTTGAAAATAGTGAGTACAAACGCATTTGTTGATTGAACTAACCATTTAGTTGATTTTACAATCCGATTTTTTAGGATTTGTTAAATCAGCAATCCAGATTGCGTTGATCTAACAAATCGGATTGTTAATTGAACAAATCGGATTGTAAAATCAACAAAATGGCTTAGTTAAATCTACAAATGCGTTTGTACTCATCATTTTTTAACAAATAGACTATTAAAATGCCTACATTTTTTTCTCAGTGCATGGCTATTTGCTGACGCAAAAAAATGTCATAGCGATTGCATCATTAAATCGTCTAATGCTAAAGTTTTTCGGTATATGCTTCACGGTCAATATTTACTGTCAACCGATTTGAACATGGATGGAATAATATTCCCGCGAACGAATCCTTCCATACAGTGAGTCGAATCGTATCAACCAACGCGGTTTGGTTCACCTCTCAGCTCGATCTTCTTTTCTCGCTTGTGCGCATGCGTCGTCATGTCGCTGCGCAGCGCGATGCGCGCTGGTCACCAGTCACCACGCGAGGGACTAAAGCGAGGACCGTGCGCTCTCTGTCTCACAACAACAACAACAACAAAAAAAAACAAAACAAAAACATACTCATCAAATTTGACCATTTGACCACTCGCACCCAATCGACGACTGTTATTATAGTGTTTTGAACATTTTTTTTTACTCTGGACATTTATCAGCTAAACAACGCTCAATTTAATACTTAACTAAATTAGTAGGTATACACACCGATCCGATCTCCCGATGTCCATGTCCGGGACCATGTCTGGCACGAGCGAGTCGAGCATGCTTTTTACAGCCATGAGTGAGGAGACTGGTTGGGGGGGGGGTTAATGGAGGGAGGGGAAGAAAAACAAGCTAGTCACATCGCTTAGGATTTTGGAGTTAGGACAAGTCGAAAAGTCGTGGTGCCGATGGTTTTTTTTTTGACTTGTCATGCGCGGAGGATTCTTTTTTCCAGTTTCGGGACGAATTTACCTGGTTGAGTGTTGGTTGATGAACCCCGTAATCATCGATCTAGGCGGCGTTTTAAAGTACACGCTTCCCCATTACCCATTTTCGTGAGTCTACGACTTTTCGTAGCTATGGACTCGGAGCTATGAACAAGCTTTGGAACTGCATCGGAACTATCGATCGATTGAACGCAGTGACGTAGTGGACCGTCTATTCTTGAAATCTTTGGAAGGACTACTCTTCTTCCTATTCTGTAGCACAGGGTATCTTTCATCAGGTAAACAGTGGATGGTGATGCCCTTTCCTAGGTTTCAACTTAGAGGAAAAGATTACGCAAGAAGAAAGTTGACTCCAGTAGATAGCGGTACAAGAAGTCGTCCTCTCCTGTTTTTCTTCCACTGCTATCCCTGTTATTTATGTTAAACTTTTGTTGTTTCAAACGGTATTACTACTAATGGGGCAATTGCAGGAGTCTGAAATTTTGTGTTTTTTATTTTTAGATTTAGATTTAGATTTAGATTAGATTTTTATTTTTATAATTAGATTACAGTGACAACTTTTTCATAATTTGTGTCCGAAAGGTTTGAACCGATTCTACTGTCGCGAGCTGAACTTGTCGCGATTTGTTATCTTTCGCGTCGATACAAGCGGCGCGTATGACCATCTACGTAACCATAGCCGCGTAGCCAAGATATTGTCTATCTCTCTCTTAGCCCATTTAAACGTATGTATTAGAAAAAGATGGATATAGGGGCTGTCACGTGACTTCAGCCCCTGTTTCTGTCCTTTTCTAACACATGCGTTCAAATGGGGTAAGAAAGAGATGGACAATATTCTGGCTACGGCTATGTAGTATGCACGTAACCCTCCGGGTGATCTCTGGCGGTAAAGCGTGGACAAGCCGCGGAATTGTGGAATGCGCAGTCCGACTTTGGTTCGGACACGAAGCGTGGACGGATTCGAGAATCGAGACTTTTCAAGTGAGACCATGACATTATCACTGGCAAGTCGCAGTCGTGGCTAGGCGGAATCCATGGATCGAACTCGCAAGTCCATCATTCAACGGGGTGTTATTTTGCCTCGCCGCACGGTGAGCTGGACCAACTGATGATCTATGGTGAACAAAAATCAGGAAATTGAAATATTGGAAAAGTTATACCAGTTGAAATTGCCTATTTCGGAATGGTTAAATAGTCAATATGTAACTTGAAACCAAGTTTTAAGAAAAACGAAAAAAAGTGTGTGGAAAAACTTATGGTGGATAGTGGCATGGCAAACTCCCGGAGATTTTAATCCGATAGATGGCGTTACTTGTCGCTGGCTCCAAAAATAGCCGTTCTTCGACGGTTTTCGGCTGTTTTCTCTGAACAGACGAATAATAGACGAAAAATCGGATTGTCAGCACCTGCGTAATTTTTTGCTTGATTTTTTGAGCCATAAACGGGCCGAATTGGTTCAGAAATAAAGACGTATTTATGCAAGGAAGAAATCATTAGTAATTTGGAGTTGTATCGGTAAAGATTACAGGTGAAACAGAAACCCGTGTCCCCACAGAACGGCAGGCAGCATTGAATTGTAGTGGATTTTATCTTTGGCCACAAAATCAATCATTTTTTACGACTTTGCGCCATGGCATCACATCGCGCATCGAAGGCATCAGGAGACCCATCAAACATCAAACATCAAACAGGTGACTGCGAAGTGAGGTGAGGTGAGCGAAGGCACAGATTTGTCAACGTCATCTCTCTATACTCTGTATCCCGACTCCGAGACTCGGCTAAATATTAATCGCTCCCAAGAAAAAAAAATATATATAATAAGGAAAGAGCCAGAGTTAGGAATGGGAGAGGGGGAGTAAGTGGAGGGGAGGGGGGGAGAAGGACATTGGTTACAACTCGTGACAGTTCACTCCAACATTGCCGCGCTGTGCAATTGAAGCACAAATAGGATCAAATCTGAACGAATCCATATTTTGATTTTTTGAGGTTATGGACGGGAAAAGTCCAAGGACATTACATCATGTAGACGGAGTGCATAAAGTAGGCCTCTTTAACGACATAACTGTCAGCGAACAGCACCAAACATCAGTGTTATTTTTAACTAAATTTTAATGTATTTCAATGAATTTTCTGGTTACTACTTACATTAAAATTATGCTAATCCATAGTATTTGGGACGCTGATGTCAAAAATGATATTATGTTCTACTAAACTCGTCCTGTTTTTACTCATATCCTACTTTCAAATATTTTTCACGATAAAGTTTAAATCGTGGAAAATCTAGAATATTTCGATCAAAACTAAGGCCAAATTCGAACTCGGCAGGTCAATTTCAGCACGAACGCATGTCATTCTCGCGATTTCAGGTCCTATTTTAAGAAAGAAAAAAAAAACCATGTTTGTGTCCAGGGACCCTTGTTTTGTATTCATTAGGGGCGGACATCTATGTCGTTAAAGCGTAACAATCGAGTGCATATGTTTATAACAAGTTTTATGAGTCGAACTAGAGTACATGTTCACATGTTCACCAAAAATACTCAACAGTCATCAATTTAACAATTCGGTGCAGAAAAGATTATGAATTGCGAATTGCAGTGCTTTTCAATTTACATATAGGTGTACTACATCAAAGGATAATGTAATCTTTTCTGCAAGGACGCAGTAAACCGACGAATTCTAGAACACTACCTATATACACTGAAAAAAACAGCTATCGTAAGATTTACAAAAAATTGGTTTAAATTTTCGACAATCCAAGATAGTTGTAAATTTTACGTTACAATATATAACAATAATATGGGTATATATGGGTAATACATATATACCCTTATGGAAAACGCAAAATTTACAATTTCCTTGGATTGTCGAAAATTTAAAGCAAGTTATGGTAAATCTTACGATAGCTGTTTCTTCAGTGATGTATAAACCTCGAACCAAGCTTCCATTTTTTACACCTCAGGTGAAAACAGAGTATTTGCCCAAGCATGCACTCCTTCGACAGAATCAACACACTTGGGTTCAAACCCGATGCACTTGACACCCCCTCCCTCCCCATCTCTTACATTCTTGACAGCCATCCCCCACCTAACCTATAATTGATGAGACATTCTAAGGGGGGGAAAGTGTCCTCTATGCAAGTAGTATACACGGCCATTCCGGACCGTGCTATGTGCATGCGCTTTGCTTTAACCATGTGCAAGTAATCCGCCGGCTACTGAGCTTGTTGGAGGGAAACCGATACACAGGACGACAAGACGTTGTAGACAACAAGACAGACGCTCGCTTGGACACTTCACAAGTGGTTATGGTCGTTATGGACATTAGACACATTTTAATCTTCGGTCTCTGATCTCATTCGTTACGCGTCTTCAAAATCTGACTTTTTTTTTTTTTTTTTTAACATCATCTTCTTCACGCGACCAGCAGCGGTGTTTTGTGTTGTTTTGCCCCGGTCGCGGTATCGGTTCATCGGTATGGCCCACGACTATGATGTCTATGACTATGAAGACGATTCATCCGTTGTTAATTACATTATTGAATCGTGTCTGCGCTATCAGCTATGACGCATAAACATACATTCACATATGCACTGCTCTACATTACGGTGTTGTCAGGTTTTTTATTTTCGCATTTGAATACTATAGTCCCTATATATACTATGAGAGTTGCGCATTGAATAATATATTTCGACTTTAGTTTATTCTTTGATCGTAATTTTTTTTTTTTTTTCCTGTATCTCTAAAATAACTAATTGCATCAAATTTTTTCTTGTCTGTTTCAGGTGAGAGTTTTTCTTAGATTAAATTTTTATAAGAATTATTTCAGCTGATTTTCGTAAGTTCTTTATTTTTTCGATTTTTCTTTCTTTTTTTTATATTATTCCAATTTTTGTGAGTGGATTTGAATGTACGGATTGCAACGTTGCCAAATATCACAGTACATCACTGCAAATACTCTTTGCACTCAAAATAATTACGAAACACATTGATGGCTTCTTTTTTTTTCTTTTTTTCCTTTCCAATCGCGTGAAAAGTCAAGCTCAAAAAAACGTTGCCACGGCCACAAAGGCCAAAACTTTTAAATTTTGAATAGAGGAAACAAAATCGGATGATCTCCATTTAAACCTATTTAAAACAATCGATTCCAAGTGAAGTTTTATGCCTTACTTAGAGCTAGAATCGATTATATACATTGGTTTTAGTGAAGAAAGCATGGTTGTCGGATTGCATGAGTCATTACTAGCACTCAAAATAATTAACGAAAAACGTTGGTTAGCTTTTTTTTCTTTCTTTCTTGTTTTCCAATCGCGTAAAAAGTCAAGCTAAAAAAGGGAAACTCACCGCGTTGGCCGGCTTATAAAAACGTTGCCGCGGCCACAAAGGCCAAAACTTTTAACTTTTGAATGGAGGAAACAAAAGCGGCTTGGTTATAAAAGTGGGGGCGTCACTTTGCGCCAGAGAGACCCCGTTTGATGGTACAAAAGGAGTGTACAAATACGAGTCTCGCGGCATGAAAATAAATGAATGAATGAATGAGCGAGTGAGTGACTGAGTGAATGAGAATGAAGGCTCGGCGACCCTCTCGTAAAATGGTTGACTTTTCCAGCCAACGACCAGCGAACTGACTTGCAAACTTTTTTTTTTTATTTTATTTCGTCCTTTTTCAAAGGGTTTACCGGTCACCCTAGCTCTGCGTTCTATTTCGACTGCATTGTTGCCAATTCTGATGCTTGAGCAAGAGCAACAAGCTAAAGCTCTCAGACTCGAAACGCCCCCTCTGCTCTTCCTGGTTACCGCCAATGTTATTTTAAATGGGAAAACAGACTAACGAGCAGACCTGTCTTTTTTGTGCTGAAGTTCTTAGAAAAATACCCCATTCCCCATATCACACAATATGTCCAAAGCTTATAAAGTGATTCTTAAACGTTTGGTGCCGATTTCTGCCACCAGAGCGCTACCGTTCGATTAATGTCAAATTACACGTCGAAAGTAATTTATAATTAAGAAAACGGAGTGTTAGTCAATAGATAATCATCTGAAGAACGTCTCTGCAAAATATCTCGTCAATAACTTCAAAAATAAGGCTTAAAGTACAAAAAAATGGAATATCGCAAATCGATTCTATGTATCAAAATGCAGCAGTTCAATTTTTGGTACTTTCAGCCTTATTTTTTAAAATTATTGACGAGATATTATGCAGAAACGTTCTTCAGATGCTTATCCATTGACTAACACTCATGGATGTTCATGGTGATTGCATACAGGCTGCTCGATATTTTACCGCCATCTTGGATTTCAGTGTTTGGACCAGTTTTTTAGTGTAAATATTTTTGTCAGAACATTTTATTTCAATAAAGCGTATTAAAAAAAAAGAAAAGAAAAAAAGTTAAATGTCTGTGGTAAGTTTGTTATTGCTTTTTATAAATTTTTGCTGCCACCAATGGACTTTTAAAACGCGATTTCACACGATGTTGATCACTCTACAGCGCTGTAGCAAAATTTTGCGACAGACCCATTAATAGATCATTTGCATTCAACAGATAAGTCAATTTGGAGGTTACGTTGAGTCAAAAATCGAAATGTACATTTCGTTAAATGGAAAAAATGGCAACCCTGTAAACTGACCCAGAGGGAGACATAAGCGTATGCCCGTATTTAAGTTGCCTGTTTTTTTTTTTTTTTTTTTTGTTAGAGGCTTTTTGTGTCGAAGTATATCCACAACTCGGCGGAAACTGCCTTCTTTTGTTCGACAAAGGGGAATGGCTTTTGGATGCGGAGGGAAATCGCGGCTTCGAAGTTCCGGGCGTGGAGGGGGTTGGAGAGGGGGAGTGGCTTGGAGGAGTTTTAAAATTTCATTCGCTGACCGGTCGCCGAAAAGAAAATTCGTGACAAAAAAAAAATAAAAAAAAAATAATAACAAAAAAAAAAATAAGCTTCGCCTTCCGCCTGCCTTTTTCCTCCGTGTTAGTGGAAGGATGCAGAAGTTTCAAAAAAAAAAAAAAAAAAAAAAAAACCCCGGATGTTTTTCGACGAAAAGGGTTAAAGGGCCAACTTCAGGATATGGTACAAGTGTCGACTCAAAGGGTGGTTTTTGTGCCGCTCGGTGGGTTTTAAAAATGCAGGAGCATTTCTTTTTTTTTTTTTTTTTTTTTTTTTTAACTTTCTAATTACATGGTGTAGGAGTTTGAATAAATGCGCGACTGCATAGTTTTTTTTTTTTTTGCTCTTTTCACGTGACGTCGTTTTTGTGTGTCGCACGATGTATGTTTTCCTTCACTTAAAAAAAAAAAATACACATCATCCGTGTGTTCAAAAATCAAGTGAAAGACTCAACACTTGAAATAAGCGATGATACTTGGAGCAAAAGAATAATGGAAAATCGGTCCCTTAATGAATGCTTTTTTTCATTCCTAAATAACAAAAAAAAGAGTTCCAAAAGCATGACGATTTGTGAACTGATGTATGGAGATGACACACTTTCTAGAATTCAAATGTTTGTACCATAGTTTTTGAAAATGTTGAGGAATTTCTAGTTCTATCACCAGTTCTGGTGTCCTAACGCCATAATTTTCTGGTCAAAGTACTAGACTTTCTGAGATTCACATAATGGTTGTGCTTCTGGTAATATTACTAGAATATAGGAATTATTTTTTTCAGTGCAGTACAAAATTGACCGATGAATGTTAAAGTTGACAATATGCATCCCAAAATCATTTAACTTTTTATTTTGACGTTTACATAAACAAACAATTTGACATTGATGCAAAGAAAACTAACTTGTTGTGAGTAATACTCTGAAACAAAGATATTGCAACGATTCCAAAAGCAAAACGATGTGTGTCAATTAGAGAATTTCTAACATCATTACGAGAATTTTAGTTCACCAAAGTTCTTGAAAATCTAGGTAGAAACATCAGAATTTTCTGAGAAAAGTCATGCCTAGAAATTCCTTGGCTGACATATAGTTGTGCATCTCTCTCTCTCGTAATATTATTGAAACGTTGTCATTATTTTTTACAGTGTATAGTCACTAGTCAGCTTTTTGAGAGACTGGTTTTAATTTAATAATTTATATTCAATTCAATTTCTCCTTCTCTCCTTTTCAAAATAGATTCATGTTTAATTGTAGTGTGGTTTGCTTGATGTAGTCAGTCAGAATAGTATTTTCGAAATGATTAATTTATTTTCGTATTTATTTATTGTTTATTTGCCCTCTTTATAGTCTGACCAACTCTGTCTCTAACTCTAAAAATGTTATAATTTCAAAATAAATGAGAATATAATCGTCTCTTTTTCCTTTCATGAAGTATGTCAATCCAGATCTAGGGTCTCAAAGTCAAAGTCACTGATTGTGAAGTATACAGTCTCCTGTCAAAATATTCATAAACTTCAGCATTTTTTTTCTACTATTTCTCAGTATGATAATTTAATTTAAAAAACTAGTGCTCATTCAGGTAAGGGTACGTTTTATAAGCGACTGCAACACTCGCCATAGTGACGTTTTCAGGAAGTTGCATCTCTTTCTCTTCATTTTGGACACCTGTCAGTAGCGCAACGAGAGTTTCTTCATCTCTCTCTTTTCTCCATTTAGAAACGTATGTTAGACAAGGATGGACAAGAGGATAAAACCCCCTTCTTTCTGTCCTTTTCCTACTTATACATTCAAATGGGAAATGAGAGAGATGGAAGAGATCCAGTAGCGCACCGAGAGTTTCTTCATCTCTCTCTTTTCTCCATTAAGAAACGTATGTTAGACAAGCATGGACAATGGGATAGAACACCCTCTTTCTGTCCTTTTCCTACTTATACATTCAAATGGGAAATGAGAGAGATGGAAGAGATTCTGGTTGCGCCAGTGACACCTATGTGATAGGACAGGATAGCGGGAGGGGGTATGGTGACTTTATATATATATATTCTCCCTCCGTCCTTTTTTAATACTTCTCTTTGAATAGATAAAGAGAGAGAAAGGCAAATTCTGGGATACGCCACCGCTTTTGTTATGCTCCTGCAAATGTCCCCGATATCAAACGGGAGTGCTCTTTCATCATCATTCATGCGTATATACTATATATTTAGTCATTTATATTAAATAATTAAGCTTTTTTTTTTTTTTTTTTTTTTTTTTTCCCGGTCCCCCTCCCTTTCACCCCCCCTCCACGCACTTGTCGCGATTAATGTGTTTGTATACAGTTTAGGAGACCGAAATAGGAGAGATAAACTGGACCCAGACTCCAACGTTGTCAGATTGCCACACAAAAATTGCCTAGCTACACGAAAAAAAAAAAACTACGGTGAAAATAACCATACGGATATCTGATTTTGGCACCTGCTAGATGTTATGGTAATGTTAACCAGAAGTATACTATGTTTTGACTAGGCACTAGGTGATGTTACCTGATTGCATGTCAAATTTATTAAAAGTATCGGTAAATGTACCATACTTCTGGTCAAGTTTACCATAACATCGAGCAGGTGCCAAAATCAGGTATCCGTATGGTTATTTTTACTAATCTTTTTTTTTTTTTCCGTGTACGCGGAGAAAAATTTTTGATTGAAATTACGGAACGTATTAAAAAATTGGCGGGGTAAAAATAAATTCCTTTTAAAATAATAAGAATTCTTATTGATTCAACGAGAATTATCATTGGTCCAATTGAACGTTATGATGATTCAGAAGAATCATAAAAAAAAATTGTCGGATCAATATAAGAATTCTTATTATTTTAAAAGGAATTTCTTTTTACCCCCATTATTAATAATTGTTCCGCAATTTCAATCAGAAATTTGTCTTCGTGTAATCTAATCTATCTAAGTAGTTTCTCTTCTGTACCCATATTGGAATGCGTGAGTTGGAAAAGGTCTCGTAGATTTTTCATCGATATCCATGTCATTTTCTCACGAGGATACATTCAAATGGGTGGAGAGAGAGGGAGAGAGAGAGAGAGAAACAGTTTTATTTAACGCTCAATTCGCACATATTTACAGACAACAAAAACAATCTTAATTTGAATTAAACAGAATAAGTTAAAGGAACAAAAAAAGAATAAGTTAAAATTAAATTAACAAAGAAAAGGGGGGAAACAGCGCGGATTGAGCAAGGAGGTAGGAGAGAGAGAGAGGGAGAGAGAGAGGGAGAGAGAGAGAGAGTGAGAGAGAGAGGGAGAGAGAAAGAGAGAGATAGAGTCCAGGTTCATGCCAATGATGAAAAGTCATTCCTCAATTTTCATGATAATAATATTTACCAAGGATCGTAACGATATGTCAACCAAGGAGTTTCTATATTTCGTTCATCAGACAATTTTGATGTTTCTATCAGTATCTGGTTATATATAGCACCAGAATTCCCTCAAAATGTCTAAAAATTATGGTGCAAATACTATAGTATTCGGCATTGATACTTAAAAGTCCCTGTTCGGCACATCGTTGCGTTGTACTATGGCTTTCAAAAGAAAGTATTCCTATAGAAATTGTGAGTATTTCATGTTTCGATCAATTTGCGAATTTTCACGGTTTTCAGGTATTTCAGAGTCTCACACTATTTGTCACTTGTGACATTGTGCCTCAAAAAATTTAAAACGATGAAAAATAAAATAAAAATCATCAAGAAAAAATTTGATGAGAGGAATTTCCTTTGAAATCCATAGTGCTTCTGCTATTATTATTGCCATTATTTGTTTTGTTGTTTTTTGTTGTCTTTTTGTTTATTTTGTGTTTTTGTTTTGTTTTTGTTTTTTTTTTTTGGCCTCATTTTTGCAGCTTCATACGCATTGCGCTCGGTGGAAAATGATTTAACCCTTTAAGTGTCAGGTTACGAAGACAAATCAAATCTCATTCGGTCAATTAAAAGGGTAGATAAATATTCCTACACAGCTGTGCTGATTTTGTATGCACAATGGATTGAAGGCGCTCTGATAATCATTATTTTTTAAATTTTAACAGTTCGGAGCCGCAACTGCTGTGAATACAAAACTGAAATATTGCGAGGCAGACATAATTGCAGAAACGAATATACTCGGGCGTGGTACTGAAATGGCTAACTAGGTAAACTTTTTACCGAGATTTGTCAACCTAGGAATCTTACTCTATTTTTCTATAAGGTGCGTTATTAATGATGCTTGTGATGTTGATGTCCGTCTCGAATTCAATGAGGAGCACACTTACTTGTCGCAGTTCCATCTCTGAACGCGGGCGCACAAATCTCGAACTTTAGACTCGGCGCACAGTAAGGATCGAATGCGCAGTGGTGGATCGTAAAATGCGATGTATCGCGGTTTCTCTTTCATTTGAAACTATACGAAAGAATCGATCCCAAACTCAATTGAACCTCCAAATAATCGATATTATTATGTGAAATGGCGGCTCGTGAAATGCGATGTATCGGTTTCTCTTTCATTTGGAACTATACGAAAGAATCGACCCCGAACTGAATTGAACCCCCAAATAATCAATATTATTCTGTGTAGTGGTGGCTCCTGAAATGCGATGTTTCGTTGTCCGATTGCTATAATATATGGTCACCGTATTAGAATTTCCTCAATATTTTCAAGAACCATGGTACAAACCAAAGGGGTGACGTACAATCTGGCAACGTTACAGTTCGTCCATTTGAATCCATTAAAATTTCGAACGATGGGGCTCTTGCAAAATTTTGCTATAAGCAAATAAAATTTCCAATCTGATGAAAAGACCAGCGAAAATCTCGAAAATCATATCTAATAAAAAAAAAAAGTCTTGAATTCGCAGTATAAAAAAAAAAAAAAAAAAAAAAAAAAAAAAAAAAAAAAAAAAAACTCACGAAACTGCTGTTGTAACGGCAAGGTCGTATCGGCGGTTTCCTTTCTAATTTGTCACTTTTTCTACAGAAACACTGAGATATCTCAAATTAGATAGGAAACTCTCATGATACCTGCGTCTCTCCGCCATTAAGCCCGATTCTGAGAGTGAATTTCGGGATTCTTTGGTATACTCATCGGCAGTTTTACAGATTTTGATGAAACAATCAACTCTTCAGTCCCTTGTAGAACAAAAGTTTGCAAGAGCCCCATTGGGTGTTGGGTGAACGCACCTCCGCATTCGACCTTTTGCATGGGTTTATATGGACACAATACAACGTTGCCAAAGTGCACGCAACGCTACATGGCATAAATACTATAGAATTCTAGTAACATTGCCATCATCATCATTTACCCACCTAACGCTGTGCTTCATGAGAATTTTCTTTTCTTTTCTTTTTTTTTCTTTTTTTTATCTTTTTTTCTGGGAGAGAGAAAGACTTATTCTTACTGTTATAGCCACGGCTCTGAATAGAGACTTTCTCGTTGCGCTATTAAATGTCATCATAGCAATCTAAGCATTTTTTTTTTTTTTTTTTTTTTTTTTTTTATGTTGAACTAGATAAATGCTCAGCTCGATATGTATAAATAGAGTCTACCACTAAGCGATAACGTGTCCCATTCATAATTTCACTGACAATGAGATGTCATCTCCATTGATGAAAAACGCTTTTGAGGGGAGATTGTCATTAATAAAACAGCTCGTGTTTATAACCGCACCTCATTTGAAACGGTCCTTAATCCATAATCGCGACAAGTGCCGATCACACTCACACACTCACACTCTCTCAGCAGCGTTGCCGATTTAGGCGGGAAATTTAAAAAGTTTACATTGAGTTAAATATGTTAATTGTTTAATGAGACAGTATGCACGAAACGAAGCCCTAATTCACAGCGGCCGGCTCCGCTTACACTATCATAGAGCGAACACGCCGTAACGCAGTGGCGGCTCGTGCGATTTGGCAACAGTGTTTTTATCCCATTTGAATACATGGAAAACAATCGAAACTCGAGATGGCTGCCAGCCTCCGCTTGAATCGATTTTTTACCTAAGTTTAAGTGGGAAAAATGCATGGTTGCCAAATCTCACGGGCCGCTACTGCCGTAACGTTGAAATATACGCTTTAACAACATGAATGAAAGTTTCACTCACACACAGACACACACTTACAAACAAACACAAACACAAGTAGACTCAGTGGCACAATAAACGACAATAACCCTCTCGCTCTCCCCTTTTAGATCTCGGAGTCCCTTTACTGACTTAAAAGGCGTTGAATGCAATGCTGCCGTTTTGATACTTATTTTCGTTCGCCACACTGAGAAAAATTTCCGATCGATTCAATGAATTTTCCGATAGGATATTCCCGCGCTTTAATTCCCATAGAAATAATTGGAATTCTATAGAGACAATCGGAATTCGTGTAGATTCAAGCGCGCCGACTATTGCAAGGATAGATCTTATTTTTGAAATAAGGCGAAACACATCTATGGTTCTATTCTTATAGTTTTAACAGCCTCTTTTTTCTCAGTGCACAGTCCTATTGTGGTATGATCCCCATTTTAATAATCTTTGCTCAAAAAGAAACAATCAGTCGTTAGTAAATTAGTTATTATAAATCGCCTCTCGATTATAGCTTAACATGGGCGTCATTTAGGGGGGGCTGGGGGGCAATTGCCCCCCCCCAAGGATTTGAAGTCAGGCTCAAAAACTGGCACGAATTATATAGATGAGCAAAAAACAAAAAGGTCATCCCATTAGTGCCCCCAAAAGACGGCTCTTCGGCTCTAAAATTATATTGATGAGCAAAAAAAAAAAAAAAAAAAAAAAAAAAAGTTATCCGATTTTTTGCCCCCTCCAAGCCAAAAATTATAAATAATGATGAGCAAAAAAAAAAAAAAAAAAAAAAAAAAAAATCACAAGATTTTTTGCCCCCCCCCCCAAGCCGAACTTGAAATGACGCCCATGTAGCTTAAGTAAAATGATAAAAGAAAATAATTCTCCATTAAAATACGTTCATAAAAATCGCTTCTCGATCAAAGCTTAGGTAAAATGATAAAAAAAAAAAGAATTAAATTAATTAATTTTAATTAATTAATTTAATGTTAATTTTAACTATTTAATTTAATTAATTAATTAATTAATTAATTAAGAATAAAAGAAACACGCATAGTTTCCCAACAAACTATTACTAACTAGAGGGGCTATATCTTGAACAACGAGCTATAGCGATAGAAAGGATTTGTGGGACCGTTATGTTATGAGGCAATACGGAGGCAGCCATGATCGAAATCTCTTATGGACGTTTTTCACACAGGCTCGCTTTGTTTGCCACATATTTTTTAACCTTTAAATTTTAAAAAAATAAATTGTGACGAATATACATTCGACATTGGTTATAAACGAAAGTGCAAGTGTTGCAAGTGCAAGAGAGAGGGAGAGAGAGTGAGAGAGAGAGAGGGAGAGAGAGAGAGAGAGAGAGAGAGAGAGAGAGAGAGAGAGAGAGAGAGAGAAAGGAAGAGAGAAAGAGAGGGAGGGAGAGAGAGAGAGAGAGAGAGTAAAATATTTGAATTTTTCGCCAAGTCCGGCATCACTGGATTGAATGTGCGCGCAACAAGTGTCATTGTGCTTTAAACCTTCCTTCCGTCGCGGATACGAGAAGGATGGGGTGGAAAATGTCAACCACTGTTCCTACTTTCTTCCTTACCTCCCCCCCCTTTTTTTATTAGGGGTTGTTTTTGTATAGGCGGCGATACGCCGCGAGTATAGGGGCTCTCTTTTCAAGGGCTTATTAACGATATTACCCTCTCTTGGGGAAGATCTACCTTTTTTCTTTTTCTTTTCCCTGCTTTTCTACCCTTACTCTTTCCTCGGCGACTTTTGAGATGACTTGAGTAGAGTGCGACTGTGAGACGAAATAATTTTTTCTTCTTCTTTTTTTCCCCCGATAAGATTCGATTCAATTGAATGACTCGTTCCTTTTGAGTCACTGTGGAGGTTTTAGGACGATGGGTCTGTTGCATACTTTTGCAAAAAAAAAAGGGGACCTTGGTTCTTATGCAAAATTCGGCGAAAATAACGATGCGTACCTTAAAAAAGTTCAAAATCCACTCATTATCTCAGGAAATCACTTCAATTTCAAACAGCCCGCGCTACACTAGACACTATTTGCACCCGTATACTACTACATAGACGGAACCACCGTTCATTAGTAAACAACATCGTAACTACAAAATGATGGAATTCCCTTCTAAATACATGAACTATTCGCAGCGTTTGCTGTCTTATCTTTTCGGTTTATCAAAGATTACAAAATAATATAAGAAATGTACGCATCTAAACGAAACATTCCAATTTTTGTAAGTTCTGTTGATGTTTACATAAACGAGATGGTTCCATCTATGTAGTTATAAGTCGGTGATATAGTGTCTAGTGTAGCGCGGGTTGTTTGAAATGGAAGGTATTTTCTGAGTTAATGAGTGGATTTTGAAAGTTATTAATGTGCATATCGTTATTTTTGCCGAATTTTACATTAGAAACAATGTGTCATATTGATGTAGCAAAAGTATGCAACAGACCCATTTTCCAATATTTTACGTCTACTACAGTAATTTTGTCGGATGGGTCTGCGGCAAGCCTCTCTGCTAAAGCACTGTACGGTTTTTCTTATGAATCGACCTTACCACGATTATAAGGATGGTCAATCCTAGAGAAAAATCGTGTGATGGAAATCACATTAACCCTTTCTGTTACAAACTATGAAAGAAGTGTCACTGCAATCTGAAACCCTCCCACACCATTAAATTGAACGAACTTTTCTCATATGATTTCATGTGCGAGTCAATTTTTTCGAATTTCCATAAGGCTCCATGTAAAATGATCATCCATTATAATGGTTTGAAGGAAAGGTTTAAAAGTATCGAAAAGTTGAAAACCCACTCGCAAACCTAATATATGTGGTTTGTAAGATTCAAAGATGGCGGTCTTGTACACAGAGAAAAATACTTCGGTAAAATTTGATCTCCGAAGTTTTCGGTTAGAAGAACCGCAATGTTCGGTCTGAGTACCGAATGCTTCATTCAGTGGCGGCTCGTGCGATTTGGCAACAGTTTTTTTATCCCATTTGAATACATGGAAAACAATCGAAACTCGAGGAGGCTGCCAGCCTCCGCTTGAATCGATTTTTTACCTAAGTTTAAGTGGGAAAAATGCATGGTTGCCAAATCTCACGGGCCGCTACTGGCTTCATTAGAAATACTGAGTGTTGGGTAGGGGCGGAATTTGGGTTATACTTACCGATTTCTTCGGTACTTACGACCGAAAATTTTTGTTTGTTCAACCGAAAATTTCGGTGATCAAAATAAGTCGAATCTTCAGTTCTAACAACCGAAGCAGTTTTCTCTGTGTAATAAATTTGGTAAGCAACATTCTAAGATGGCGGTCAAATGAACGGGTTACCGAGGGGGGGGGGCACCCCATCTAATTTCAGCTTTCTCTATGATGAATCACTAACTTGTCTCAACATAGGAAGTTGCGATTACATATGGGACTCCCTCCTCCATTATGACCCACGCAATTGAAAATAACTACTGTTGATTTAAAAATTTGACAAACTATTCTGGAACCACCGAGGAAAGAACTTTAAAATAAGGGGGTGTGGTCCCCTATCCTGAATAATGAAAGAATTCAATATTTTGATTTACCGAAACTTACAAGCAAGCTAGGAACTGTGAAAATGAGAGTATCGGTTTTATCGCATTCTAAACTATAGTAGGTGCTGCTTTTTAGATCCTAAATAATTTTATTTCCCCCACTTCTTTTCTTCTTTTGTATACAATGTGTTTTTTTTTTTTTTTTTTTTTTTTTTTTTTTTTTTTTTTTTTTTTTTTAAATCAACAGTACTATTACATTACTTAGTACTAACCTACTATACATTTGAGTATATCTATGTGCTATTTATAACTTACACTTAATTTTTATTTTTTGCTGCTAGTCCAGTAACAGAATATCTTTGCTGGAATAGCAAGTAACATGAAATAAATATAGTTCTACTCCCTTTGGGGGTAGACTGTGTCTGAACCAGTAAATACAACAAACAAAAATAAAGATAAATAAATAATAACAATAATAAAATAATAAGTAAAAAATGTGAAACAAATAAATGAATGAAGAAACAAAAATAAATAAATAAATTAATAAATAAATAAATTCTACAATATGTAATGTAACATTTTTCGAGCTTGTTTCGTAAAAAAAAAAAAAAAAAAAAAAAAAAAAAAAAAAAAAAACGGAAAAATCTCAGCATATAACTTTTTTTAGGAACGGAAAAATACCCACCAAGATTCAATTCAAACCTAAAGGAGAAGTCTTTCGATCTGTTCATTTATAGGAACGACTCAAGTCTATAACAAAGTAAAAGAAATAGAGAAAGGGATGAATTCCCTCTCCCTCACTCCATCACTCCCGCTAACTTCTCTTTTTTTATTTTATCAATCAAGTCTTTTTCCTCGCGTCGCTTCGAGTTTACTACATCATTTTTTATCTCCCCCCAGACGTCTGTTTTTATCACCTTGGAGTGTCGTGTTTACGTTAAGTTGACATTTCGTCAGGGATATCCCTTTGATTCTTCTTTTTCCTCCGCTCTCGCTCCGTGTCCTTTATTCCTTGATTTTTGTCTCCTTTTTTTTTCCTTCTTCTTCTTTCCTTTTTTTTTTTATTAGTCTGAAATGTTTTATAGTTTGTGTATGTATGCATTGTGTGGCATTTATCCTCTGTTGAAATTTCGTCGAGTAAGAATATGTCTCGAAATTCGTCCGGTTATTTATTTTAATTCAATAGTTCAAGGATTTAAGTATCAAGGACCAGTGGCGAAGCGTGCTATTTGGCAACCTTGTATTGCGTCCATTTAAATCCATGTAAAAGGTCGAATGCGAAGGTGTTCGCCGAACACCCAATAGTTCGATCTTTTCCATGGGTTTAAAAGGACAGATTGTAATGTTGCCAAATTGCACGCTACGCCATACTGTCGAGGACAGAGTTGGGCAACCGAATAATCAGAAATAATGAAATGACTCCGGCAACACTGAAAACTGGGTTTGCTACCTGAGTTGAGGAAAGGGAAACACACGGAAGGTATAGGTCAATTGTAGAATTATTCGTCGAATAATTCGATTGACTCGGCGTTGCCGGACACACCGAATAATTTCCGAATAATTTTTTGCCCAACTTTGGTCGAGGACGTTTGTCTTTTAAAACGCGTTTGTAACTCTATTTGTATTTCTTATTCAACCCTTAACTGCAGAGTAAATTTTCGATTGCCGTAATGAGAAATTGAGAAAGAATGGTTTAAATGACGTTGGCCTATACTCTGTTCAGGATTCGATGAAACTTGGTGAGTCAGGTAGAAACGCACTACTTTGCAACGCGGGCCTTTGAGTTGCATAGCCATTGTACTCACTCGGGCTCTTTTCGACTGGACCCTTCTTCGGGAAGTGGCAAATACTGTGAATCGGCTGACTATGAATGTTATCTGTGCAAAAGTCAAATTAGAAACGGTCACAGATACGACAAAATGGATGAAATTTATGCCCAACGGGCCATAACTCGTCAAAATTAGTCGAATTTGACACCTCATCATATTCGGAGATTTATTTATTCAGAATTCCATTTATGAGTGTACCTCAATTGAATTGTTTAAAAAAATTAGTGTCTGAGGATATCGAGGAGTCAACTTCGACTAATTTTGACGAGTTATGACCCTTTGGGCATAAATTTCATCCATTTCGTCGTATCTGTGACCGTTTCTAGTTTGACTTTTGCACAGATAACATTCATAGTCAGCCGATTCTCGGTATTGCCTCTTCCCGAAGAAGGGTCCAGTCGAAAAGAGCCCGAGTGAGTACAATGGCCATACAACTCAAAAGGCCGCGTTGCAAAGTAGTGCGTTTCTACCTGACTCACCAAGTTTCATCGTATCCTGAACAGAGTATAGTTGGAATTTTTGTCAAATTTACAGGAATTTTGTCAAAAATTCAGATGATTTTATGGGGCAAGAATGACTGAATGTGATGGATATTCGGAGTTGTTAATATAGACAAACCTTGACCTATTTTCGCGAAATTTTGAGTCAATATCAAGGAAAAATTGCGCTGAGATCGAATGAGTTGTCAAAATTTGTCTCGTAATTCGCGCACTGAAAATAAAAGATTACCAAAGAGCATGCCCATTTGTGAACCTACACGGACAAAATTAGAATGTATCGTAGGCACGAATTTAAGTTCACCGGCCACAATATGGATCAGATTTTGCACAGTCAGATTGTGTCAACAACACAGTATGATTGTGTCCCATACAAAAAAACTGATCCAAATTGTGGCCGGTGAACCAAAATTAGTGCCCACGATACATTCTACTTTTTTCTGCGTATGTAAGGGACAGTGGTACAATTACCAGAATTCTAGTGTTTGTACCATACACGGAAAAAACTACGGTGAAAATAACCATACAGATACCTGATTTTGGCACCTGCTAGATATTATGGTAATGTTAACCTGAAGTATACTATGTTTTGACTAGGTGCTAGATGATGTTACCCGATTGCATGTCGAATTTACTCAAAGTATTGGTATAAATGTACCATACTTCTGGTCAAGTTTACCATAACATCTAGCAGGTGCCAAAATCAGGTATCCGTCTGGTTATTTTCTCTAATCTTTTTTTTCCGTGTAGTTCTTTAAATTGTTTTAGGAAATTCTAGTTCTTTGACCATATTCTGGTATTAACATCAGGTTTTTTCTGGTCAAAGTACTTGACTTTCTGTCGTTCACATATATCACGTTGTGCTTCTGGTAATATGACTAGAATCTGGTATTATTACCATCAATTTGGGGGATGAGGGGGGAGGGGGGGGAGGGGGAGGGGGAGGGGGGCTTCTCTTTTTTAACGCTCTACGTCTCGAGCGTCTCTTGTCAACATCACAGATCCAAGTTTAGACTCGGAGTATATACATATATCTTGCGTAGAAACAGACCAGGCGAAAAGAAAAAAAAAGAAAAAAAAATCATCTCATGCCGATCATTTCAATCGATCAATCGATACATCAAAGCGAGACCCGATCCCGAATAGAGTAAACAGACGTATAAACAGGTCGGGGCACGGGCGAGAGAACCGTGAGTGTGCGACCAATTTACAATTCACATTCCTCAATTTCATCAATTTCAAACCTCCTTCTTTCGTGCGGTGCCGGCGGCTGCCTCTGGGCTGACGCAATCGTGTCATTAAAATTGGATCGAGAGGGGGAGGGGGTGGTGCCCCCCCACCCCCGCCCTGTGGGGGAGGGGGAGAGTATCGCGCCATCACACCGATGTGATAGCAGAGGTGGGTGCTTTTTCGAAGTTTACGCACAGTGGGAACATTTTTGAGTAGTTGATTAATTTTTTTTTGCAGAGCCATGACTGCAATAATTATGACTTACGAAAGAAAGTATACGTTTTCTGCTTTTGTCGGCCATCTTGCCTGCAGTGATTTTGAACTGCGCGTCACTGAATTTGTGGCGCCAAGTCAAATGAGCATCCCTCTTTAATCCATAACCTTGGGTAGGAGGGTTTACTCCGATGTAAAATCGCTTGAAATTTTCATTAAAAGCATCGAAAAGTCTCGAACTCAATAAATGCGTTTTACAAAATTCTTTGAATTTGCAAGAGGATTTCCTAACTTTCTGATGCTTTCAACGTAATTTTCACGGAAATAAACGCAAGGAATGTGACCTTCTCTGTAGATGTAGCAGCAAATCTTTAAAAAACAGACCCATTATTCCCAGCGTACTGTGCGGTGTGCGCTGATCATCGACTCATCAAGTGCGGTACGCGCGGCTAAGACCCAGTCGCGCGCGCTCGACTTGAATCTGATGACAGTCGTGTTTACATTCAGAGGAGACCGAGACCGAGAACCCGCGCTTTTTGAAGAGATTGATTGAGACAGGGCACAGAGGCCATCAAAGAGGCCACAGGGCACACACACACACAACACAATAACACACACATTCACACGTACACTAACACACGCATAAACTAGAGCATCATGATCCACCGAATAAACAGGACAGAGAGGGCCCCGCAAAACTCCTCCGAAAAAGAGGGAAATAAAAAATAAAAAATAAATGTTTGGGGGGGGGGGAGGTAAAAAGAAATAAATGAAGACTAGCGATCGGTGTATATATGTGGAAGGTTGGCGCGTGGTGGTGGTGTGGGTGGGGGGAGGGGGGGCAGGGACCCGATGAGGAAGGAGAGCACAAGTCTTTGCGCGCAGTCCCGAAAGCCGTAGCAAAGGGTGAAGACAGATCTCGACCAGGACCAGCTGCCCGAAAACTCTCTCTCTCTCTCTCTCTCTCTTCTCTCTCTCTCTCTCTCTCTCTCTCTCTCTCTCTCTCTCTCTCTCTCTCTCTCTCTCTCTCTCTCTCTCTCTCTCTCTTTCTCTCATAGCACCCATCTCATTGCTCGAGTGAAGAGAGTGAGTTAGCACATGAGCGCATTGATCAGCGCATATGAATGGGTGGGGGGGGGGGGGGGGGGTTAACTCTGTGTAAACGCGTGAGTTATGTTGTGTGAACGGTCGTGGTGTAAACATGAGGATCGGTGCCAAAGGAGGGAAAAAAATAGGAGCAAGGCACATCACCAGAACCGCGAGCGGCGGGACTCGTAAAGTCCTCTCTATCTTTGCTGTCGACACTCGAAAATCGACAAACAAGTCTTCTGAATCCCCCCCCCCCCCCCCACCAGCCACCACTTTTGTCTAAAAGAAGAAGAACCGGTGATTTCGAAGCGAATTTTCATTTGCATGGCACACGCTTGGAGGCTTGGAGCAGAATCAAGAATTGGAACACCCGAATTCTATGACGGTGGAAGATCAATTATTAACTCAAAACTGATGCACGGTGGACAGAATAGTATCTTAGTAACGGTTACCTTGCAGATAAAAACAATAGAAACGCTTTGGTAGCGCTGACAAAACCTTTGCTATGGTTGAAAACCAGGATCTCTTCCATCTCTCTCATTTCCCATTTGAATGTATAAGTAGGCAAAGGACAGAAAGAGGGGGTTTTATCCCCTTGTCCATCCTTGTCTAACATACGTTTTTTAACTGAATAAAGAGAGAGATGAAGAAACTCTCGGTGCGCTACTGACCCAGCAAAAGACTCTAGTAGAGCTAACCAAAGGTTGTCTACGCCTATAACTAACGGGATTTTGCAGGATGAACCAAAGATTTGGTTATAGCTCAGCTGAAGTATTTTGCCGGGTCGTATTTCTACTGAAGCTAAGGTTAGGTCAGCGCTAACAAAACCTGTTTGTTTTTGTGTGTGGTTATTTTCTGTTTATTTCTGTGTATACACAGAAAAAAGAGAAAATAACACTTTGGTAGCGCTGACAAAATCGTTGGTAGAAAAATGACCCAGCAAAATACTTTAGTTGAGCCAATCAAATCTTCGGTTCACCTGTGGCAAAAGCTCTTTAGTTAGGAGTCCAAAATCTTTGGTTAGTTCTACTTAAGTCCTTTACTGGGTCATTTTTCTATCTAAGGTTTAGTCTGCGCTACCAAAGTGTTTTTTTCTTTTTTTTCTGCGTAGAACCAATGCAAAAGGATCACTTTCCCGAAAGTTCAATTGCACCCCCTAAAGGATCAATTCTTTAACATAATTCTATCTAAAGAACACATCGATAAATCGAATCTGCCTATATTTTCAATAATGAAATGGAGGAGTTCTTTGGTAAAAGGGCGGATAAAACAGAGGGTAATAATGCTGATTTCGAAGTGTTAATGCGTGAGATTTGCAGATGAGAAAAACTGGGTTTTATTAAGTACCCATACAATCAGAGCATTTAGTCTAATGAGGCTATTGCACACTTTTGCTATAAGCGATTTAACAGTCGATTATGGCGTAAAAACCTAAAAAAATAACGATGGCGGCACTAAAAACTTCCAAAATCCACTCCTAAACTCAATAAACGCAGTTATTTGCGCGAGCCTAATGGTGGCCGAAGGCACTAACAATGGGAGATTCCTATCTTACTTTCGTCACTCTTTCTATGCTGACAAGGATGATTCACAGAGTAATTAGTCATCAGAGTGATGATCCACATCCGATGAATGGTACCGCAACACCAAGTGACACCGGTGTCAAATGAAAGTAGTCTCTTATTGGTCACTTCTTGATGGAGTTTCAGAATTGTTAGATGGGAATCTCCCATTGTTAGTGCCTTCGGCCACCATTACGCTCCCGCAAATAACTGCGTTTATTGAGTTTAGGAGTGGATTTTGGAAGTTTTTAGTGCCGCCATCGTTATTTGTTGAGGTTTTTACGCCATAATCGACTATTAAATCGCTTATAGCAAAAGTGTGCAATAGCCCCATTGTCAGATGATAAAGAGAACCCAATCCAACACTTCATAATCACACAATAATAATCTTTTGAAATGAGCACGAGCACCTGTCTATTTTATCTGCCCTTTTACCGAAGAACTCAATTATAATACGGGTATTTTAACCTTCAATCTGGCAACACCGCTTAATAGAGTCGGCGGCCGGATCGCGAGCGTCCATCCATCGGTCGCTATGCCGCATGTGCAACGGTCAACGGGTGATGCAACGCGATCGAAAACCGATGTCATCAACGATAAAAATGTACACCATACGTCCATACACTCCGTACACCATTGCCGCCAAATTTGGCAAAAAAAAAAAAACACTACTTACATTAAATCATATGGAAAATTTGTATCTGATATGCTAAATTTGGCAGCATTGTCGTACTCCATACAACGCGCGTATACCAGATACCTACAACGTACACATAAATACAGAGTATGCCTCGGTATGAGTTTGAGTATTAACTACGCTAGAGTATGCGTATATACTTACATGGATTAAGCTCGATAAGGGACACGCGATGTGGTGTTCCTTCTCTTCTCACACAACTCCGCCGCACGGTGGGAAATTCGTGTATGTATTTCAGTGGCGGCTCATGAAATGCGATGTATCGATGTATACTTCATTTAAAACTATAGAAAAGTATCGATCGTCAGGGGGTGCAATGGGTCTGTTGCATACTTTTGCTACAACAATATAGAACCTTGATTCTTACGTAAAATTCGGCGAAAATAACGATGCGCACATTAAAAACGTTCAAAATCAACTCATTGACTCAGGTAATCCCTTCAAATTCAAACAGCCCGCGCTACAGTAGACACTATTTGCACCGGTATACTACAATAGACGGAACCACCGTACATAAGTAAACTGTCACTACAAAATGATGGACTTTCTTTTTTAATACGTGAAAAATATAAGCTGAATTTACTGTCATGGTATTTTCGGTTTATCAAAGATTACAAAATAATATAAGAAATGTACGCATCTAAACGAAACATTCCAATGTTTGTAAGTTCTGTTCATGTTTATATAAACGAGATGGTTCCATCTTTGTAGTTATAAGTCGGTGATATAGTGTCTAGTGAAGCGCGGGTTGTTTGAAATGGAAGGTATTTTCCGAGTTAGTGAGTGGATTTTGAAAGTTTTTAATGTGCGCATCGTTATTTTCGGCGAATTTAACGTTAGAAACAACTAGTTATATTGATGTAACAAAAGTACGCAACAGACCCATTGAACCCCCAGGAAATCGATACTTTTCTATACTTTTAAATGGAGTGAACATCGATATATCGCATTTCAAGAGCCGCCACTGATGTATTTGCCGCTCGTTAATCGCGATGTGTCGATACATTTTCCTCATTAAAACTCATGGAAAAGAATCAATTGTATAGCGGGGTCAATCGACAGAACAACATGGGAGTATCAAGTCAATTCAAACGAAGAAAAAACACAAGCAGGCGGTGTTGTAAATGGTAGCCTAATTCCAGTGGCGGCTCGTGCGATTTGGCAACCACGCTGTTTTACCATTTAAACCTATGCAAAAGTATCGATATCTTGGGGGTGCATTGCACCTCCTGAGGATCGATTGTTTTACGTGGGTTTAAATGGAGGGATTACACTGTTGCCATATTGCACGAGCCGCCACCGCCTAATTCGTACCAACTGATTTAAAAACATTTAAAAACGTTTCTGTAACAAAAGTTTGCAAAATACTCATCACTATATGACTACCAACATGGGGGGGGGGGGGTATCAATTCATTTCAAATGAAGAAAACACCAGTTAGTGGAAGTAAATGGTAGCATGGTTCTTACACCAACTGATTTAAAAAAAAGAAAAACTATGCTGTATTCAAAAACTTGTCCACAAAAATGACAAAATCAGCCCAGTGTGAGCCACTGCTGCCTACAGACGGGAACTTGCGAATGTGTCTGTGTGTGAGTGTCGAGTGCATCTCTTCGTGTGCAGCATGTCTTCGGTTCTTCACCGAAGACCAAAGACCGCGTCACAACACACGACATCATATTATCAGCGATGCAAAAAAGAAAAGAAAAGGAAAAAAAAAATAGAATATATATGCAAATTAAGATTGTTCCAGAACTCGTCAACCCAGTGTGTCATGATAAGATTGTGGTGAGCCGTTCAACTAAGGAATCGTTCCGACGATTATGGAACACAGATAGATTGTACTGAAATTCCTAAGTTAACGCCAATTCGTGACACTCGATGATTGACATATGAGTATGTATTTTAAAAAAAAAAAAAAAAAAAAAAAAAAAAAAAAAAAAAAAAAAAAAATCTTTAATTCTTACAATAGAAATTTGTTAATTCTTATAATAGAAATTCATTAATTCTTATAATATTACTAGAAGCACAGCCGAGAATAGTCTAGTATACTCTTTAGAGTCTCTTGTAGAAAACTTTGTTCGAGAGTACCGACACTTCCTGAACGATAACGATAACTAATTGGTCGTTGGTTTTTGGTTTTCGCGGAAGCGAGCAAAAGTCAAAAGGGAAGAGGAAGAGCATGAAGAGGAAAAAAAAGGAATAACTTTTGAATTGAACCTTAACCTTTGAACTCGTTCAGGTGGTCGACTCCTTTCAAATGCCATTAGCGTCGTGTTGGTACTTTCAATCAAAGTTTCCATCAAGGAAACTAAGTACTTTTATCTTCAGCAAATTCTGGGATCATACTATCAAAATATGGTGACAGCATACCAAGCTCCTCAACATTTTCAAGAACTAAGGTTTACAAACCAAAATTCTGGCTGTATAGTATAGGAGCTTACCTAGGTTAACACATTGTTGTGCGTCTGGTAATATAATGTCAGTGTGCGCACCATTCATTTTTAAGACATATTTACAAATTAAATCGTATCATTTCGCCATAGAAAGCCTAGTTTAGTCTTATGCGGGTGGTTCACCTTTCAAACTGGCATTCTGATGAAAATCCTTACATATATTTTTAGAAATCCGCCAATGACTCTCAGCTATCGAGCTCACATTGGAGAGATTAAAGGATTTTTATCGGACTGCCTACTCGAAAGGTATATCTCGAAAGGTAAACACTACCCATAAAGAATCACACGCTCTATAGATAGAGACGCGATACGATTATGATGCCATCCTCCATAATCACTCCCCGTAGTTTGAAGTAGGCCTATCAGCGGCGGCTCGTGCAATGTGGCAACATTGGATTTCCTCCATTTAAAACTGTGTAAAATAATCGATTACTTGGTGAGGCGTAGCGCCTCACCTAGTATCGATATTTTTGCATACGTTTAAATGGCAAAAGTGCACGGTTGCCAGATTGCACGAGCCGCCACTGAGGCCTGTGCGATGTTCAGTTTTGTGCATTGAAGTTCGATATCCAAAAAACATTTGATCGATACATCGAAACAAATTTTAACAAGTCAAAACCGAGAAATCACTGGTAAGCATAAACCTTTTTTATGCTTTGAGATGGTTTAAGAGGAAAAAATGGCTCTCGGGTCTGTTTTTAGTCAAAATATCGAATAAAGAACGAACTTCGATTCATCGATTGACATCGAAATTTGTATCGAATCTATTCGATTGTAGGGAAACATCGAAACTTCAATCGATGCATCGAACATCGCACACGCCTAGTTTGAAGACCCAGTTCAAGCGTTCGGACATGTTTTTTTTTTTTTTTTGTCAAAACACCATCTACTCTTCCAGTTTCAAACTCATTTTTCGCTACGAACGAAATCCTTCATAGAGTCAGATCCAATCCGATAGCGAGACCATGAAAGAGAAAGAGAGAGACCACCATCCTCTGCGGATCTGGAATGTCGTGCCGTCTTGCTGTCGTGCAGTGTGGCGTGATTGTGTTTTTGCAGGAGCAGCGATGCAGCGATGCCTGCTAGTCAACGACGAAGGAGGAGGAGGAGATCTGCATATCTCATCTCGCTTTCCTATCTCTGTGCTATCTCTCAGTCGGTCATCTCTCTTTCTCTCTCTCCCTCCCTCTCTATCTCTCTCTCTTTCTCTTTATCTCCTTCTCATTCTCTCTCTCTTGCACATTACAACAACCTCTCTTTCTTTCTCTCTCGCTCGCTCTCTGTGCGTTATTGCCGCTCGACTGCGGAAATTAAACGCTGTGACAGCGACATTTCCCCCCACCCTTTCCCGCCCCCTTTCGTGAGAGGAGGCCTCTTTTGTTTAGCAAAAAACGCTTTTTGCCGCCTAACGCCTTGGAAACTCATGCTTCACGGAGGAGACGAACTCACGGACGCGTCCAAGACTTCGTCATATCTTTTTGCTTTACCCCTGGTATGGTGCTCTCGGTGACAAGAGTCGTGCATTCGTGCAAGACTGTGCAAAGATTATCAAGAGAATTCGCGCCGCGGATCTGTAGACTTGCTCTCAAAGGCCGTGCGAGAAACGACAGTAGGGGGCGATGAGTTGGAGTTGACTTGAGTTGAGACAGCCGTTGTCAAAATAAAGGAGCAATGAGCGAGCAAGCAAGTGCAGTCAAGAGCGAAAGAGCAGAGGAGGAGCAAACGCCACCGTGTTGCCACATTGGGGCTCTTGCTACACGGGGGATAAAAATGGGGCTGTTGCACACTTTTGCTTTAAGCGATTTATCAGTCGATTCTTGTGTAAAAACCTCCATAAATAACGATGTCATCACTAAAAACTTCCGAAATCCACTCCTAAACTTATCGAACGCTTTTATTTGGTGGCTGAGGGTAGTAACAATGGGAGAGTCCCATCTAACAATACTATAACTCCATCAAGAAGTGACCAATAAGAGACGACTTTCATTTGACACCGGTGTCACTAGGTGTTGCGGTACCATTCATCGGATGTGGATCATCACTCAGATGACTAATTACTCTGTGAATCATCCTTGATTCCTTGTCCGCATAGAGACAGTGGCGAAATTTAGATAGGAATCTCCCATTGTTACTGCCCTCGGCCAAACCATTACGCCCTCGCAAATAAAAGCGTTTATTGAGAGTGGATTTTGGAAGTTTTCAGTGCTGCCATTGTTATTTTTTGAGGTTTTTACAGCAGAATCGACTGTTAAATCGCTTGTAGCAAAAGTTTGCAACATCACTATTACCAGATACATGACAGTATTATGTGAACCTATAAGGGATCGTAATAGGCGGTAGCCACCAAGCCAAAGTACAATTACCAGAATTCTAGTGTTTGTACCATAGTTCGCAAACAAATTTAAAAAAAAGTCTAGTTCTATGACCATATTCTGGTACCAACACCAGCTTTTTCTGGTCTCCAACTGAATTTCTCTCTAAAAACGCATACACTCTTTTCCCTACTCAAGCTCCTGAGAAGCAACTATGCCACACCGTCTGACAAGTTCTGGCCCTTGATGGTTTGTCCACCTTCCGTACTCCTCCTACACTGGCGGATCCAGGAATCTATCCCTCTCTCTCTTTCCCTATTATAACGCATGTGCTCGAAAAGGACAGATTTTCGCCCCCTCTTCTTATCCTTTTCTAACACATACATTTAACTGGCCGGAGAGAGAGAGAGAGGAGAGAAAGAGAGAGAGAGAGAGAGAGAGAGAGAGAGAGAGAGAGAGAGAGAGAGAGAGAGAGAGAGAGAGAGAGAGAGAGAGAAGAACAATTTCTTGGATCCGCCGGTGTCCCCCCACCTCTCTCATCTATCCCTAGTCAAGCTGGTTGACAAATCTGTTACTCTTGAATCGGCTGAATACGCCGTCATGTTGCGCCTGAATGCAATGTGGCAGAGCCACTTTCCATGATAAAGCGAGACCTCACTTGACTCTGAGGACTAAGGATAATGTCACTCCCTGCTATATATCCGTTCGGCTCAGTTATGTCTGTGCTCCCAACTTGTTCCGTCTGTAATGCAAGTTCCGCCAAGTGGAGCTACCACGTACCTAGTTGCCAGAGGCTTCTGAAATATCCGCATTTGTTTTCCTTTTTTTTTTTTTTTTTTTTTTTTTTTTTTGTTCTCGTTAACCCTTTCAGTGCGGAATGGACCCAATTTGGATGCAGCAAAAATCTGAGCATTAATTTAAATGTATACAACGGTGCAAAATTGAAAACGGTGGAAGAAAGTGTTTGGTTATTGAACTGGATAAGTTGGTTTAATCCTCCGCGGATTTCTTGTAAATTGAACTTTGGTTACGTTTACAAACAAGATGACGGTTGTTCGTTTAGGGTCCAAATAGATCACAACTCATCAGCCGCATTTGGTATTTGCGCATTGAAAAAAAAGCTATAGTCATAACACCAGATTCTAGTCATGTTATCTACCAGAAGCACAACGATTTGTAAAAGACAGAAAGTCTAGTACTTTGACTAGAAAATTCTGGTGTTGATGCCAGAATATGGTCATAGAACTAGAAGTTCCTAAACAATTTCATGAACTATGGTACAAACACTAGAATTCTGGTAATTGTTCTATTTCTTACATAGGTTTACTCATGTACTGTTATGCTTCTGGTAATCTTTTTTTTTTTCAGCGTGATGATTTGGTTTAATACTACTCAGATTCCTTGTGTTTTTATATGAAATCTGGTTTTATTTACAAACTATATGATAATTGCTTGACGCTTGTTTTAGTTGCGAAGAGGTCACCTCTCATCAGTCTTATTTGGTGTTATCACTTGTGTATAGGTGTACCACTCCAAACTTTAAGTTGCGAAGTCCCTCATTCGAAAGGGACGTTTGGACTTCTTCATGGTGGTCTCATTGTTATTTTTGTAGAATTTCACTAAAGATTTGATGATCCATATTCCCTCCGAAAAACTTTTTTTTAAAGAAAGCTCCATTTAAGAAAAAAAAAATGTGACAATTCCCCTTGTAGATCGGCAACCCTGCATTACCGATGGCGCCTCAAGTGACTCTCAAGTGGGCACCTATTTTCCATGCGCGTCTCGAGTCTTGACTCTCTTCACTGCTTCCTCCTCAGGCTGATCTCCGATGTGTGATGGGTGATGCGTATAGGTGGACTGGTGACTGGTGGATGTTGTGGTCATGTGGTGTCTGTTACAGAAACATCATTGACAACAAAGCACCCACCTCCCGGTGTTACATGTTACACCTACTTGACTTCGGGCTACGGACAAGTCTACACGTCTGTGTGTGAGTGTGAGGTTGAAGTGTGAGCGTGTGTTACTTTATGAGTGGAAAGGCTATATGAAATGGGAGGCTTTAGCCTTGGTGACTGTCAAGTTTCTGCAGCTCAGGACGTCCGTCTGGGCACGCGTGACCGTGTGTTACCACCACGTGTCAAGACTCGATTCTGTCGCCATTCAGACTCGTCTGTTTTGAGAACACGAAATTCGATTGCTGTGGATGTGTACACTGGAAAAAAAAAGATTACCAGAAAAAAAAAGAATTCTGGTACTGTGACCACATTCTGATTGGAACACCTTAATTTTTCACTGAATAAAGTGCTGTTAGAGTCCCTATATGTAGAGAGTTAAGACAAGTGAAACCATGGGCGCCGCCATTGGATGCGATTTTGCACAATTGTTTACATTCTAAGGGCCATTGTTGTGTTTTCGTCCACTGCAAAGATTACAGTGCCGCTGAGTTTCTAACGATGTAATCTTTTACTGCTTTTGTGGATCGACATCTATTTACGCTTTGAAAGACTCTTTTGGGATTTATAGACATTCTTAAGGCGTATCATAATTGAAATCAACAGATTCGTCGAAAATTAACTCTTTATCCGTAAAATACCGTTGGTAAACAACTGCGATTGTAAACAAAAGTGCAAAATCGCATCCAATGGCGGCATCCGTAGAGCCTAAAACTCATCGACCAATCAGAAGTTGACTACCCTCTTGTCTTAACTCTCTACATATAGGGACTCTAGGTGCTGTAAGCTGTCCCTAGAATGATTGGATTGAACAACAGTAGGTTTGAATTAACCCTTCACTGCATGATTTTTTTTTTTTTTTTTTTCAAGCAAATGTGGATTTTTCAATGTATTAGGTGGTCAAATACATGGGAAAAATAGTGAAAAAAATAATTTGACGGAAAATTCTCTTTTTTCTATTTTTTACTCGTTTTTTACAAGTGATATAACACCATAAAAAATGGCGGGAATTTTTTCCATTTATTTTTTTTTAAATTTTAATTTTTTTTTTTTTTTTTTTTTTTTTTTTTACTTTAATTGGATTTTTCAAAAAGCCAATGCCGGAAACTTTATAAAAATAATCAAAATGTGGTCAGTTTGGATACGGGGGCAAATTTCCCCCTGACATGATTTCGATCACGAACCCTTCACTGCATGATGTTTTCTTTCAGCCAATTTTTTTTTTTTTTGTTTTTTTGTGAGCTCAAAACATACCTTCTCCCGCGTTGACCCACCATGCGCCAAAGGCATATCTCAAAACCTGTATTTTATATGAGCGTTTGAAGAATTTGTTCCACCGGTGGAACTTCATGCAGTGAAGGGTTAAAACATCAGCTTCTCATTGCTCCTTAACCAATCAGGTTGCCTTATCTTAGGATGGAAGCTGATGTTTTCATGAAAACCATAGAAGTGTCAAATCCAATCTTTTCTGGGACAAGCTATAGCAATTCCTTGGTTGACATCGCTGTGCTTCTGGTAATGTTAGTCGAATTTTGGAATATGTTTATTTCTTTCAGTGATTACAAACTTCTGGATTTTAGTGAGGTCTATGTACATTGTACATTGTACAATTGTACATCAAGTGAGTTTTACCGTGTCTCCTTCTTTTAACTATTTGTAAGCGGTAAGAGCCAGAAGACCTCTAACTGCGTCTTTTATTCTTAAATTTACATATTTCCTCGAAGTATTTTGGAATTTAGTGTACAACGTCTGCTAATAGGAAGTGTTTCGTGTTCCCCGATCCCCATCGTTTAAACGACTTGAAAAAAAAAAAAAAAAAAAAAAAAAAAAAAATCGGTTCGTCAATTCCTCGACATTGTACTCATAAAAGTTTCTCAAAAATGTTCTAAATTGAGGCATTTTTCGGTAAATGGGCGTATGGCGATTTACGCCCTTTTTTTGGAGAACTCGTTTTTGAAATCCTGACGATGTGACCTAACAGGTGATATAAAGTTATTCATATGTTGAACGGAAAATAACCACGAATCAATCGTTCGAATGGACCCACCTCGGCTGAATTCAGAAACTTATGGGCTACAGTGCCTCTTACGAGCGGTACTCGCAGCGGCTCGCGCTCGCGATATCTGTACTCACATCGCATATGTATCTGATACTGATAAGAGCTCAGTGGATATGTCAGTGTGTGTGTGGATATGTCAGTGTGTGGGTTTTTTGCGTTTTTGGCTCCGTCTCCGAGGACAACAATAAAACCCTCCTTTTTGGCCAAAAATAAGCCCAAAAGGGCCTTAATACCATCCCTCCGCCTTATAATTTCCTTTTCTTCAAGTTTGTGACCCAAATCTAACCCAAACAATACTTGTCGGATAGGCTGGGAGAGAAAAAAAACGTTTTTCGGTAAAAGGGCGTATAACGCTTCAACTTTGAACTTTCACTGCTCAACTAATTTTCACTCTAAAAACTTGAAATTAAGTAGAGTTCTTCTTGAATGTTTGTTCTATAAGTCAGTCTTTCAAATTTTGAAAAATCTGCAGTAGTCTCTAAGTTATAACGTTTTAAACTTTCAAACGCGTTTTTCTAGAAAGTCGTTTTTTCGCCATACGCCCATTTACCGAAAAATGCCTCAATTGAAGCTGACTCGTGATTTGCGGAAATTGGTATAGGTACACCTCCAATATAAATATTTTTCAAACTTTTTTGGCGTATGCGCATTTTAGAAACTAATCTCCAGGGTCTGAAGATCCGATTTTTAGAAAAAAGTAATTGACTTAAATTGCTGATTTCAATCATCGACTGAACGGTGGCGAACGCCATCTGTTGGCGGAATCTAGAACTACATCAGAGAGGATTTTACGTAAACCCCTCCATGCTAAACCACGTCGACATATCATTTTACTAATACCATCTATTTTCTCTCACTGCTTTCACACCTCCGCATCTGTGTCAAACTGTTATTCAATTGTGGTGTTGTTTGGCGCGAAAAATCTGCGTTTAAAACCGCGATCTTCCCGATTGCGTTACGTGCGTGGTTGCAGTTTGAATCTCTCTTTCTCTCTCTCTCTCTCTCTCTCTCTCTCTTTCTTTCTTGGTATATGTATAATATCCTTCTCTCTGTCTCTTTCTCTCTCAGCAAAAGCTATTTGCGTGAGTACTTGACTCGTCATTTGACTTTCCTCTCCCTCTCTTGGTATAGTCGTCGGCACGGTCTCTTTTAAATCACGCGGCGCGGCGCGGGCGGCTGGCTCTATTGCGCGGCGGTCTCTTTACCGCGGTGAGGTCCGCGCACTTTGCGGTCTCCGGTTCGATTCTCGCCTCTTTAGCGGTTTTTACTGCCGAGCCCGAGAGGCGAGCAGCTCCATGCACCGCGGATCTGTGATCTGTTGGATGAGTTTAAGTGACGACTGAGTTGTCAACGCTGATGCCAAAGAGCTGTATTCAAAATGAGGCTTTTTGGCCCAAGAAAGAAAACCTTTCAAATTTTCAGGGTTGATAGAGCTACTCAAGAGCTTTCTAAAAATGGCCAGTTTTTTGTTCTAGCCCTCTTGGAAGAGGGGGGCGGGGGGTCAAAGTTGGAACCTTTAACCTCCCGTAACTTTTTATTAAGTTGACCAATTTGAATGCGGTTTTTTTTAAAATGTAGCTTTTTTAATGTTCTTTCGATTGATGTGCCACACTTTACCTTTTAAGGAGTTTTAAGACAATTTTTTTCAATTTTTTCGATTTTTGAAATTCCCAAATTTTTGTTTTTTGCATTTTTGAACCGGAGCAAACGCACTGAGGGTAACAAATACCAGTCTGGATTAAAGCTTTTTCAATTTGCTTTCAAGTAGTTCAAACCGCGTGTTGGGGAAACGTTTCGTTCAAAAGTTATAAGCACGTAAAGTTGACGCGGAACCGATTGCGGCGTGCTCCGGGCCCGCGTTTTTGACTTATAAGGTCGGCCGCTCCTCTCCGACTGGAAAGGAATAATAAATATTCTGGCTTAACGCGATTAATACCAATACTCAACCCATTTTAAACTAATAAAAAAGTGTTTTCAACGGTCTTTCATCATTTTTCCAACTTTTAAAGCCCAAAAAGGAGGCCCGAAAAAACCTGCTTCACAGTCGATGGCGGTAGCATTGCGTGCAATCTGTCAACGCATCATTTTGTCCATTGAAACCCATGAAAAGGGTCGAACTATTGGAGGTGCACAGTGTACTCCCTTGATATTTATTACATTATTACACTCCGATTTATTTGCGACGAATAAAGCTTTTTTTTGTTTTATGATAGCAATAACGACAAAAAAAAAAAAAAAAAAAAAAAAAAAAAAAAACCCACCAGAAAAAACTTTTTCCCTCTTAGGTTTTTTCTCCAGAGAATAACTACATCCGCGACATTTTTGGGGAGACACATTAACTGAGGTTTCCATGGCGACACAAGCACGACCCAAAACATTGCACTGAAGATGGGGTTTCCGTGTTTCAAGAAAATGATTGCAATCAGTTATCGCGGGGCAATCGTAGTTGTTTCGCCATGGAAACCTCAGTTAATGTGTCTCCCCAAAAATGTCGCGGATGTAGTTATTCTCTGGAGAAAAAACCTAAGAGGGAAAAAGTTTTTTCTGGTGGTTTTTTTTTTTTTTTTTTTTTTTTTTTTTTGTCGTTATTGCTATCGTAAAACAAAAAAAAGCTTTATTCGTCGCAAATAAATCGGAGTGTAATAATGTAATAAATATCAAGGGAGTGCACTGTGCACCTCCAATAGTTCGACCCTTTTCATGGGTTTCAATGGACAAAATGATGCGTTGACAGATTGCACGCAATGCTACCGCCATCGACTGTGAAGCAGGTTTTTTCGGGCCTCCTTTTTGGGCTTTAAAAGTTGGAAAAATGATGAAAGACCGTTGAAAACACTTTTTTATTAGTTTAAAATGGGTTGAGTATTGGTATTAATCGCGTTAAGCCAGAATATTTATTATTCCTTTCCAGTCGGAGAGGAGCGGCCGACCTTATAAGTCAAAAACGCGGGCCCGGAGCACGCCGCAATCGGTTCCGCGTCAACTTTACGTGCTTATAACTTTTGAACGAAACGTTTCCCCAACACGCGGTTTGAACTACTTGAAAGCAAATTGAAAAAGCTTTAATCCAGACTGGTATTTGTTACCCTCAGTGCGTTTGCTCCGGTTCAAAAATGCAAAAAACAAAAATTTGGGAATTTCAAAAATCGAAAATATTGAAAAAAAATTGTCTTAAAATTCCTCAAAAGGTAAAGTGTGGCACATCAATCGAAAGAACATTAAAAAAGCTACATTTTAAAAAAAACCGCATTCAAATTGGTTAACTTAATAAAAAGTTACGGGAGGTTAAAGGTTCCAACTTTGACCCCCCGCCCCCCCTCTTCCAAGAGGGCTAGAAGAAAAAACTGTCCATTTTTAGAAAGCTCTTGAGTAGCTCTATCAACCCTGAAAATTTGAAAGGTTTCCTTTCTTGGGCCAAAAAACCTCATTTTGAATACAGCTCTTTTTGTTGCGTGCCATTTGGCAACGTTGTATTGTGTCCATTTAAACCCTGGGAAAAGATCGTATGCGAAGGTGTCACCGAACACCCAATTGTTGGTTCTTTTTCATGGGTTTTTGTAGTTTGCAATTTGGCAACGTTGTGTTGTGCCTGTGTCCGTTTAAACCTTAGAAAAGGTCGAATGCGGTTCACCGAATACCAAATAGTTCAATCTTTTTCATAAATTTTTGTAATTTTGTAAATTTTTGTAGTGTGAAATTTGGCAATGTTTTATTGTGTCCATTTAAACCCGTGTAAAAGGTCGAATGTGAAAGTGTTCATGGCAGGTTTTTACGCAGGTCTATCTAATTTGAGGCATATCTCTGTGTTACTGCAAAGAAAGTGACTTTAGACAGAATCCTTTATGATACTTGCGTAAATCCGTCATTGCAATCTTGCTGCTACAACTGTTTTCTGAGTTTATTACTGTCTGTTAGACTTTTTTGTGTGATTTTCATGATTTTCGCTGGTTTTCATACATCAGATTCAGCTATTCATCTGCCTACAGCAAAAAATTGTATAAGAGCCCCATATGGCGTCCAAAATAGACGTACTATCGACGAATTAAAGATTGTCGCGAGATTTTCACGAGATGTAAAGTTTCGCCTTCAAGGTTCCGGTTCGGCCACTTTTCATACTCCTTACACTTTGCAGGCGAGAGGCCAGTGCGGGTTAGGCGGCAAAGCCGTTGCAGATCAGTCCCACACTCACTCCCATAACTGAAAATAAGTGGAGATCTCGCGACAATCTTTAATTCGTCGATAGTACATACACGGAAAAAAGACTGGTAGATTTACCATCTGCATAGCTGATTTTGGCGTCTACTATTAGGCATGGTAAATTTCACTAACATATGGTAAATGCAACGCACCTTGTGGTTAATTAAGGTAACATGTCGGTACATTTTACCATAATCTGATGAAATTCACCATGCTTGATAGCAGACTCCAAAATCGCTATACAGAGGTAAATTCTACCAGTCTTTTTGTTCCGTGTAGAATGCTGAAAATTTCCGTCAAATCGTAACTGGAAATTCAATCAAACCGATCTGATTCTTTTGGTAAAACTTTGTGAATGTGTTGATTTCAACCTGAATATCACGGGGGAATAGGAGTGGGGCACAGAGAGTAAGTCAGTCCTGGTCTGTCGCGAGAGGTAGCTAATCGAGAAATAAAAAGAATCACAGAAATCAGATGATTCTAAGGAGCGAGACATCGTGCGTTATAGCATGAAAGAATTAACGATGGTCACCGAGCAGACGATCGCGCCGCCGAGCCACGCATCGCCGAAAGTCCTAGAATTGAATTGACGGTGTTGCCAGACGGCCACATTATTAAAATCATAAAAAGAAGAAAAAATCTTACGTCAGTGCCTTAAGTCGCTTTCCAGAACTGTGCAGAGCTCAGTAAATTTTTAATTTGATTTTTAAATTTTGAATTTAATTTTGAATTTATTTTTTTAATTTATTTTTTTTAATTTATTTTTTTAATTTAATTTTTTTAATTTAATTTTTTTTCAAGTTAACTTTATTTTATTTTATGTTTTTCAATTTTTTTTTTATATTTTTTTAAATTGATAACTTGTTTTTTATCGTTAACATGATAGTGTTTTTACATTGAAAAAAACAAATGAAATAAAAAAAAAATCTTAAATTCCAATAATATTACTGGAAGCTCAACGATTTGTCAACTGAAAAAATGTCTGGTACTTTGAAGAAAACTCGCGTGTTTTTATCAGAATCTGGTCATAGTACCAGAGTTTCATCATAATCTCCAAGATCTATGGTACAACATAATATAAGAAATTCCTTGGTTGACATAATATCGTTGTGCTTTTGGTATATTTTTCCCAGTTATCTCAAAAACTACTCGTATACTTCCAAACTTCCGTCCTATCCACTTTTTTCCTATTTCTCTCAATATTTTATAAAGTTTTCGTGTGTTCCCATTTATTTTCTTATTTTTCCCTACTTCTTCTATTTTTCACTGTATAGTTATATTTATTATTCCTCGTTTTTCTGGTTTGTAAACTGTCTGAATTTTCCCGATAGTAATTCTATTTTTTTCTATATTTTTTCATCATTCCCTGTTTCTCCTTTTTAGCACTTAATTATTTCCTAAATTTGGCGGGAGATTCAAAATTTTCGCACTGCGTTAAATGGGAAAATTTGTATTACTTGCTATTACGCATAAGGACTATGCAAGCTGCTTGTGAAAGATATCGTATCGAAATGACATCGAGATGGTCGAGTGCCTGTTTTTCTTATGGACGGTGTCGTTCCTATAGAAACCCGTCCATCTCTGTCTAAATTCACCAATGACTCCTGAGCTAACGTACGCAAATCGTAGAGTTTGAAGGGTTTCTATCTGTACTGAAAGGGTTAACAACTGTGCGACGACTAAGCGGTGGCACCGCTCAGCTCCTGGTCAAAAGGAAGAGGAATACTGGCGCGATGGTCAATCGGAGAACTGGTGGGGGTGGGGGGAGGGGGGAGGGGGGGGGGAGGTTCGATAAAAAAAAAAATAAAATAAAATAAAAAGATCGTGTGAACAAGTGAACATGAACTGAACGAGTGAACATTACGGCGGCCGGAGCTCGGGAATATAATTCGTCACCACGGCGTGAAATCTCGCATCAAATCCGTACGATCCATACGATCCCTATACGATCATGATCGTACCCCCGCAACAGCATTACAATGACGTCTCAACGAGCTTCATGGAATAAGTGCGCGGCTCGCTGGACGCTGCGCCAAGAGTAAAGAGAGGATGGGTAGGGGGTTGGTGTTTTGGGGGGAGGTGGTACTGTACCGTCTCACACTGAGAAAACACATTGGACATCACAAATGAATCTTCAAATACTCCTGAGGTAATGTAACAAATGTGGACACATAGTTAAAAAATGGGTTAAAAATTACCAAAATATGGACACGGGTAAATAATTAGTATTCAAGAAAATGATAAAGTAAGGTAGATGTCCCAATTACCACCACCCCTAAGAAAAAATTTCCGTAAAATACCTGTAAAAATGTCAATTTTTTTTAAAAAAAAAAATCTAGGATCTGTTTGAACTAGGACCCTTCAAATACATTCCAGTTTTATTAAAAAAATAAGAAATTGGAGTAGTCAATCAGGGAAAAAAATTATTAATAAAACTCGAATAAATGGTTCATTTCCCAATTACCGCCATGCCATAAGTGGCTTCGTGCCAATTATTGTCGTATCAGCTGTCCTAATTATCGCCATACATATTTTCACTGGCTTTCATTCAATGCATCATATTTATTTTCAGGAAATAATGAAATTATAATAATTTAAAAAGCAGAAAGTAAAAAGAACAGATTTTAAATAAGCAACTAATGAAAGAAATCGGCACAAACAGGTGGTGCTGGGCAGGTGTCCACTTCTGTGATTTTTTAAGGGCACAGTGCTGCTAATATCATTTTCAAACTGTTTTCACTAGTTCAACCAACCTATGAAAACACTTATCCCATATACTCTTGAATTTGTCTGCTAAAGTAGGCTTATTTTAAAGAATACATGAATAGGGTGGCGGTAATTGGGACTGGTGGTGGTAATTGGGACATCTAACTTATATGTAGAAAAAAATCTCATCAAAACATCTGCCGGGATTGTTTAGATGAGATTTTTTTTTTTTTCATATTACACCAAAACAATCTCAACAGATGTTTTGATGAGATTTTCTTGCATATTGTTTTCATTTTCCAGAATACCAATTCACCTGTGTCCATATTTGGGTCATTTTTATTTAATCCATTTATCAGTTGTGTCCACATTTGTTACATCACCGTAAAAGTATTTGAAGATATTCATCTGTGGTGGCAGTCAAAAATGTTTTCTCAATTTAACGCAGTGAAAAAGTGATTCAGTTTTATTCTCCTTTTGTAAAATTGACAAATTTCCACTTGACATTCTTCTTGCCAATCCTTGTTTCTGTATGTGTCACATTTGGAATAAATCTGGCAACAACTTTACATAGATTCAGAGTGAATGAAAGGGTAAGGTTGGAAAAGGGGGAGGGGGGAGTCTAAAAGTGTGAGAGAACTAACTCGGGTTACCACGGTTGACAATATCAGTGGATAAACGCACGTATATTCATATCGGTACATCCCACGAGCATCTATGCAGATGAAAGAAAAATGAAAGAAAAAAAAAATTACCTATTCGTACAAGCACACAGGCATGTGAAAAAGGTGTCATGATTTGTTTGAGCGGAGCGAAAAAAGAAAGAAAAAAAAACCTTCGTATTTTTCACGTTGAGGCGATTAAAGAAACTCGCTGTGTGTGAATTAAGGTGATCCGGAGGAATTGGCTCACGAAACGTTCGGTCTGCTCGTTCTTTTCAATCAGCGTTGATATAGGAATGGGGGTTTTTGGGAGGATATCGCACCTGCTGTTTTTTGATAGACCCCTTCGATTGTCCGCAGACAGAGTTGACACTGTCTCGAGGCCCGCGAGCGGGATTTGTCTGTAGCCAGTGAGATCATAGCCATAGCAAGAATATTGTCTTTCTCTCTCTTTGCCCATTTGAACGCATGCGTTAGAAAAGGACAAGAACAGAGGCTGAAGTCACGTGACAGGCTCTATACCCATCCTTTTCTAAACGTATGCGTTTAAATAGAGTAAGAGAGAGAAAGATGAATTCCTAGTTGTGGTTATGAGTGAGATCCATGCATTTGCCATTGAATAAAGATAATATTATGACAAGATGAGAGGAAAAAGAAGAAGAAAGAAAATATTATAAGCTTGGTATGGGCATACTGTCGCGGGTATTAGCTCTGTGATTTGTTCGTGGTTCGGTATCGGAAAACAGAGCGATTTTCCCAGAGGACAAGGATATGGTGGAGAGGGGGAGGGGATAGGGAGGCTATACCTCTCGGTTAACTATGACACAATTTTTGAGCTCTGCTACCATAGTTGTCGTGGATGTCAATATTGACTAAGGATAAGGAATTGCACATAGTTGCCACCAGTAGCGTGCGGTGGAAATGAGATTTTAAGGCTGGCAACACGTATTGCAAAGATGAGGAATTGGGCCTTCTTAAATTATGCCTTAAAAAATTCAAAACTGTGAAAAATAAAAGAAAAATTCATCAAGAACAATTTTGATATGAGGACTTTCTTTTGAAAGTCATCGTACCTTCAATGGCACACATGTTTAGCTGGAGATAAAATAAAATGTAACATTACACTGAAAAAAGAAAAGATTACCAGAAGCATGGCCATATGTGAACCTTTGTAAGGGTTACTACAATTATCAGAATTTTATAGTGTTTGTACCATAGTTTTTGAAAATGTTTAGGAAATTCTAGTTCCATGACCATCTTCTATAGTATTATCTCCAGAATTTTCTGGTCAAAGGACTAGACTTTCTGTCGTTCACATATCGTCGCGCTTCTGGTTATATGTCTATAGAATCTGGTATTATGACTATAGCTTTTTTTTCAGTGTATTACTAGATACAACACGCCATTCAGCGTACAAGAAAAGCTTGTAAGATCTCCGTTTGGCAATGATGCTGAAATATGTGGTTAACCAAACGCGTGAACCTTTGTAAGGGATAGTACGATTATCAGAATTCTACATATAGTGTTTGTACCATAGTTCTTGAATTTTTTTTTTTAGGAAATTCTAGTTGTATGACCATATTCTAGTATTGTCACCAGAATTTTCTGATCAAAGGACTAGACTTTCTGTCGTTCACATATCGTCGTGCTTCTGGTTATATGTCTATAGAATCAGGTATTATGACTATAGCTTTTTTTTTTCAGTGTATTACTAGATACAACACGCCATTCAGCGTACAAGAAAAGCTTGTAAGATCTCCGTTTGGCAATGATGCTGAAATGTATGGTTAACCGAACGCGTTTAAATTGTTTCTCAGTCAGTTCTTTCCTTTTTTTTTTTTTTTTCCCCCTCTTCTCCATGCCACCAGTCGCCAGTTTCTTGCGTCCGTATTTATTCATATGCCTTGAACGTGAACGTGAAGCATCTCCAGCTCCTCTCTCTCTCTCTCTCATATATATTTCTCTCCCGTGAAGGAGTCGACCTGACACGCATGGTCGCATGGGGTTTGGCGTTTGGCGACGATAATCCATGCGAGTCAAGCGAGTTAAGCTTAAAAGACCAATTTTCGTATTGAATTTAAATATTTTCCACCCGTGCAATTGCCAATTGATTTACCCCCCGCTGCCCCCCACTCGCCGCGCATAGCTTGGTGTCGAACGATGGAGTTCCACCGTCCGCTGTCCTCTACATTGTTGCCAGGTTGGCATAGGTGGACACAGGAATTTGTCTGTCTCTCTCTCCTCCCATTTGTAAAGCATGTTTTAAAAAAAGGACGAAAGATAGGGAATAAATTCACGTGAAGGTATCCTGTCCGTATCCCACCATAACTTCTGGACCAATGGTCCATGTCCATATGCATCCAAATGTTATACAGACAACATTTACCGAAAGGGGCTTGTTTTGTTTTTTCGAAATTTTAAATTTTAATCCAGTAATCGAGGATAAAAGCTTTTCCATTAAAACCAAAGGGAATCTGGTTAAAATGGGTAAACAAAGGGAAAAATTGGAATATTTCAAATATAGCTGTTTGAATTTTGATTAAAATTTGCAAAAACATTCTGCAACTCACGTGAAGGTATTCTGTTCGTATTCCACCATAATTTTTGGACCAATCGTCCATATGCATCCAAATGTTATACAGACAACAATTACCGAAATGGGCTTGTTTTGTTTTTTCGAAATTTTAAATTTTAAGCCAGTAATCGAGGATGAAAGCTTTTCTATTAAAATCAATGGGAATCTGGGTAAAGTGGGTAAACAAAGGGAAAAATTGGAATTTTTCAAATATAGCTGTTTGAATTTTGATTCAAATTTGCAAAAACATTCTGCAACCAGCCTTCTGTAAAATTAACCCCTCAAGGGGAGGGGGGTCTGGAGGTCTCCCCCAAAATACCCTGGTAAAAAAAAACCTCAGGACCTCAGAGATGTCTGAGGGTAATTGGAACAAGAGGTCCTGAGGGCACCCACAGGATTTCTGAGGGCACCCTCAGGAATTTCTGAGGGCACCCTCAGAAATCTTGAGGTCGCCCTCAAGATTTCTGAGGGTGCCCTCAGGACCTCATGTTCCAATTACCCTCAGACTTCTGAGGTCCTGAGGTCAGGCCATCAAGTATTTCTGTGTAACTAAAAAACTAAATTTAGGACAGCCTAGTCGGGTTTTCTGTAGAAATTCTTGTTCCTATCACGAAGGCTATGTACTTTACACCTTTTGTCAAGCCGGAGAAGTTGGAGTCCGCACAGAAACTTTGCCCGTGGTGGGGTTCGAACCCACGACCTCCCGATTGATGGTCCAGCACTTTACCACTAGGCTACACTGCCCGCGATGACAGAAAGGCGAGAATTTCTCAATATAATAATATTGCGGGTGCCCTCAGGATTCTCTGAGGGCGCCCTCAGAAACTTTTGAGGGCATTCCCTCAAGATTGCTGAGGATGCCGTTGGAGCCCTTATTTTCAAATTACGCTCAGACTTTTTTGAGGGCCTAGATATTTTTTTGCAGCTAAGGTTTTTATGATGGGACTTAGAAAAATTTCGTTTGTTGTAGATAATTTAATTTGTTTTAACCTTCTAATGAGTAAGGGCCCTGACTTTAGTACATGAATGACTTGTTGTGTGCAATAACATTAACCTCAAAAGTTATTTATTAGATTTTTAACAACTATAGGTTTTAATTGATTTAAAAAGAAAATAATAATAATAATATGTATAACTAATAATATGAGAATTTCTCGCTCAATGCATTGGTTTAATCAGGAATTTGTTTGATCTTGGACTTTTAACCCTCTTTGTGCCAAAATGGATCCAGCCGATGAAAAAATTATATTTTGGTTTTTTTCTGACCTATAGGCCCTAAAGAACATGCTCAACCAAAAACATTGAAAAAAACACCCTTAGACTTTTTTTTTTTTTTTTTTTTTTTTTTTTTTTTTTTTTTTATTATTATTATTATTATTATTATTATTATTATTATTATTATTATTATTATTATTATTATTATTATTATTATTATTATTAATTACTTAACCAGTGGTGGCTTTGTGTCATGTGTGGCAAAAATGTTTTACCTCCATTTGAATACATGGTAAGCAATCGATTGTTTTTCATGGAATCATATGATATGGGATAAAAACATTGTTGCCGAAATGCACGAGTTACTATATTGAAAATAACCTCTAAAACATTTAAGATTCGAAAGTCTGAGTGCGAGTTTGTTGTCCTGTAAAAACGTTATTCCGGTCAGGGGCGCCATTCCAGATTTTCCTTGGGGGGGGGGGGGGGGGGGGGGGGGCCCTCCAAAAATTTGGATGACCTTTTTTTTTTTTTTTTTTTTTTTTTTTTTTTTTTTGCAGTGCATCTTCAAAAAAAATCTTTGACTTGAATTTTTGGCCACATTAAAAATCCTTGGGGGGGCAATTGCCCCCCTGCCATCCCCCAAAATGGCGCCACTGGTTCCGGTCGTCTTCAAAATGATTGAAGCTCACCCTCGAAGATTTCTGATCAGAATTTCTAAAAATGTAAGGGCCCCTCAAAAGATTCGGGATACTCTCTGGGCGCCCTCAAGCGTTCTGCGGTCACCCTCAAGGAGCTCTGAGGTCGCCCTCAAGCGCTCTGTGGTCGCCCTCAAGTGCTCTGTGGGTGCCCTCAAAGATTCTGTGGGCGCCCTCAAAGATTCTGTGGGCGCCCTCAAAGATTCTGTGGGTGCCCTCAGAAAACCTCAGAGGCCCTCAGAAATCCTGAGGGTGCCCTCAGTATTTTCTGAGGTTCTCTGAGGTTTTTTTTTACCAGGGTACTTTAGGAAGTTTAGGCGCTTCCCCCAGGAAATATAAGGGGGTTTGGGGCCCTTCAGATTATGTTTGATGTGAGAAAGTGTTCGTGGGGTATTCCCTACAGTTGATTTCGTATCAAGATTGTCGAAATATCTTTGAAGTTAGTCCACTGAATAAAGTACACCTACAAGGTGTCAAGGAGCGGAGCGTATTAGACACGGATATCCCCTGTTCATTTGTTGTCTATTTGTCACGATGGAGCTTATGTAGAGCTTCAGGTTATTAGTGTCCTGGCCATCAAGCTAGACTGTGTGTGAGTATGTTTGATTTTGTGTGAGTGAGGTGTGACTGTGTGTCTAATCTCATTGTGACGAGATCTCCGAACTCCGATCCTTTTTCGAAGAGCATGTCACGTGATCATCAAGCACGACTTATCGCACCCTCGTAGTCCGTCAAGAATGACGTCTCGAAAATCACTTTCATCCACCGAATTAAAAGAAGGGGTGACCGGTGTCGGTGTGCCTAGCCGTAGCTAGGATATTGTCTATCTCTCTCTTAGCCCATTTAAATACATGTGTTAGAAAAGGACAGAACCAGGGGCTGAAGTCACGTGACAGCCCCTGTATCCATCCTTTTCTAACACATGCGTTTAAATGGGCTAAGAGAGAGAAAGACAATATCCTGGCTACGGCTATGTCGGTGTGTGATCGTGTCATTTCGATGTCTCATCACTGTCTAGGCGTGTTTATATATATATATATATATATATATATATATCGATTAGGACAACTCTCTGCAGTAGGGTGATGTACAAGTGAAGGACAGTAAGAAAGAATGGTTGCTATGCACTTGTTTAGTTGGGTCGGTTTTTTCAAAGGCGGAAAAACCTCGGGTATGCTCTTGAGGAAAGAAGTATATCAATGTGCACTAATGGAGAGATTTACTCAATACTCAGAGTGGCGCACCTGGCATTTTATCGACATCAGTACATATCCATTGTAACCGGTGTCTCAAATCGATGCGATCGTCAACTTTACGATTTCCTCGACCGTTTCTGTTTCTTTTCTTCTTCTTCTCTTTCTTCTTCTTTTTGTCACCCTGTTCGGTTGATGATGTTCGAATGGGTTGCGTCTTTTGAGGGTCTGTACTGAAATGAACCGGACCACACATTGGACGAAGGGGGATTGTAGATTGAATTGAGCGTAATTATTGTCATGTAACCGGGAAAGCGAATCAAAGAAAATATCGGTTTTTGGATTTACCTATAGTGCTTATCAGCGATGAAAATGTCAACCTACCGAAAGGACAAAATAAAAAATAATTACCCGAAGCACAACGATTTGTAAATCTAGGTAAGGGATAGTACTGTTAACAGAACTCTATTGTTTGTACTTCATAGCTCGTGAAAATGTTGATGAAATTCTGATACTGTGATCGTACTCTGAAAGTAACTCCAGCAATTACTAAGATAAAAGTACTGGAATCTCCTAGGTTGACATATCGATCGATGTGCTTCTGGGAATATTACTATAATTTAGGATTTTTTTTTTTTTTTTTTTTTCTTTTTTAGTGTATCGGTTGTCTCGTAAGTTTCATTTGTCAACTTTCCTGATTTTCCTTAATACCCCCACGTCTAGATGTTTTCCATGATTAATCGAACAATTCCGATGTCTCAGAATTCATTAATCTGGACATTTTTGGAGAAATTTAAAACTCCAATTAGATCCACAGATTTGCGATTGAAATTCCCTTGAGGGTTTGTTTATAGTAGGAATTCTCTCATAGTTCCGTGTTTTTCTTTGGTGAAAATTAAAAGCTTTGAACTTCCTGATATTTGAACATTTGCGCGCGGTTCGCGAAAAACAAGTGCATCATTGCCAGATAGCCTGATTCACTAACCTTTTTTTGATTTTCTGGTCCAACCTTCAACAAAATCCTTACTTTAAATATAGAACAAAACGCCAACAAAATAAAACAAATCCTGAAAAATAAAAAAATAAATCCTATTAAATCCTAGGTTAATTAAATAAATCCTATTTGAGCATATGCTAGTCTGACTTGCCAAGGAAAATTTATCTTCTGATAATGGGGCAGTTGTATAAGGGTCTGAAATGTTGTGTTTTTTACAAAAAAAAATGAAAGTACTGGATGAGCTGAGAAAAAAGATGCCTCATAGTTTTCTAATTAAGTCCATCGTTCTGGAGATGAGATTTCGGTCCAAAATACATTGTTTTAAATGGGAATTCCGCGTCGTGATGTCACTTACGCACACTATTTTTTCCAACTTTTCAAGCGTGTATCTCCAAAACTGGGACACTTATGAAAAAACTATAGGTACCATTGTTCTCAGCTCATCAAGTTCTATCATTTTCTTTTTTAAAAAACGCAAAATTTCAGACCCTTTGCAAATTTTTGCCATATGTAAATCAATAGTCCATTGTGATGTGAAGACTAGCAAAAATCACGAAAATTACACTAAAAAAGGCTAAAATTCAGTAATAAACTCACATGACTGCTGTAACGGGAAGATCGTAATGGCGGTTCAACGATGGTATCATGAGAGATTCCTCTCTAATTTGTCACTTTCTCTACGGAAGCACACTGCGTTTCTTTGCCACCAAGCCCAATTCGGAGAGTGAATTTTTGGATTTTTTAAGTGTACTCATCGTTAATTTTACAGGTTTTTATGGAAGATTCAACTCTTCGGCCCCCTGTAGCAAAAGTTCGCAAGAGCGCCGTTGCCCCATTACGTTTGCGCTTTGATTGATCGTGCGGTAACTTTAATCGATTGAACATCGATATGCCTCCTTCAGTTCGATCTTTTTCAAGGGTTTAAATGAACGTTCGTTGCCACAAGCCTCACGACACAGCCTCTGTTCGAGAACCACTGTATATAGTCGCGGAATAGAAATCTTCACCTAAGACTTTAATGGAGGCAAGACTTCCTCCCTCGCCCTCCCCTCCATATATACTCTACATTGCTATCGCAAGACCACAGCCCCCACCCCCCCCCCCCTCTCACCCTTTATAATTCTTTTATTTTTCCTACTTTTATTTTTTGTATTTTATTTTAGTCTCGGTTATTTTTGTTTAGTCACCTGAGCAATTATGTGACGAAGAATCGTCTCGGTTAGCCATGAAATGATATTTTTCCGCCTCTTCGAGTCCGGCTTGGCATCAAGCGTTGGGACACTATTGAATAAAAATAAAAAAATAGAGAGGGACAAGAAGAGGAAGAAGGAGAGATGTAAGAAGAAGAACGATATTGAGACGATTTTTCGGTCAAACTTCTGACCAAGACAGGAGAGAAGGCGGACTAGGACTATAGAACATTGACGAAAGAAATTTTTGTTGCCTCTGTCATTTTCTTACGGCGGCGTTACGTTGACTCCGTAGCGGTGACTGTTTCGAACGTAAAAGGATGGCGGTCACAGTTGCTATGACAACGCGATTGACGCACTGTGGTGCGAGATCGAAAAAAAAGTGGCCAAAATCAGTGAAAGAAATTGGTCAAAAATAGTCGCGTTGGCAACAATGTGTTATGTCCGTTTAAACTCATGTAAAATATCAAATTCAGGGTGCACTGTGCACAAGGAAAATTCGATGTATTTAGTGAGTTTTAATGGAGCAGTTGCATTGTTGTCAGATGGCACGCAACGCCACTGGACTCAAAAATCAACGTAGTTGACTTCTTTTAAAGTTCAATTTAAGTGACATTTTTAGGATTAAATTACTTGTTAGAATAATTGTTCTCTGTGATTTATTTTGGTCTTGAACGTTTGTAAGTGATAAATGTATTTTCTGATTTTTGGCCAATTTGTGACGATATCAGATTATAGTAGGACGTACTTACATCAGTGGACCGGTGGAATTATTTCAGTGGCGTTGCGTGCTATTTGGCAACGTTGAAGTTCGTCCTTTTAAACCTTTGAAAAATGTCGAACTGTTGGGTGTTTGGTGAACACCTTCACATTCGACCTTTATATGTCGGTTTGAATGGACCCAATCCAATGTTGCCAGATTGCACGCTACGCCACTGAATTATCTGGACATAATGTTATGAATAAAAATTAAGATTCCAAACAATAAACAATAAGATTATAATAAAGAGTGTAAAATTGTTAATTTTAGAGCCTAAAATGAGTAAAAAATACCTGCTGTTTGGAAGCAAATGAAGCAAGCGAAAAATGAAGTTCAGTATTTTGTACGAAAAACTCACTCCCTCTCTCCGTCACTCTGAAACTCTCTCGCGTATTTTCTATTTTTTAATGTTTCTTTATTGAAGGTAACCTCCAAAACAGGCTCGCCTATGGAGGGACCGAATTTTCAGTCTTTAATTGTTATGTCAATGTTACGTTAGTTTATTTAATTTGTCTAGTATAGTTTACGTGTAACTTGAGTTATTTAACATTTTTTTGTTTGTTTGTTATTGGCTTTTGTCTGAAGACTGAAAATAAATCATTTATCATTTATCATTTATCATCAAATCTGAAAGTTGAAAATTTTTTATTTTAAACCAAGAAAACAACAACTTTTTTTGTCCGGAAAAAAACATGTTTTGATCTAGTGTTCGACGCGATATGGTCTGATTGTGAGATCGGGAAAAAATGGTACAAAGTCAGTGTAAAAATGTCATAAAAGTCGTTGTTTTTACACTTGTAAGTGTCATTTCTGGTTTAAATTGCTTGCTCTAAGTGTCTTATGCGATCGAAATTGGTCCTGCAAGTTTATCAACGCTAAATTGATGAGAAATTTACTCTCTAAATTTTGGCCATGTTTTAATGATCTTAGACCATTGTGTGATTACCGCCATGATGACAATGACAATGATGATGATGATGATGATGATGATGACAAAGAGATGGTCACCACCGCACCGCTCGCGCTCACCAGTAACCAGTCACCAGTCACCAAAGCAATCCTACGCGTCATGTTCTCGCTATTAGAAGAAGACAAAAAAAATTCTCCTCCTTCTCCGGTAGTTGTTCTGTTGTTCTGTTTGACTGATGTCAATACTGTTTTGTGTCTTGGGAACGAGGTGACTGCTATGGTGAGTTTGGTGACTCACTCACTCCTCCTCCGTTTTAAACGTTGGTCACATCGATGACCGATGAGAATCCGGAACATCATCGTCCGCATCGCACCATCCATCCATCCATACAGCCATCCATCGGCCGTCATTCTTCTGGAGAGAAAAGAATCGCTTTTAATTGCTGTGAAAATATTGAGAAAATGAGACGAACGAATGTTGTGCTGGACGGTGGACGCGCGTTGGAGTCGGAGTTGTTGGATGTTGCAGAGCGTGGTAATTAATATAAGATGTTGTAAATGGAGCCGCATAGTCGTAGCGTAACCATAGGAATCTGTCTTTCTCTCTCTTTGCTCCTTTGACTACATGTGTTAGAAAAGGATAGAAAACAAGGGCTGAAGTCACGTGACAGTTAATATCTTCATCCTTCGCGAACATAATGCAGTCAGATAGGCAAAAAAAGAGAAAGAAAAACTGGAATTCTCGTCGGGCGTGATTGCCGTGATTGACTATTTTAGTGATGAAGAGCGAGGTAATTTCAATTGAGCCATCAGATTCCTGCGATTCGACCAGAATAGTTTTTATCGTACAGATGGTCATAGATGTACTATGACTTTCAAAAGAAAGTATTCTGGTAGAAATTGTCATCTTTCCATTCCTCAACCAGTTTTAAACATGTGTGTGGTTCTCATGTATTTTAGAGTCTAACAGCTTTGCAATACTTGTAGGTGTGTACCTTAAAAACTCTAAAACACTTTGAAAAATAATGGGCAGCTTATTCAAGGACCGTTTCGATGAGAGTTTGCTTCGTTGCATTCCTCAATCGGATCATTCCAGACTTCACATACTTTGAAGAACAAGAACTGTTTGTTCAGAACTTGTTTTAGACTTAGATGTTGAAAAACTTGCTATCACGGAAGACACAAATTGAAAAATTGTCGGGTGATGATTGCTCTCTCGTCATAGAAATGTCTAAGTTGAATGGTTTGCTTTGTTGCATACCTCAATCGGCTTAGTCCAGACTTCACATACTTTGAAGAACAAGAACTGTTTGTCTGGACCCAGATATCGAAAAACTTGCTATCAGGAAACGAGGGAAGACAAATATTGACCAAAATAGAACAATTCTAGGGTGATGGTACCTTGGTGCGGCCAATTGCCATCAATTGCTCACTCATCATAGAGATGTCTAACGTTGAATGGTTTGCTTTGGTGCATTCCTCAATCGGCTCAGTCCAATCCAAATCGCCGCGGCCGGCGGCGGCAGGGCTCATTCCGACCACAGATCCGAAAAGACAACTCACTATTCGAGACATGTCGGCGGGCGTCAATAAAACATTAACATATTTACCTGAGATTATGAGCTCGCTCCTCTGGTAGAGGGAGAAAGATAGAGAACTTGTGTTAAAAAAAGAGAGAGAAAGAGAAAAAGAGAGATAGAGAGAGAGTCAATTCTCTATCGAGATTGCACATGCTGTGTCCATGTGTTAGTGTTGAGTGAATTGAGTGTTGTCTTGTGCTCTTGCCGACAAAAAAACAAGACAACTCTTTACTCTTTTGCTTGGGTCCGGTTCGGTCCTTCCATCCAATCCTTCCTTCCTTGCCGGACCCAGGCGCAAGGAAAAGGAACGAAGAATGAGGAGCAAAAGGCGACTGCCTGGAAGAGATTGTTACTCGGATAGGACAGGAGTGAGAAGGAAGAGGAGAGTATTTAAGGGGGGGAGGGGAGAAGGGGGTGATGGAGGTGTCGTAAACCAAATAATATGAAGATATCAACGGCTCGAAGAGCTCAGTGCTCTCGGGCTGGGCCGCCCGGGTCCTGGATGGCCCAAGCCAACGGGGTTATTTGAAGGAAAACACATTCAGTGCTATAAACCGACAAAAATATCCTTTTTTAAAAGCCCCTCTGAGCTCACAGTGGTACTGATTGTTCGATAGTCTGGAACACTATTTAAAATAAACTGTGGGGAATACCCCACGAAGACTTTCTCACATAAAAATTATTCAGGGGGCCCCCGATCCCCCTTAAATATTCTGGGGGCCCCAGGGCCCCCAGGCCCCCCTATAATATTCTGGGAGAGACCTTCAGAGTCCAGACCCTCCTTACGGGGTCACTTTTACCATAGGCTGGTTGCAGAACGGTTTTCTTTGCCAATTTCATCAAAATTCAAACAGCTTTATTTGAAACATTCCTATTTTTCCCTACTTTCACCAATGGCGGATCCAGCAATATGGCAACCATGTATTCTTCTCTTCCCATTTGAACATATGATGAAGAATCGATTCTCGAGGGGGCCATGGCCCCTTGACTAATCGATTGTTTCTCACGCATTCAAATGGGAAGAATACACAGTTGCCAGATCTCTGGATCCGCCCATGACTTTCACCCATTTTACCTATTTTCCCATTGCTTAAAATAAAAAAAAAAAAAAATTGCTTGAAATTTCGAAAAAGCAAAAAAGTCCTTCTGAGGAATGGTAAAAACAACTTCTTTCGGGGTATTGTCCTTCTCTATATTTTCTCGTTCGACCGCATATGTTAGAAAAGGATAGAAGAAGGGGCACAAATCACGTGACTGTCCCAGATCCGTCCTTTTCTAACACACACATTCTAATGTGAAAAGAGAGAGAAGGATAGATCCCTGGATCTGCCTATGTAAAGAAGACTGAAAGTTTGATGGAGGTTTGAAGTGAGCCTTGAGGCCTGGACGGGGGAACTTAATCGTCGGGACATTTGAAAAAAGCAACAGATGGCGCCCAATGTGCGCCAACGAGACAAACACACTAACACTGTGACGAAGAGAGATGGAACGAGTTTTCTTAATTTGTTTTCCTCACGTCGATTAATAGACATCATAAAAAAGGCCGTGTCGAAAAGAAGAAAGAAAGAAGCAGAAGAAGAAAAAAAAAATGACAACCACAGTGTACCCTTGAATCTTGACCGAAGAATTTTATTTTGCTTTTACATTTTATGATACCTCAGTGTCATTTGGTCCTAAAAGTTTTTCGTCTCCTCTTTAAACTCTTTTCCTCTTCTTCTTAACTATCTCTCTCTCTCTCTCTCTTGGTAAAGATACAAAGTAAAGATAGGTGGATTAGTGACTTGCGACGGCTTAGAAACGACTTAAAAATAAGACGAGGGGTTAAGGTGAGGAGAGAAATGTTACGAAATTGATGGCGGCTAAAAACAGAGATAGGTAATTAATTTTTATTGGAGCCGATAGAATTTAGGATTATGAGGGGCTACATGTTGAATTTTGATGGTAGTTGGATATTGTTACTCTTGTTAGACGATGTAAGAGGACCAGCAATTTTGGGCTTTAAATAGTCGTGCATCGGCTCGAAGACAGACTCGGGTGGACGGCTGGTGCAGTGACTTCTTCGGGTATGGAAAATCGTTATATATATAGTATCGGAGCAGAGCTATCCAGTTCTCAAGGCCTAACGCCCCTAGCGGGTGATATGACTGACTACCAGTTTGGAGGCTCTCGGTTCGATTTTCCGGCTGGAGACTATCTCACCTGGCCTCTGGCCATCCCCCCCCCCCCTAAACAGAGCTTACATTTTGGAATATTTTATACTCCCATTTTTTTTTTTTTTTTTTTAAATTCCTGCTTTTCTTATGGGAGTTATGATTTTTTTTAAAATTGGTTAGAATTTAACTTTGACCTCGATTTATCGAATACAAAAAAGCACTTTTGATCTGCGGCTTGTTCCAGAAAGTTTCTTTTTGTGTTCTACATCAGATACTGAAATAAAAGCTCCCGCGAAAATCATTTTAACTGTCTATTTTTTTATTTTTTTTAAATTTTTAATTTTTTAATTTTTTTGTTTGACCTTTCAGATTACAGCTTAAAATATTGCGCATAACCCTCTCTTCTCCTGTTGACTATCAGTTCACCATATTTTTTGATGATGCCTTTTGACAATCTTTGTTTTCTCTTTTGTTTCAGGTGAGTAAAAGAAAAATGCTTTGAATTGAATTTCGGTCCACTGCTGGTGAGGGCGTGAGTTGTATCAATAATGTACTTACTTACTTTTAAAATTGAACAGTTGAAATGAACAGAGAGGGAGAGGGGAGAGAAAGAAAGAGAGAAAGAGAGAGAGAGAGAGAGAGAGAGAGAGAGAGAGAGAGAGAGAGAGAGAGAGAGAGAGAGAGAGAGAGAGAGAGAGAGAGAGAGAGAGAGAGAGAGAGAGAAAGACAAATTCCTGTATCCCCGCCCATGGTTCACTATGTGACAAGTGGCGTCATCTAGCGAAATAGAAGATCCTTAACATTCGAGAGGAATTACCTCATTAACTGGATGTCGCGGGCCCGCTCGTGGCGTGCCTGTGTCGCGGTCGTGTCATTCCGGCCATATTTTTCGTCTCGTCTTTTTTTTTTCTTTTTCCTCGACGCCATCTTGGAAATCGCTGTCTCAGCTTCGCGTCGCGGTGAACGCGGATCATTTAACCACCCCCCACCCTTTTCCCACCCCCCGACACATCATGCCTGCTGCCGCGCAATCAGAGACCCGACTGGAAGAGAAGTCCGCGCGGAGGAGTCAACAGTCAAGAGAAGTCGGGGACTCTAAATCCGGATTCGTCGCCGTCCGTCTCCGACTGGCGCGGCGCGGCGGTCCAGAGCAGCAACGTCAACGAAACGACGACTCTGGCTATATACATATATAGATGAGACAATATATATATATATATAGCAAAGTCGAGAGGACGAGAGGAGTTGAGGAGCCACTCTCTGAATGGTCCCTTAATTAGTGCCCGGAGCCACTCCAACTCCGACCATCAACCAACAACCAACAACCAACTCTACCACTCATTCTCCGAGATGACTTCTCTTCGTCGCGTTCATTGCCCGTCGTTCGTTGACGACTTCACTTCATCCTCGTCATTCCTCGTGCATGTGTGGTTAAAAATGTATAAAATGTATGCACTGTATGTATCCATGTCCATTTATTACGAATGTACAGTATGTCCCAAAAGCTCGCGAACTGACAAGGGGAGGCTCAGAAGTCGCCGCCTCCGATTTTGAAAACAATTGCACGAAACTGTAGCTAATGTAAAACTATTAGACCCGTGTTCCTCACTTTTTGCCAATGGGTCTTCCTAAAGCGTCAGGAATTTTTTTAAAGTTGCCGAAATTCACGTAAAAACCCGAGCGGAGAGCGTTCCGAATATTTACGTGAATTTCGGCAACTTTCAAAAAATTCCTGACGCTTTAGGAAGGCCCATTGGCAAAAAGTGAGAAACACGGGTCTAATAGTTTTACTTTAGCTACAGTTTCGTCCAATTGTTTTCAAAATCGGAGGCGGCGACTTCTGAGCCTCCCCTTGTGAGAGGGAACATGGAGAAAAAGGGATGTCGATGAAAAGCATACAGAGTATGTCGAATTTACAGATGCTGAGTATGGGTTCTGAAAACAGAGTCATTTAAGCACTTACAGCATGTTGTCCAAGAACATCAGTAAGTCTTTCAAATGCATAATTTATGATTTTAGACCTCATACTCACACCAGCATCTGCGAAAATACATTCTTTATGTAATTTATCCACTTACCATCATCTTTGTCAGTGTGACCGACAATTTCCCGATGGTTGGTTGGGCTCATTTATTACATATAGAGAAAAGTTGGTCTCATGGGGTTGGCAATCGATAACATGATTACTGGACGGAAAAAAACACTTTAGTAGCGCTAGAAAAATGTTTGTTTGAAAAATTACCCAGCAAAACACTTAAGTTGGGCCAATCAAGTTGTTTTTTTTTTTTTTTTTTTTTTTTTTTTTCACCCAACAAAATCTCTCAAGTTTGGCATACAAAACCTTTGATGAGCTATACTAAATTACTTTGGACGTCCACTGGATGTTTTTTCCTCATTTTTCTTTACCGGGTCTTCTCTAGAGCGGCCATCAGGAGGTGAAGAAGTTAAGTAGTCCCCTGGGCCTAATAATCAGTCAAAATAGAATTCAAAACTTCTTCTTTCAGTATTTTAGCATGAAAATTGCATTCATCCCAAGCCTCATTCAGACTTGACATTGGTTGTTTTCGTGGAAAAGCACCGTCTGCCATTTGTATTGTGCTTACTGGAGCTTCCGCGAGAACGTATATCTTGGAGCCAGTCAGATATCGATTCAAAAATTGGTCTACTCTCAAATTGCATATTTGCACATTTCATGTACGGACTCAAACTTTATCAAACATTGTTTTAAGAAAGTTGCGTCGATTTTGGGGTAATCAAGATCAAAAATTGAAGATTAGTTTTTTTCCCTATTCTGCGTAAGTTCCTCCCCCCCCCCCCTGATAGGAAAACTCGATTTTTTAATTCATTTTAGCTCAAAATAGAAGGGAAAATGTGTAAGAAATTTTGTTCAGCAATGTTTGTTAATGCGTGTTGTATAGACTAGAGTCCCTACATGTAGAGAGTTTTAAGACAAGTGAAACCATGGGCGCTAGGGTGGTCCACTTATACTAGGAAATTTTTTTTTTCGAGAAAATGAATCGCGACGCCCCCTAGATTTGTTCCATTTGACCTAAAAATGACCCCTGAGAAGTTTCATTGCCCTCCGATAATATTAACACGTGCCGCAAGAGGGCTCTTTTTTCAAAATTTCGCAAAAAACCTCAAAAATCGACGGTTTTTAGGCCGTAACTCAAGAGCGGTTACAGATAGGAGGAAATGTTCCGAATGAAAAATGTTTCAAATTTTGTCTACTACAAAAAAGGTCTTATGTAAAATTAGCATTCATCCACTTGCAACGTTGCCAAATTTGAAAAACCGTCCGAAAGTCGCGCGACCCTCAAAATTTGACGCTGTGCCGAAAATCCAGGTTTTTTTACTGTAGCTCGGGAAAAAATGCGAAGAGAGAAGGAATACGCGGAAGAGGAATGTTTTTAATTGTTGTTTTACATTATTACAGACGCAAAAGTACCCTACTCTAACTTGATATGTCCAAAAATTCGATAAACAGAGCTAAAAATGTAAAGTCTGTGAATCGTTTCGGCACTTAATATTATCCACTTCATCTGACTTTGTCTCGGCCTTATGTTAAAGTGTCAAAATTCACATTTCACTGGGCGTTCAACGTTTTTCTTTGGAAGTTCCAGAGCTCATAATGTGAGACCTATTGCCTATATTGACCTATTGTAGGGGACGTGGGTCGTGGGTGTGTGGGTGTGCGTCGGGACGCGGTCACGCGGTAGCGTGTGACACAGAAAATGAGTCAGCGAGTCAGCATTAGCCAGGGCGTTTTAGAATGCATCAGGGTATTCATCGGGCGAGAAAAGATTATGTAGCTGAGAATTGTGGCATGTTTGTCTAATGAAAATATCGATATTCATCATCTATATCCTTCATACGATGAATTGTTGACGCCAGCCATAGTCTAAGAGAGTTATGTATTTTCATTGTAAAATTATATGTAAGAGTTTGGTTTACTGTTCCTATGCCTCATAAGGCTCCACAATGTGACTTAAAGTTTGTTAAGGATGTCATTGATTTTGAAAAAATCGATACTGACATTTCAAAAGCCGTTCTCAGAAAAATTGAGAATCATTTATGGTACTTAATACCCGAAAACGCCTGTTTGGCTTTTTTTGACGAAGATATATGTATTGAGCACAAGAGAAAAATGTTGGAAGCATTAGGTAAAGAGAACTTATTGGCTGAGGGAGCGAAAAGACTGAAAGTTGCCAACATGTATGATTTAAAAGAGAAAGAAATTTACGACTTCATCAATGTCAAGTCTAACACGCTTTGGGAGAGATTAGAACTTCCAGATGATTTTTTAGGGGAAGATCCAATGTATTGGGAAGGAAGCAAGTCATACCAAAGTAGTCATAATGTGATCAAGAAAATCAAAGTAATTAATGATGCAGCTGAAAGGGGGGTTAAGTTAATTAGTGAGTATGAAAAGGTATTAACTTTTGATGAAGAACAAAGGCAAAGTATTATGCAAACTGTTGCCGAGTACAGAAAAAGATTTAAAAAAATTGACAAACAAAGCATGTCTCAAAGTTTTTGAAGAAATTTGAGATGAATTAGTGAGTCGGAACAGTTTTTCTCTTCTCTTGACGATGCAAATTTTTCACCCACTAAACTGAAATACACAAAAATTGTAATTTACTTTTACATCTCTTTTCTGTGAATTAAATTTGGTAATTATTAAGTCAGTGTCGAAAATTTACCTACAAGTAATTTCATAAATAAAACGACTAATATGATCTCGTCATTGTTCTAAACTGAAAAAATTTCAATTAATAATAATAATAATAATAATAATAATAATAATAATAATAATAATAATAATAATAATAATAATAATAATAATAATAATAATAATAATAATGAAAAAAATCTGATTTTCTTCCTTAGGAATCATATAAAGCAGCCTAGTTGAACCGTTGCAGCAGTGGCGGTTCGCGAGCAATTCAGTTCTCGTTTTTCTCCCATTTGAACTTATGGAAAAGTATCGATTATCAAATGATTCAATCGAACCGCCTGAGGATCGATTCTTTTCCATGTGTTCTTCAAGAGGAAGATTCGATTTATCGAATGTCCCGAGCCGCCACTGCGTTGCTGTCAAATTGTTCACTTTGTTACCGTTCAGAATATTGCAAGGCAAATGGTCGGTTTCATAACTATGACACAAAGGGCTCTGCTTTTCGAATCTTTCGACTTTCCAAGTTAGAGAAGGGTACTTTTGCGTCTGTAATAATGTAAAACAACAATTAAAAACATTCCTCTTCCGCGTATTCCTTCTCTCTTCGCATTTTTTCCCGAGCTACAGTAAAAAAATCTGGATTTTCGGCACAGCGTCAAATTTTGAGGGTCGCGCGACTTTCGGTTGGTTTTTCAAATTTGGCAACGTTGCAAGTGGATGAATGCTAATTTTACATAGAACCTTTTTTGTAGTAGACAAAATTTGGAACATTTTTCATTCGAAACATTTCCTCCTATCTGTAACCGCTCTTGAGTTACGGCCTAAAAACCGTCGATTTTTGAGGTTTTTTGCGAAATTTTGAAAAAAGAGCCCTCTTGCGGCACGTGTTAATATTATCGGAGGGCGATGAAACTTCTCAGGGGTCATTTTTAGGTCAAATGGAACAAATCTAGGGGGCGTCGCGATTCATTTTCTGACTTCGTCAAAAGTGGACCACCCTAATGGGCGCCGCCATTGGATGCGATGTTGCACATTTGTTTACATTCTGAGGGCCGTTATTGTGTTTTCGTCCACTGCAAAGATTACAGTGCCGCTGAGGTCCTAACGATGTAATCTTTTACTGCTTTTGTGGATCGACATCTATTTACGCTTTGAAAGATTCTTTTGGGATTTATTGACTTTCTTGAGGCGTATCATGATTAAAATTAACAGATTCGTCGAAAATTAACTCTTAATCCGCAAAACACCGTTGGTAAACAACTGCGATTGTAAACAAAAGTGCAAAATCGCATCCAATGGCGGCATCCGTAGAGCCTAAAACTCATCGACCAATCAGAAGTTGACTACCCTCTTGTCTTAACTCTCTACATATAGGGACTCTAGTATAGACCGGCAAAGTACCGAATTTACCATGGACTAGATTTATGATAAGGGAAAGACTTCTTGAACATACTGTACGTAATGGTATATTCGACACACACACTAACATTCTCTCACACTAGACAGTCATTCGCTCCAAATAAAACTCGTTCTCTTAAAATCAACACAAGAACTTGATTACCGCCCATCGACTTATGTTGTCAATTGCTCCGGCTCAAATCTCCCCCCCCCTCCCCCCCTCCCCCGTCCTTTTCATTTTCCTTTTCGTCTATCGGAAGATGTCCGTCCATCGTCCATCTTACATTCCGATGCTTGGTGGAAGTTGCGTAGATTTTTGTATTCGCTGCCTGATGCCTGATGACTGACGAGAGAGGCAAGGGGGCCGGAGTCTGGAAACTCTGTAGTCTGTATATATGCAACCGGTTGTTCTGGAGATATTCATTCGACCTGATGTGTCTTCATTTTTCTACAAAAATTGTGGAATGAATCTGTTGCATACTTTTGCTACAACAATATAGAACCTTGATCCTTATGTAAAATTCGGCGGAAATAACGATGCGCACATTGAAAACGTTCAAAAACCACTCATTATCTCAGGAAATCACTTCAATTTCAAACAGCCCGCGCTACACTAGACACTATTTGCACCGGTATACTACTACAAAGACGGAACCACCGTGGATAAGTAAACAACATCGTTACTACAAAATGATGGAATCCCCTTCTAAATACATGAACTATTGGCTGCATTTGCTGTCTGGTCTTTTCGGTTTATCAAAGATTACAAAATAATATAAGAAATGTAACGCATCTAAACGAAACATTCCAATGTTTGTAAGTTCTGTTAGTGTTTACATAAACGAGATGGTTCCATGTATGTAGTTATAAGTCTGTGATATAGTGTCTAGTGTAGCGCGGGTTGTTTGGAATGGAAGGCATTTTCTGAGTTAATGAGTGGATTTTGAAAGTTTTTAATGTGCGCATCGTTATTTTCGCCGAATTTTACGTTAGAATCAATGAGTTATATTGATGTAGCAAAAGTACGCAACAGACCCATTCGGTGCTACCGTTTAATTAATTTAACGGCTTTCCATGAATGATTTTACTTGATCATTATAATATTTTGGTTAAGCGGTTAAATCATAAGTGGATTAAAAAATATCATTACATTAAATATTAAATATACACGAAGTGTTAGCTCTGCGCTGGAATCACTTTATGTCCAAAACGCTCTCCACTATCGAAGCCAGCGGCGGATCCAGGAATTTTTCCTTCTCTTTCTTTCCTCATTAGAATGCGTGTGTTAGAATAAGATAGCTTAGGAGCAGTCGCATGATTTTCGCCCCTTCTTCTATATTTTTCTAACACATGCGTTCTTTTGGGAAAAGAGCAGGGCTGCCGTTTTGCGTATAATCATTACTATTTTTCAATTCACCGATGATTCCACCGGTTGAGAAAAGATTACACAGTTCAGTTCAGTGCATGACTGTAATAAACTAAAATACTCGCATCTGTAATCTCTCAACCGGTGGAGTCGTCGATGACTTGAAAAAACTTGCGGATATTTTAATTAATCAACGGAGTTTCCACCGATTAAAGAAAGATTACAGATCAGAGTATTTTCGTGCATTACAGTCATACACTGAACTGAACTGTGTAATTTTTTCTCAATCATAGGTGAATAGAAAAATAGCATTGATTATACGCAAAACGGCAGCTCTGGAAAAAAGAGAAAAAGACAATTTCTTGGGTCCGCTTTGTGATCAAAGCGATGGTTTGGGAGAAGAACAAACAAGTGTGTCATCAAGCAAGGCTTGATATCAGACCGTAATTATGATTGTATTTGAAATTGGAAAGAATTAATGATGGATGAACTTTATTTGTCCTGGTTGATGAAGGGATGGGTGACGGGTGACGGGTGACGGGTGACGGTCGACGTGGAAGAGCGGGAGTATAAATAAGGAACAAGGCGACGAACTGAACGAAAAAGAGAAGAGTCGTTGATCACCGATCGAAGACCTTTTGGAATCGGACCGCGTAGTCCGCGTTTGTTTGTAGAACCTTGTCGGACCGCGGAACTTAGGAGAACGAAACACAGTTGCCTAATTTAGCAAGGGAATGAAGAGAGGCAGCTCCATGTTGCAGAGCTTTTTTCTCTCATAGCAAAATGTCTACTGTTCTTGTTGAAACTTTATAAATAAGAATGAAACAAACAAATACAATTTTCATGGAAATAACATCTATCTGTCTGTGACGTATAAAGTCACTAAAACAGGGTATTTTTATAGGACCTTGGAAAATTCACTCAAGGTCAGAGTCATGAATCATTGCTCATCTTGACTCATGTCAAAGCGCTCGCAATAAGGAGGAAATTTCGAGGTTTTTCCCCCTCCGAGCTTAGACAACGTTGCATAGCTGTTTTATCCTCAGCAAATGTGGAGATATACTTCTTTGACCTTGGCAAATTTGCTCAAGGTCAGTGTCATGAGCACGCGGAGGTTATAGTTCATTTTGACTTTTGCCAAAGCACAAAGGAAGGAAATTTCGAGGCCTGACCCCCTCCGAGCTTAGACAACGTTGCATAGCTGTTTTATCCCAGGCAAATGTGAAGGTTTTCTTCTTTGACCTTGGAAAATTTGCTCAAGGTCAGAGACATGAGCACGCGTAGGTTATAGTTCATTTTAACTCCTTCCAAAGCACAAAGGAAGGAAATTTCAAGGCCTTAACCCCCTCCGAGCTTAGACAACGTTGCATAGCTGTTTTCTCCCATGGCAAATGTGGAGATATACTTCTTTGACCTTGACAAATTTGCTCAAGGTCAGAGTCATGAGCTCGCGGAGATTATAGTTCATTTTGACTTTTGCCAAAGCACAAAGGAAGGAAATTTCGAGGCCTTATCCCCCTCCGAGCTTAGACAACGTTGCATGGCTGTTTTATCCCAGGCAAATGTGAAGGTTTGACCTTGGCAAATTTGCTTTAAGTCAGAGTTATGAACACGCGGAGGTTTTAGTTCATTTTAACTCTTGCCAAAGCACAAAGGAAGAAAATTTCAAGGCTTTAACCCCCTCCGAGCTTAGACAACGTCGCATAGCTCCGAGTGGACTCTTCTGTCAGGCCAAGGCAGGTCCTCCTGTAGATCAAGCTGACTCATTCGTATTGGTGGCCACGGCGGACGACGACTCGGGCCGCGCGGCGCTCCCGGGCAATTTCTAATGACGTCTATCCAATCCACGACGTCCAAGAACCTCAACCCGTTCCCGCTCACTCAGCGGGCGCATAATATCACAGGACTCAACTCTACTCAAGCGACGAGGACGGGCGGACGGTTGCTTGTCATCAGCGAGAACTCCACCCCCCCCCCCCTCTCCCGCTACACACCCATAAACAGAGGGATGCTGGGAGGAGGTAGGAGGGGAAGTAGATATTTTCAAAAGCTTTTTAATTGTCATTTCATTTGAATCACCACTCGCTGCCTCTGCCAAGCCATGCCATGCCACGCCATGCCATGTCAGCCTCAAATCCAGTGTTGTCGAATTTCGGGGGGAAAATAATGTACATAAATGTCATTCAAATGACATGCGTATGGAGGTAGGTTTGATGCCCGAGGCATCAAACCGTAGGAATTTGCCTTTCTACCTCTCTCTCTCTCTTTCTCTCTCCCTCCCTCTCTTTCTTTCTTTCTTTCTTTCTTTCTTCTCTCTCTCTCTCTCTCTCTCTCTCTCTCTCTCTCTCTCTCTTCCCATTTTAACATGCATTATGTTCCTTGGACAAGGATGAAGAGGGGAAGGGACTATCAAGTGACTTCAGCCCACATGTTTGTATTGTTTGTCCTTTCCAAAGGAACATGCACACAGTAAAAAATATTATGTTAAAGTTGCAAAAAAAAAAAAAAAAAAAAAAAAAAAAAAAATGCTGAAAACCTAGAATACCTACACTTTACATCGGAAAAAATACATTTTATAAGATTCTAATTTAGCAAAAATTATAGCTAACATTGTAAAAGTCATTGCTAATGTATCAAAGCAAATTTGCTAGTTCATCAAAATAATTGTTGGTAAAGCAAAAAATGTTGCTGAAACAACATTTTTTGGTAATTAAGTTTAACAGTGCGAATGCAATTTTTGCAATGTAAACTGTATTCCCAGTTTTTAGTATTTGTTTGAAATATCACCATTAAAATTTTTATCTGTCCAGTCAAATGAGCAGAGAGAGAGAAAAACAAATTGCTGGCTACGTCTCTGTTTGTATGTTTGATATCTCAGATTTGGCAACGCCGCTCGTACCGAATGTCGAGTGGACATGCTATCTCGACATTCTCCTCCATTCTGCTTCTTCGGGGCTCCTTCAAAATGCTATTTGATTACATTATGATGAGAATGACCCGGAGGGAGGGGGGGGTGAGGTGGATGAAGTCGCGTCTATGATATCTTTTGTGTGGTGCGCTCTGTCAGTGCCAGGTGGACTGGTGTGGTCTCTGATGGTGGTTGGTGGAGTGCGGTGGTCGGTTCGCGGTGCGTGGTGCGTGGTGGAAGCCACGGGACTCGGAAGAATGTCCCCGTCTCACGCGCTCGCATGATGGATGATGGATGATGGATTCGGTCCGGTTGTTGGTTGTTGGACGTTAGACGTTGGATGGTTGATCCGCCGGTGATTTTAACGCTGCGTTTACACACGTGAATTGGCACTATTGTCCGCGGTGGAGAACAGTGAGCAAATAAACTTGTAAATAAACGGAGGATGATTGTGACTGTCGGATAATGAAATAAATCATCCTGTACTTAAGTATGTAGATCCGTAAACATAATGGAAGAAATCACACTGTACATAAGTATGTAGATCCTTAAACGTAATGAAGGAAATCACCCTGTACTTAAGTATGTAGATCTGTAAACATAATGGAAGAAATCGCACTGTACAATGTACATAAGTATGTAGATCCGTAAACATAATGAAAGAAATCACCCTGTACATAAGTAAGTATGCAGATCCGTAAACATAATGGAAAAAATTACACTGTACATAAGTATGTAGATCCGTAGATCAACGGAAGAGCGAGGGAAGTAAAAGGAGAAGGAACGCGAAAATGTTGCTAGGAATTCGCCTTTCTCACTCTTTGCCCATTCGATCATTTGTGTTAGAAAAGGATGAAGGGGTGGGCTATCAGGGGACTTCATCTGTCCTTTTCCAATACTTCTGATCTAATGGACAATGAGAGAGAAAGACGCATTCCTCGCTCAGAAAAAAAAAAAATAATTCATACATAGGGAAAGGAAATTTTTGGTGAAAGAAATATCTACCCGATGTGCCAGTAGAATTTCTAGCGAATAGGCAATCCTCTTTGAGACAGTGGCAGGAATGAATTCTTACAGATTGAAACATTGCAAAGAACAAGATGTAATGGATTAAAAGAAAATATGAGACAAATGGAACTAAATTCATAATGAGAGCCAATATTGTTTTAACCTTTTTTTTTTAAATGACTTGCATAAAAGTCAAAGCCAAGGGCCTTTGGATCCACAAAATCATCATCAGCGGCATAAAGTTTTTGGCATCAGTTTCTTATTTTTTTTTTTAATTTTTTCTTGTTCGACTTTTTGACTATGATGATAATCTTGTGGATCGAAAGGCCTTTTGCTGTGACTTTTACGCAAGTCATTTCAAAAAACATTTAATACAAGAGTAGCTTTTATAATGAATTTAGTTTCATTTGTTTCGTTTTATCTTTTAATTTTCACATATGTCGTTTTAAATTAGTTGGTTACAGACAGTTATCAGTATGTTTATGCGCAGAAGACGTATTACACTGAGCGTCAAACTGAACGGGCAGATGCGGGATTACGTCATCTGCTACTAAGGAAAACGCGGATTTGTGGAGATGCCTACATTTGTCCTAAAAATTTCATATTTGCAGCGTTTAGAGCTTTCAAACGGATGAAGATTTTTGTCAAAGGTGTTTCTTTTAGCAAGGTACACAAAAACAAACCGTACCTGTAATGATACGTTAAAATCACACTGCCTTTGAGGAGTCGTTCATTCTGCCGTGACGGGATGACGATGACCATTCAGCCTCGGCATACCCTTGCCAATTTCGTATTGCATTGGAGCTAACATTGCTTTCTAAACGCACTTCCCGAATAAATTTTTTTCTGGGGGTACTTTCTTTTGACATTGATAGAACGCAATTCGTTGGATTCGCACCATTGCGGTGCGGTCTCCGGAGTCAGGGACGATCAAGTTTTTGCCATTTGAATTTCGCTCCTAAGCGACTCGACGTCTTCGCTTCATTTCGATCTGCGGTCTTCGATTCCCATACTGGAGAGCCACGGCCAAGGCATTTGGCCACCGTCAAACTCAACGGTGGCTGTATAGCTCTAAGTGGAGCATATGGAAACTTGTCTTCCTCTGTCATTGTCCATTCAAATGCATGTGATAGAAGAAGATGAAGGTGGTAGTTGAAGTCACGTGACAGCCTTCTCTCACACATTCATCGTCATGAAAAAAGAGAGAGAGGGAGAAATATGATAGAAGAGGATGAATTTGGTAGCTGGAGTCACGTGACAGCCAATCCTTCCTTCTTTCTCTATCACATTCATCCTATTGAACAAAAAGAGAGAGAGAGGGAGAAATATGATAGAAGAGGATGAATTTGGTAGCTGGAGTCTCCTGACAGCCAATCCTTCCTTCTTTCTCTATCACATTCAACCTATTGAACGAAGAGAGAGATAGTGAAAAAGATACGTTCTGGGAAGCGCCACTGTCGCGTCGGCAGCGGCTCAATGCTCAACGTGTGTAAATATTTGATGATGATTATTACCACTTGTGCTGTATTGCCTTCTCCTCTCTCTCCTCTTCCCCCTCTAACTCAGTCACAAGTCTGGACCATTCACACTCACTTCTTTACCGTGTGCTGTGTGCTCTCTATGTGTGCTCTGCTTGTATCGCACCAGCCGCGGTCTTCTTTGTGTATATGTGTGTGTGTGTATTGAGGAGTCGATGAGTTCCAAGCACATTACCGATTCGTCATCCTCAGCTTCCATGTCACCGCACATTGAGTCTCAAGTTCATTGACGCTCCGCCGCTTTGTGTTCGAAGCGATCTTGATAACTCTTCCAAAGTCCAGATCCGTCTTTGCCTTCCCAAAGATTATTGGTCAGATGCGGCCTTTTGCCAAAGGAAAAATATTACTTTTTAATTTTTTAATAGAAGCGTCACTGTCGTGTAAGTTTGTGATCTCGGTGACCTTGGTCAAATAAGCTTTAACTCGCGAAAATTCCAAATAAGCTGACTAAAGAGTAGGAGTGGAAAACTGATGATATTGTTGTCGAATGAATGTCTTTGCGTACCAAAGATTATGGGTCGGTTGCGACCTCTTGCCAAAGAAGGAAGATGCCTTCGTAGTGGAGACGTCACTATCGTATAAGACTGTGATCTTGGTGACCTTGGTCAAATAAGCTGTAACCCACGAATATGCAAAGTAAGCTGATTATAGACTGGAAGTAGGAAGTTGATGATGTTGTTGAATGAAAACTTTGCAGAATTTAAGACGTCATATTTTCCAACGTAATCTTTTCCAGACTATTAAAGCTCAACGACTGCCGGCAAAGAAATCGGCAACTGTGACTTATCTATTACAAAATAATCTTTATCCTTTGCTCTTGACACACCAACTTTATGTTTATGTTTGTGTCTACAGTTATGTGTCTTCATGGTTTGTCCTTTGACAAAAACTCTGTACTTTAAGGGCAGTTTATGTAAAACAGTCTTATTCCAACATTCTGGTGAAGATTCAGGTTTTTTCCCCCTCATGGTATTTCTTGCAAAATATTTAATGGTGCGATTTAGACATCACTACATGCTTCTTCACCCCCTGGTATTTTAGAGGTATTTGTTCATTCGGTTTATAATGCGAGCGGTAGTAATGACTGTTATAAGACTCATGACAGAGAGCCTCACCGATGGTGAGATAAAATAGAGGCAGTCGAGAGAGCACTTCCCCTCCCTTCTGGCCCTTACATAAAACTACTCTGAAAATAATGCTACTTGGAGTATAACGGTATGTCAACCGAAGACATTTCTGGTATAAGCACCAAAATTCTGATATTTGTGTCATAGTTTTTGGAGACTTGGAGGAAAGTTTGGTACCATGGGTAGATTCTAAAAGAAACATCACAACTTATTGGTAGAATTACTATAAACTCGTCGGTTGACATAGTGTCGTACTTCTAATTGTATTATTAGAGTTTAGAAATTATCATTCTCAGTGAAAAATTTGTTGGACAAACCCCATGGTATCTGTCTCACATCGCCAGTTTTGCTTCATTTTTTAAAACATTATTTTTCATTAACGAGTTGGTGTTTAAAATCTTCATATTCATCTCGGTATTTACGCTGGTGGTTACGCTGAAGCCGACACTTCATTCATAAAATATCTACAACTTCTGGTATTATTATTAGAGCTTAGAAGTTATTTTTCTCAGTGAAAAATCTGTTGGATTACCCACATGGTATCTGCCATACATCGCCAGTTTTGCTTCATTTTTTAAAACATTATTTTTCATTAACGATTTGGTGTTTAAAATCTTCAGATTCATCTCGGTATTCACGCTGGCTGTTACGCTGAAGCCGACACTTCATTCATAAAACATCTACGTACACTTTCCAACCGCCCCATTCAATACCACGCGCACTTGATTCCCACGGTGCGCCGCGATGCCGCGCCACTGTCTTCGCGGATTATCCCCCCGAAGAAGCGGCCGCTCCGTTCGACTGTTCGCGTTCTCAGCGACGCATTTCGTTCTTTCTCTGTCGGCTTCTTGCTCGCTCTGACAAAATCCGCACTCCAATTTAGTCACATCTCCGATTTACCTGCTTGCACTCTTATTACTCATGCTTACCTCCCCCCCCATCCCCCTCTCCTCCCCCCTCTCATCCCTCCTCTCCTCCCCCCACTACCCCTCTTTTCTCTCATTCTTTAGTCATGAATGACCGCGACACAGAGCCAGTTGAGTCGCGTCGCATCAGTCGCTTTTATTTATTTATTTTTTTTTTTCGTTATTGACAATCGATTGGATTTACATCAATCATCGTTGGAAATTGTCACGGTTTTAGGCATCAATCATCGAAAATTGTGTGATCGACCGGTGCCGATGGATGGACGGACGGACGGATCGAACGATCGGACACAATTCAACAGTCAACAACAATATCCGGCCAGATCTCGCCTATCGCGAGATTAACCAGAACCATTATTTTTTTTTTTTTCATTTTGTACTTCTTTTTTTTTGTATCTCTTTTTGTCTAGAATACGCAAATAGATCTCGCGAGTCTGCACCCCCCCCCCCTTCCACACCTCCTATTCCGTTCGTTCAACCAACGAGGTAAAGCGATATATAGAGAGGCTGGTGCATTTTATAGAACCTATCCCAAAGTGAGGCAGCATAGGCGATCTGAAGCTGATTTGTTCGCCTCATATTTTTTAACCTTAAATTAAAAGTTGTAATTAAACCAGTAGACATTGGTTTTAAGCGGAAGTGTATAAGTGTTTAAGAGTGGCTATCTATCTGGACACAGAATTCTATAACAACTGTCTGCAGGTGAGAAAATTTGGCTTACTTCTGTCATGTGTCAGTTTCTTTATGGTACAAACCAATGAGCTATAACTTTAGAGTGGCAGCGGGCTGGTCCACCTTGTGCCACACAGGGTAGAAGGAATCCCGGGAAAAAGCGGAATTCGGACGGCAGATTCCAAGGTTTGAGGTTAAATTTTGAAGGCCGTTTCCGGCGATGTCCGCGGAGTTTGTTTACGAAACGACCGGAAACAACCAGAGACAAATAGAGACCCAGCGGCCAGCACAAAGCTTGCGACAGGTGTCCACTTTTCTGGCTCAATTTTGGTCGGAACTCATCGAAACAAGAGCCAACTATTGCCTATACTGTTGACTGGTGAGCGTGTGTTTTGCATTCGAAAAGCAAAACATGTTTCCGTTTCCGGGACGGCGAACCAATCACAGCCTTTTGTTGAGCTTCACCATTCAACAGTAGGCAATGTTTATCGTTGCAGCCGGTGACTCCCGACCAAAACTGTGACCGCTTAACTTGCCTCACTTTTCTAACACGGGAGGCATACGGTGTGCTGGGTCTCTATTTGTCTCTGGAAACAACCTACAAAACTTAACCTCAAAATCGATTTTTACGGCAAGATGGTGGCGCCCTAGGTGACAACAATGAACCAGCGGAACGTTCCTTGATGTGCCACTCTAAAGTTATAGCTCATTGGTACAAACCCTTCCAAGAGAAACAGTTGTCTCGATTTCTAAATCCAGATAGCCACTCTCAAAACTTCGTTTAAAATCGATTTCAAGTGAATTTGTCACAACTTTCTTTTTAAGGTTAAAAAATATGAGGCAAACAAACCGAGCTCGTGTGAAATGTCCTTCAGAGATTTCGATCATGGCTACCTCCTTGAAAGTTTCAATATCACGTCCCACAAATCCTCTCTATCGCCCAGTGGCGTAACTAGAAATTACCTTTCTCTCACTTTGTCCGTTAAAATGTGTAAGTTAGAAAAGGATAAGAAAGGGGGATCAATCCCCTCTTCCTATCCTTCTTTTACCTGCACATTCGGATGAATAAAAAGAGAGATAGAATGATTTCTAGTTACGCTATACTGCTATCGCCAAAGCTCATTGCGTTCAAAGGCTCGGGGCTCTGAGGGATGAATGGATAGGTCGGATCGTTTTTTTCGAGTTCTGTTCCGACAACGATGCTTGCTTTCTTGTCGTTCCGGGAATCAGCAATTAAAATCAGCAAAATTAAAATCAGCTTTATTTCGTAACTATTACCTTTCCCGCGAAAAGTGGAAGTGGTCAATGGTAGAGACTCGTGAACATTTGACCAACGTTTTTCTCTCATTTGAAATCATGCAAATATATTTCGCTGGTTTGGGGTTTCTGTTGAACCACCGCACGCCGCAGGTTCAATCCTTTTCCATTGATATTTAATGAGGAGGTAATATCAATTCATCGCAATGAATACATTGTATTCATGCTGAGTATCGATGTATCTAATACTGAGAAATACGAGTGTACTATGCAGTAGCGTACACAGGAATTCGTCTTTCTCTCTCTTTCCCCATTTGAGCACGTGAGTAGGGAAAGGACACAAACAGGGGCTCGAACGTGTCTTCAGCCCCTATCTCTTTCCTTTTCCAGCACGTACTTTCAAACGAGAGAAGAGGGAGAGAGACATATTCCTGCGTACGCTACTGATACTATGGCCAGCGCAAGTTTTCTTGATCAATTTTTCTATTATTTTTCGAAGAGTTTTTGTTTGTTTGTTTTTTTTTTTGGGGGGGGGGGCATTCTTTCAAAGGGGCAATCCTGTTAAACTCTGAGATACCCTAAAACCACAAAATTCTCTAACATTAGCTGAGAGATTATACGATGACAATTTCTACGACCATACTTTCTTTTGCTGGTCATAGTACTATCGACGAATTAAAGATTGTCGCGAGATTTTTACTAATTACCAGTTCTGCGTGTGAGTGTGGGGACTGATCTGCAACGGTTCTCCCGTCCCACCCGGACTGGCCCGTCGGCAGCAAGGTGTAAGGAGTATGAAGAGTGGCCGAACCGGAACATTGAAGGCGAAACTTGGTTCGTAAAAATCGCGCAACAATCTTCCATTCGTCGATAGTACCTAATCAATATTAAGTATTCGATGTTACACTTACATTATAAAAGTAATTCTTAAATTTTAATATTACTAGCACAGTGATGTGTCAACCGAGGATTTTATAGTACTTTCACCTGATAATGGGTCTGTTGCATACTTTTGCTACAACAAAATAGAACCTTGATTCTTTAAATTTTAATATTACCAGCACAGTGATGTGTCAACCGAGGATTTTATAGTACTTTCACCTGATAATGGGTCTGTTGCATACATTTGCTACAACAATATAGAACCTTGATTTTTATGTAAAATTTCGCGAAAATAACGATGCGCACATTGAAAACATTCAAAAACCACTCATTAACTCAGGAAATCACTTCAATTTTAAACAACCCGCGCTACACTAGACACTATTTGCACCGGTATACCACTACATAGACGGAACCACCGGGCATAAGTAAACAACATCGTAACTACAAAACGATGGAATTCCCTTCTAAATACATGAACTATTGGCTGCATTTGCTGTCTGGTCTTTTCGGTTTATCAAAGATTACAAAATAATATAAGAAATGTAACGCATCTAAACGAAACATTCCAATGTTTGTAAGTTCTGTTCATGTTTACATAAAAGAGATGGTTCCATCTATGTAGTTATAAGTCGGTGATATAGTGTCTAGTGTAGCGCGGGGTCGTTTGAAATGGAAGGTATTTCTGAGTTAATGAGTGGATTTTAAAAGTTTTTAACGTGCGCACCGTTATTTTTGCCGAATTTTACGTTAGAACCTATGAGTTATATTGATGTAGCGAAAGTACGCAACAGACCCATTTTGCAAAAAAAATTGGTCGGGCGACTTCAGCATCTAACGGCCCATTTATGCAAATAATAATAATCAAAAATAAAAAAAAAAAAACAGAAGAAAAAAATTTGAGGACGAAGGAAAAGGGGGGCTTGCGGATCGGAAACTAACGGAGCTGATAAACGGCCGCCGTGATGGCAAGCGTATCAAAATCGAACTTCCTGGCGAACCAGACCGCGCGGCGATCATCGGCGCGATCCGCGATCGGCGACCAGTTCTCGAGTCCTGATTGGTCCATCGGTTTCGGATGGCAGCTCCGGTTGTTGCAGGACTCCAGAGAGTCCAGGACTCCCGGACTACGGACTCGTCCGGATAATTGTCCGAAATGAAGCGTGGATAAAGCGACAACGACCGAAGACCAAACCCGAGAGTGCGAACCACGAACCGCGAACCGGTGACCCGGCCTCCTCCGTAAAAGAAGCAAAGAAGGAATACCGCCTTAAATCAACGCATCACTGCACTCAGTTCGTCGCTTCGTCGCCATCGTCAAAAAAAGCAAGCAACCGATTCGAACAGCACGAGTTAGTTTCCGCGCAACATTTGCCTAAGCAAGACACACTTTTTTTTTTTTTTTTTTTGAGTACAGATCGAAAAATACTAAGTCAAAAAAGCATCGTCATCACGTTGAGAGAAAATCAATAGTTAGGAGTATTAATGCAGGACTCATCCGCTTTGATCAAATAAAATTCGACACTTAAGTGAATGGGGCTGTTGCACACATTTGCTCTACGCGATTTAACAGTCGATCATGCTGTAAAAACCTCCAAAATAACGATGGCAGAACTAAAAACTTCCGAAATCCACTCCTAAACTCGATAAAAGCTTTTATTTTCGCGCGGCCGTAGTGGTGGCTGAGGGTAGTAACAATGGGATTCCCATCTAACAATACTGTAACTCCATCAAGAAGTGACCAATAAGAGACGACTTTCATTTGACACCGGTGTCACTATAGGTGTTGCGGTACCATTCATCGGATGTGGATCAGCACTATGATGACTAATTACTCTGTGAATCTTCATTGTCAACGTAGAAAGAGTGACGAAATTATGATAGGAATCTCCCATTGTTACTGCCCTCGGCCACCATTACGCCCTCGTAAATAAAAGCGTTTATTGAGTTTAAGAGTGGATTTCGGAAGTTTTAAGTGCTGCCATCGTTATTTTTTGAGGTTTTTACACCAGCATCGACTGTTAAACCGCTTATAGCAAAAACGTGCAACAGCCACATTGAAAGATGAAGAGATCGTTTCAAAAGATTTTTTCTTTCACAGCTCTTTGTACTCATGAGCAGGGATGAGAACCGATTCGGAATTTGGTTCCGGTTCCGGTTCTGGTTCCAACAGGCCAGAGATTTAGGTTCCGATTCTGGTTCCGGTTCCGGCGGACCAGATGATTCAGGTTCTGGTTCCGGTTCCAGTTCCGGTCGGCAGGTTCCGGTTCCGGTATCGGTTCCGGTAAAATTCGAAAAATTCAAAACTTCATTGAAAGTAAACAATTGATGTTTACCTGTGAGCTGATTAGTTAAGCTCAAAAGTTTCCGGATATAATTTCCACAGTAGATAGACAGACAGGAAAATAAATTTAAACAGATCGAAGCAACAAAAGGCTGTATAGGAGGTCAGATGACAATGAAAATAGATTTACTTCATGCCAAAAATTTTGCCACAGATAAAATATCACAGCTGACACGGAACCGATTCAGAACCGATTAGAAACCGGTTTCGGGCTGCGTCATTTCGGTTCTGGTTCCGGTTCCGGTTTTGTTTGAAATTTTCATCTAGGTTCCGGTTCCGGTTCTGGTTTCCCTAAAATCAACCGGTTCCTCGGGTTCCGGTTCCGGGTTCCGAATCGGTTCCCATCCCTGCTCATGAGTGAGTGGGGGGGGGGGGGGTGTGTGGTTATTTCCGTCTTTTGCGCAAGTTGCTACCAACGTAACCAGTAAAAACATTGATTGAATACCTTATTTGCAGATTGCAGTGCCTTAAATGGATAGATTATCCGATAAAATCATCAGAATTTTGCGGTAAAAGTGCTAGTAACTCCGCAGTTGACATATTTTAAGGTCCCTCTATTGGGGAAGGGAGTCAGTATACTCCAGTTCCAGTACCAGGGGTCCAGGGCTTTGGCTCCTATAGGTGGCCTAGATAATAGCCCTAGGTTCGGATGATTTTGAAAAAAAACGCCTATTTTTCAAGCTGATCACAAAAAATTGTCTAACTGAAAGTGTAATTTTTTTCGAAATCATTTAAATCCTTGAAAAGAAATCCACCTGAACTTTCAATGGATATCAGTTTCTTGATGCTCCCTTCCAGCTGAAGCAGCTTTGGGGTAGCTTTCGGGAGGACCTGACGCCTGTAAGGTCCATATCCGTACCAGGGCCTTAAAAATGAAGTGGGCCCCGGACATATTGTTAAACTTCTCGGAATATCATTAGAGAAGGTATAGGAATTATTTTTTTCTTCCTTAAATAATTAAGGTAAACACCCCAGTAGCCGGCACCCCTAAAATTTGCACCAGTACCCGGCACCTAGATTTCACAATGTGAAAAACAATAGTTTAGGGGCAATTTTGGTGTTTTGCGTCTTTTTTTCGAATGTTTCACGCTTGAAGTCTCAGAAAAAACCACACAAAACACCAGTTTTGCCACCAAACTAATAGTTTTCACACAGTTAAAAATGGGTGCCGGGTATACTGGTGCATATTTTAGAGGTGCCAATCCCTATTTTTGGCATCTTTCGCTTCTTTTTGATTTTAATTTTTATTTATTTTTCAGCCTATTCCATTTACTTTCCTTTGCCCAACCGTCCACAGTACGTGGGGGAAAAGGGGTTTGGCCCCTCATAAATCAGAAAGTTAAAATTGTGTAAACTTATATCGTTTAAAAGCCTCCAGTGGCGGCTCGTGCAATCTGGCAACCGTGCACTTTTGCCATTTAAACGTATGCAAAAAGATCGATACTAGGTGAGGCGCTACGCCTCACCAAATAATCGATTATTTTACACAGTTTTAAATGGAGGAAATCCATTGTTGCCACATTGCACGAGCCGCCGCTGAAAGCCTCCAGGACTAAATGTTACTCTCTTGAACCATTCCTAACGATAATGGTTCTAACTGGAAAATGTACCTAAACAGAGATTCTAAAATCAGATCAGCTTAAAACGATGTAGAGCAGCCATTTCGGGCATAGGTATTTAATTTAATATGGGTCTGTTGCAAAATTTTGCTACAACAATTAAGAGTGTTAAATCTAATGTAAAATCGCTTGAAAATTCCATTGGCGGAATCAGAAAGTCATAAAATGCAATAATAAACTCACAAGCGGCGTTTACTGAAATCCAAGATGGCGGAGAAATATCGAGGAATCTGTATGTATGCACCGTGAACATCCAATTATGGCCAACCTTGACAACCTCATTGGAGGTAGAGGTTATGTGTTTGTTTACGTTGTGATTGGTTGTGATCGATATTGTGAGGTTGGCTATCTTTGGATGTTCGTGGTGCATGCATACAAATTGCTCGATATTTCTCCGTCATCTTGGATTTCATTAAACGCCTCTTGTGAGTTTATTATTGCATTTTATGACTTTATGGTGCCACCAATGGACTTTTCAGACGATGTTACATTGGCTTAAACACTCTTAATCGTTGTAGCAAAAGCTTAATTGCAACAGACCCATTATCTACATTTTTCGATTCACCGATGACTCCACCGGTTGAGAAAATGTTACACAGTTCAGTTCATGACTGTATAATGCTCGGAAATACTCTGATCTGTAATCTTTTCTCGATAGATGGAGTCGCCGATAGATTATTAAAGCATCCGCAAGTTTTTTAACCCTTTCCAGCACGCATTTTGGAATTTGACTTTTTTCTTAGATTTTTTTCGACCGTTCGAAAGAGGGAAAATTTCCTATAAGACTCTTGATGGGTCACACAAGTTTTTGCAAAATGTCTATTTAAATTCCATTGAAACCCATGTTACATAAAATGGTACATAATATGTGTACCACATTGCTGGAAAGGGTTACAGTGATGGTGACTGAGGTGACTCACCAGTCCCCCGATCGGAAACAGTTTTTTACGGATTAACGGGATCACAGTATTTTTGTGATTTGATATACTTAGTCATAAACCGAACTGAAATGTGTAATATTTTCTTGACTGGTGGAATCATCGGCGAATTGACAAATGCCATTAAATCAGTGCAATCCGGATACGCAGCATTTTTTTGCCATTTGATCCCATGCAAAATATCGATTCGAGGGAGTGCACTGTGCACCCCCAATGTTTCGATTTTTTTAATGGGTTTTAATGGACTATATACAACGTTGCCAGATTGCACGCGACGCCACTGCATTAAATATACACGAAATGGCAGCCCTGAAATGATTGCAGCCCTGAGGTGATTTTATATAACTTGCTGATTTTTGGCCACCAAATTGTAAATTTCTACCACTGTGCTTCGCATCGATTTATTTTTCTTCTCATTTTTTTTCTCTCTTTTTTACCTCCGTCTTTGTTTTTTAATTCGATTAAACGGTCGCGAGGACGAGTAACCGCAACGTTGTCAAATTTAGCGGGAAATTCAAAAATCTTGCAGTGATTTAAATGTGGAAAATGCGGATAGTTATGAGCAAAACGTCTGCCCCGTGACGTGTGTATAAGGACGAGATATTGATGACAGCCATCCAGACATGCTCCATTGACTTCCCTCCTGTCCCCCTCTTCCCTGTCTCTATAGGCAAAAAGACATGCACAAGCGTGGCGTCACGCGCTGTGTGCTGTTTAATGTGTGTGCGGAGGCGGAAGATGAAAATTTTGTTTGAAACGCGGTAAATCGATCGACGACATTAAAAACAGCGGGGGAGGAAAAAAAAAAAAGACAAAGCAGCCAAGATGATTTTATTAAAAATCAGCTGATTGTTTTATTTATACGGTGGTGACGATATGACGTGCGGAGCACAGTGGGCTGTATAGGAGCACAGTGGGCTGTATAGGTCCATAACAGAGTTACCGTTTTTTGTGTATGTTTAATTGTGCTTTCCAATGGGTCTGTTGCGTACTTTTGCTACAACAATATGACACATTGTTTCTAACGTAAAATTCGGCGAAAAGAAGGATGCGCACATTAAAAACTTTCAAAATCTACTCATTAAGTCAGAAAATACCTTCCATTTCAAACAAGCCGCGCTACACTAGACACTATATCACCGACTTATAACTATACATAGATGGAACTATCTCGTTTATGTGAACATGAACAGAACTTACAAACATTGGAATGTTTCGTTTAGATGCGTACATTTCTTATATTATTTTGTAATCTTTGATAAACCGAAAAAAACCAGACAGCAAATGCAGCCAATAGTTCATGTATTTAGAACGGAATTCCATCATTTTGTAGTTACGATGTTGTTTACTTGTGCACGGTGGTTCCGTCTTTGTAGTAGTATACCGGTGCAAATAGTGTCTAGCGTAGCGCGGGCTGTTTGAAATTGAAGTGATTTCCAGAGTAAATGAGTGGATTTTTAACGTTTTTAATGTGCGCATCGTTATTTTCGCCGAATTTTACATAAGAATCAAGGTTCTATATTGTTGTAGCAAAAGAATGCAACAGACCCATTGTGTTTTTCAATTTAAGGATGATTCCACCGGTTGATCGGATACTCTGTTTAGTTCAATTTTTGACTGTAATGCACGAAAATATGTACTATTACTTTAAAAAATTTAACATCGGAAATTTTGACCATCAGGATACTTTCTTTTGAAAGTCATAATACTTCGATATCACGATCTGTAATCTCAACCGGTGGAGTCTCTGTCACTGACTTTAAAGAAATTACGGATGCTTTGATAACTTTGTGGAGACTCCACCGATTGAGAAAAAATATTACAGATGGGAGCATTTTCTGTGCATTACAGTCACATTCTAAAGTGAACTGTGTAATCTTTGGTCAACCGATGGATAAACATCAGTGCATTGAAAAATGTCACTAAAAACACAGGAAAAGCAGCAGCTTCTGCCCGTCACGTGTTGCATTTGGGGAGCTGTAGTGGAACAAGACTGTCGGAAAATCTTGTTGCAGCAAAGCTACGGTGAAGAATCGATCCTCAGGCGGTTCGATTGCACCTCTCAGTCGATACTTTTGCATAGGTTCCAATGAAAGATAACCAATAATACATCTCACACGTGTGATATATTTATGTCTCCTCCTCGCGGGGAAAAACGTGATTCAACTATTTTGTAGAAGTATTTTCTAGCCCTTGTAAACCATTTTCTTATTTTGAGAAATCAATAATATTTTAAGCATTACCAACATTCTGATTGGAGAATACAAAAAATACTTCTATACAAAATAATTAAATCTTTATCTGATAGCCATTAAAATACTCTTTCCTCCTTTCGTAGAATCCTAAAGAATAGAATCGATTTTGGGGTTAAAAATCGATTCTTTTTCATTGATTCAAATGCGGGAGGAAAACATTAACCAAGCAGCCATCGCTCAAAAGTCAAGATATATAGACCACTGTGCATCAAATCAGTTGAGTGGCGGGGTAAGTGGTAGTGAGAGGGGGAGGGGGAGGGGGTGTACAGACAAAATAAGTAAATGCATGCATAATGATGGAGTAATTGTAAGACAGAGACGAACGCGCGGGTCTGGCTGGGTCTGATCGTGCGTGGAGAGAAGTCGAGGGAAGGAAAGGGGGAAAAAAAAGAAGTTAAGATCGTGTCACGCGTAGTTAACTACTTTGCCGCTACGTCGCGCCACTTATCATCATTCAATTTTTGTTTTCTTATTTATTTGTTGTCTCGATAAGTCTCGATCGGACGCGAGGTGTTTTTAAGTACCTTGTAATTTATTTTGTACTTGTAAAACGCGTGGGATGCCGTCTTAAGGGGTTTCTTGTCTTTATCATTATTTACCTCTTTGATTTTTTTTTTTTTTTTTCTTAATGCATATTTTTTCCCATGGGTCATCCAAGTCTGCTCGTTTTTCGTATATATACATGTCGCGAAAAGCCGTTTTTTGAAGTACATTTCTTGAAGTTTTAGTATGGTCCCGATCTCTTAATGTAATCAGCGGGTAATTACATGGGCGGAAATAAGAGGAGCTAAGCCCTTCAATAGTCTACCAAGCCCTCCCCCCCCCCTCCCAGAAAATGTCGGAAACAAAAAACATTTCGTCTTTTGGAATCCAAGTAGCAAAAACTTGTGAGGGACATCAAGATTATAGTCAGAGTTTTCCGATCAAACGTATAAGAAGAAGAAGAAGAAAGAAAGAAAGAAAGAAAAACATTATCAGTTTTTTTGCCTGTATACTCAGCCCACCCTAGAAAAAATTTCTAGATCCACCGATGGGTAATTAAGGTGTAATTTCAGTATTTAGTGTCCATTTATGCCACCAGAGCGACACCTTTCAATTCGTGTCAAATAACAGGCCAAAATGAATTAATTTTTTGAAAAAAACGATGAGTATCAGGTAGGTACGAGATAGGTACTAATCTCAAGATTGTTTCTGAATGACAGTTAATTAAAGGAGTATTAGTTGAGAAACTTCATTACTAGTTTATATTGTAATTTTAACTAATTTTGTGCAAGGAATAATAAATTATGTATTTTTTTTTACTATCGTTATCATCTGTCGTCCCTTTATCCATTATATCAAACACGTCAAAATTGATATTATTATTTGATACACCTAAAATGGGTTAATATTTGTACACTATTTGAGTGAAAAAAAAGTTTTCCCTTTTTACACGGGGGGGGGGGGGGGGGTCCCCCTAGACCTTCCGTTGTAGTTCAAAAATTTTGCCCCCCTTGGAAATTTTTCTGCGGGCGCCTATGATGTTACGTGACAGCCCCTATCTGCATCCCTTTCTAACGCATGCGCTCAAATGAGGAAAGAGAGAGACAGACAAATTCCTGGCTACGACTATGGCTGAGCCTCATACCGCAAGTTAATAGAAATATGGGAAAGGAGTAATGATGTGTTTGGATTCATAAATTCTATTAAGCAAACGGGCCCCCGCCGCGTTTATGGTTTGAAATCTAGCGGCGGGGGGGCTCGCCCCTTTGCCCCATTGCCTCGCATCCCCGCTGCCCCAGTCGATGATACTGCGGGAGGGGGAGGGGGAGGGGGGAGGGTGAGGGGGAGGGGGGAGACGGGAGTCTTAGCCGCGTCGTGGTCGCGTCATCGTCGCCGGGTGCCCCACTGCCAAAGCAAGCGATGGGACGCAGCGCTCTCTGTCCGTGAATTTATTATCTTTTTACAAAACATTAACCCACTTCTAATTGCCCCGACGAGTTAAGGAAACCCCCCCCCCCCCACCCTTCTGCGTCCTTTTTGTCGCAGTTCGAAAGGAAGTGTGTATAAATAATAACAGGCGCACTTAAAAGAACGTTTTGATAGAGGTCGGGAACAAAGATTATATGCTGCGTCTACGCTGCTGATGGTACGACACTGCGGAAAAAAAGGAAAGAAAAAAAAAAGATGATTCGATCTCAAGCGCCTTATAGTTTTGAATCGATCCTGAAAGATTTGGAAAAAAATAAAAAAAAAATAAAAAAATTGGAACCCAAATTAAAAACTGGGAAAATCTAAATCAGAAAGAAGTTTTGAATCGAAACCTGAAATATTTGGAAATAAATAAAAAGAAAAATTGGAACCCAACTTACAAAATGGGAAAACGAAAACAACCAGAAAGAAGTTTTGAATCGATCTTGAAATATTTGGGGGGAGGGGGGGATTGGAACCCAAATTAAAAAATGGGAAAACAAAAACAATCAAAAAGACCTCTCCCTGCCGAATTTGAATGTGCACAGACTCATAAGTTGGAAGTTATGATGTGCACAGACGGACAGACAGACAGACAGACAAACAGACGGACTGACAGACGAACATTTTTTGGGAATATGATTTTCGAGTTCAGGGGACATGCAATGCCAAGAAATGGAAAAATTCCAACTTTCCAACTTTTTTATGATGGCAATACTTCCTATTCCGGGGGGGGGGGCGTGAGAAAGTAAAAAAGAATTTTTTTGGGGAATTTTTGACAGTTGTGAAATTTTACGAACTAACCAGAATGTCTTCTAAATTTTCAAGAACCACGGTACCAGAACTTTAGTAATAATACAAGAAATGTCTTCGGTTGGCACATCCTTGTACTTCTGGTTATCTTTTTTTTTTTTTTTTTTCAGTGATCCGAATTGATAGTTTGTTTGTCGCAGTTGTGGCTCGTGAAATGCGATCTATCGATGTCCACTCCATTTCAAACTAAAGAAAAGTATCGATCGTCAGGAGGTGCAATTGAACCCCCGAGAAATCGATACTTTTCTATAGTTTTAAATGGAGTGGACGTCGATATATCGCAATTCACGAGCCGCCACTGGTTTGTCGGCATAAAAAGCTTGCATGATCCCCCATCGGCTCCATTGTTCACAAATTGCTCCCGTATGGTGCATCGATTGCGTGGGAGCTGACTGGGGAAGGACGTCATTGACAATCTGTTGCCCGAGCGAAAGCAGGCGCAGTTACATCCAGACTTTTCTGGTCCTCCAAAGGCCGGATCGCGGCGTGGCGTCGGCTCCGTCAGATCGCCTTTGAAATATTGTTTTATTCCCCACCAAAACCAAAACCAAAAAAAAAAAAAAAAACCAAAAAAAAAAAACCAAAAGAAAAAATACAAATTAATAAGCGGCGAGAGAAAGAAAGCGGACGGAGAGGAGGGAGAGGGATCTAGAAATACACCACTATTCTCTCTATCTCTCTCTCTCTCTCTCTCTCTCTCTCTCTCTCTCTCTCTCTCTCTCTCTCTCTCACACACACACACACACACACACTCACACACGCCAGCATCCCGATTTATATTAAATCATAACTGCGTGAATGCGTGAGTGGTGGTGTAGTAGCGTATCCACTCCGTAGCGCCATCGCCCATCAAACCAATACCCAACATACAACAACTAGGAAGAGATTCGAAGCCCGAACTCGCCTCGTCTCCTCGCCCTAGACACTGACCTTACCCAACAGCATTGACCCTGATCAGCTAACCTCTCTCCTCTCCTCTTGGATTACTCGAGCGTGAAAAATCTTTTGAAATTGTTGAATCATATTTTTCGCCTGATTTTCGATCGGATTCACCTGTTTTGTCCGCACTTCCATCCTGATTGTGTGTTCTCTCTTTCTCTCTTTCATTCCTCCATAACAATGAATGCGTTAGAAAAGGATGCAAAGATTGGGTTATCACGTGACTTTACTCTTCACCTCTCCGTCCTTGTCTAACGCACGTATTTTAAATTGACGAATGAGAGAGAAAGAGATAAAGGATCCACCTTTGTCTGATGGGGGATGATTAACGATCAATTGACGATGATTGTGTGTGTCGCAAAAATCGAAGCATTTTTTGATATAAGGTTCGAGATACTGAGATTCGGCCTCTTTTAGGTCTTTTCAAAGGTTGTCGCACGGAACAAAAAGTTAAGTCTGGTCGCTCCGGGTGGCCCTTTCTTCATTCTTTTTCTCTTAGCGCCGCGCCTTGGGTCCCTGTGTGTAGGCCCTGTTGGATATATAGGAGACCGCAGTGGAACGATGAGAAGTCAACGGTAAAAGCCTGTCTGGAGCCAGACCGATTATAATATTTACTTCCGCACTCACTCCGCGGCTTATAAAATATAATCCCCCTTTCTTTACAATGCCCATTCTTACGTAAAATGAGAGCTGTATAATATCTCTTTCGGTTCCGCCCGACTCGCAAAAATTATCTGGTTCAAGTGAATTTTTTTTCTTTTTTTTTTCGGTGTTTTAAGTTTCAGTTTCGGCCATTTTAATGTTATTCCTGATGGATCTGTTGAGAATTAGAAGCCGTTTAGTGAAAGCTAGTGTATACGAATGACAAGCGGTTGTCGCTAGATAGGCGCTTAAATGGCCGCATTGGTGAAGACGTTGGATAAAGCTATTAATTATGACGTTCGTTCCAAACATTAGGGCTTAACTTAAATTTTACGAATAAATGTTTTATCTAAAGTTTTATTATGATTGCAAAAGACCGGGAAGAAACTTTGAATTGCAAAAATTACAAATTACAAAATGCTAATTTAGCTAGAGATAATCCTAAGTTCAGCTAAACATCTTATACCACAGTTTACTAATAAAATTGCTGACGAATCAAAGAGCGCTAATCACTATGCACCATCTGTAATAGTCAGGGGCGTCATTTCGAGGCTTGAAGGGGGGGGGGGGGGAGTCTGATTATTATTTTTTTTTTTCTCATTAATATAATTTGTTCCCGTTTTCGAGCCTGACTTCAAATCCTTGGGGGGCGCAAATCCCCCCCCCTCGAATGACGCCACTAGTAATAGTTTGCGCTAAATTAGTATTTAATAAAATGCAATTTTGGCAATAAAAAGTTTATTCCCGAATCCCGGATCATCGTCAATATTTTTTTTTTTTTTTTGAAATTTTACCGATGGAGTATTCTTTTCTGGGTGGACACAATGTTCGAGGGAGCGTTCACCTGGAGCTTGGGCCGAATTCTTTAATTTTGCTTCCATGCTGTTCAACGTTCCCTTCACGTATATTCCTCCAAATGCATACGGAACTTTACTCGTTTTTTGTTTTTGTTTTTTCCACCACAAATACGCGTCTCGGAAATACTTTGGGATAGATTACAGGAATTTAAAGCCCAAAACGAGCAAAATTGGTTGAGAATTACCTACAGCCGTATATTATGAAATTCGTTTCGCCTTACGCTTTGTGGGCGCGAATGAGTGCGATGGTACGGTATCTGCCTCTCTCGCACTCATTTATTTTATAAGCTTTTATGTATGAGAATTTTCGTACTTTATAATTTCCAGCTTTATTTGTGAGTACTTCGGCTTGAAACTTTCAGGATATCTTCCGTAGGTATGTTCGCAGGTGCTGACTTTTGGCGTGGAGACTTCAATTTCAGCCAAAAAATGTTGACTTTTTGAGCAGCACAAGTGGCGCTATCCGTCGCGTCGGATTGAAATGTGGACAAGTTTCGCCTGGATTCACCTTAAATATACACTGAGGGGGGGGGGGGGGGGAATGATATCTTTAAGGTGAATCTTCAGTGTTTCGTGCCGATTTCTGCCACCAGAGCGCTACCGTTCGGTTAAAGTCAAATTACAGGTCGAAAATAATATATTTTTAAGCAAACGGAGTGTCAGTTACTAGATAAAATCATCTGAAGAGTGTTTTCTGCAAAACAATCTCGTCAATAACTTCAAAAATAAGGCTGAAAGTACCAAAAAATTAATTATCGCATTTCGACATAAGAATCGATTTGCGATATTTCATTTTTTGGTACTTTCAGCCTTATTTTTGAAGTTATTGACGAATTTTTTTGCAGAGACACACTTCAGATGATTACCTGGTAACTGACACTCCGTTTGCTTAAAAATAAATTACTTTCGGCCTGTAATTTGACTTTAATCGAACGGTAGCGCTCTGGTGACAGAAATCGGCACTAAACGCTGAAGATTCACCTTAAGTAGTTACTTACTTAAAAGTATGGTCAAGACAAAACATTCATAGTTTTACCATTTAAAATAGCTACATCAAAGCAGCTCGCGGTGTTTGATGTTGGTTAAACTCAGAATGTTTTGTCTCGACCGTACTTTTAACCCTTTACTGCATGATTTTTTTGTTTTCAATAAAATAATTTTTTTTTTTTTTTTTCAGTACAATTTTGATCCTTGAGACAGGGAAAAATAGTAAAAAGATTCTTTCCATTATATTTCAATGGTAAAGAGCCTGAATATTAATTGATCCAAATATGGCCCTACCCGCATTTAGGTATCCATGCAACTGATAATAAAGTTCTCAGGCTAAAAAAAAAATAAAAATAAAGTAAAAAATAAGTTAAGAAGTTTCAACAGTTGTTTTTTTGTATATGGTACCCCTGCGTTACTCGCAAACGTAACAATGAAAATCGGAAAATCTCTATCAGATTTTCATGAGCTATTTTCAACCACTCTACACGTTCTCTATCCTGTGCTGCGCGCTCTAGGACAAAATCGACAATTCTTACTCGTTTAGTATCTGTTCCACATGTGACCCACCATGCAGCGACAGTACAACTCAAGTCCCCTATACTTTTAGATAAGGCTTCAAAAGAATTGTTCTAGATCTGGGCTCATCTGCAGTTAAGGGTTAAGTATGTAAATGCCTAAAGGTACCATTCCCCCCCCCCCCTATTGTGGAAACAAAGTAGTGACACTTTCCGCAATTTAGCAATTCTACCGCTGACTCAGGTGACACCGCGACGATCGGCGGGTCCTTGCGCCCACAACTCCCCGTCCCTTCGACCGATTAAACTCTCCCGGAGTCCCCGTTGTAGCGATGACGGCGAAAGGGTCGCTTTTCCTTTATCAACGGCGCGAAACAAAGGGATCGCTCGGAGCGAGCCGAAATAAAAAGACGGGTCAGCGTAAAAATTATCTTGTTTTACCTGTGGATTTTGCCAAAATCCAATTTCGCATTTTGTGTGGGTTTCGGAGGTCCCGTGGCCCCGTGGCCCCGTGGCCCTCTCTCCCGCACCGCGGTCTAATACAAAAGGGACCCCGGGTCTAGGGCCGTGTCCCGGCTGACGACGACGCGAATCGGCCCCGACACAAAGGGAACATGAAGTGAAGGCACCCAACGTCATCCAGTGTGTATATACAGTGTGTCTCAGAAATGCTGTTTCTTATTGCTATAACCTGAAAGAAACAGGTGTACGGAAAAATGCCGGGAAACAAGCACACCAGAAAAAAACAAAAACAAAAACAAAAACAAAAACAAACAAAAAAAACAAAATACAAACAAACAAACAAAAATAAACGTTTCGACTCAAATCGTAGGCATTTTCAAAAATTTTAAAAGTAAAAAAATAAATAAATAAATAAATAAACTAATTTCAAATTGTGGAGAGATCGAGCCGCAACTCTTACACACAAAATTTTGAAAAATAAAATAATAATTATGAATAAAGAATAAATGAACAAAATAAATATAAATAATAAATCAGTCGACTGGAAGTGTTTAGAAGTGGGGCGAAATTCGAACTTTTGCCGCCCCCTAGTTGTTTTTCTCTCATCAGAATTTTTCCTGGATACTCTTTTGGAAGGGTGCGGACTTCACTTTGTTGCCACTTTTTGCAGTATAGTTTACTTGCTTTTTCTCTCTTGGCTTTGTTTGCATTTCCAATTATTTGGGAGCTGTCGTCACTTTTGTCTTCTTGCCATCCTTAATGGATCCATAAGCAGAGGCGGAGCCAGGAAATTTTCGAGGGGGGGGGAGGTCTGGGGTTCAAAAGTTGACAAGGAGGGTCCTAAGATACTAATTTGGTATAATTTGTCTGAAAACGCATAAAATTACCTTTATTGGGCTATTTTATGACATATTTTAGTGTTAACAGGGGCTTTAGAATCTCCTGGACACCCCGGGCTACCTCACTGTCTATGAGATCTTTTCTTATTGATAGGTATTTTGAGGCCCGATTAAAATTTGCTCCATAAAATACAGTCATGCATTATTTATTTATTTATTTATTTTTTTTTTTTTTGGACCATCTTGCGAACGTTCAAATTTTTTCGACAGGCGGCGAACAGGCGTTGACTTTTGAACCACACTGTATAGCATAGAAACATCGTCATCGTTGTTGAAGAGACAATGCGTTTAATGAGTATATGAGAGAACAGGTGCGTCCCGGGGGGTCCCAGCATCTCAAAGGAGGATCGGTGAGGATGGGTGTATACATTTTTTTTTTTTTTTTTTTTTTTTTTTTTTTTTGGCGACATCAGACGAAGTCTACACACTCACAGCAGCCGGGAGAGCCAGAGGAGAGCACCCAATGCATCGGCGTTTGCCTTTTCACAAAAAGACTGCGGCTGCGTGTCCGATATTAATGATGTTTCTCGTAATAAATAATCAAAATCACTCTCCTGCCGAGTTGAGAGAGGAACAATCCGGCTCGGAGGACCAAAGTCTTGTTTTGTCTCGGCCGGACAGAAGACAGAAGACACAAGGGAGAGACCCCTGAGCTTCATTTTTTTATCATTATCATTTTTATTATTATTATTACCCCTGTCATTTTCTCTCTCCCCCTTTCCCTTTCTCTCTCTCTCTTCTTCTTTTCCCGCCGTCTTCTTTATCTCTCTCTCTCTCTCTCTCTCTCTCTCTCTCTCTCTTCTCTCTCTCTCTCTCTCTCTCTCTCTCTTCTCTCTCTTTCTTCTCTTCTCTCTCTCTCTCTCTCTCTCTCTCTCTCTCTCTCTCTCTCTCTCTCTCTCTCTCTCTCTCTCTCTCTCTCTCTCTCTCTCTCTCTCTCTCTCTCTCTCTCTCTCTATCTCTCTATCACACACACAAACCCCCCATCCCTCTCTTTCTGTCTTCAGATTTTTCTCTGTCTACGGTGTTCGGGTTGTGGTCCTTGGTCCTTGGTCCTTGTCAGTGTGTCCTTTGACTCCTTTCACACAAGTCTGGTGTTAGTTTCTTCTCGTTTCGTATGGAGATTCGTATCTTCTTATCTTCTGTCAACGGTCTTGCTAAGTGCCAACACTCGGGTTATATTTTATCTCCTGTGATTTTTTTCACCTCTTATTCTTTTTGAAATCAGTTTTTTACCCCTGACTCGTTTGTTATTGTTTTGTCGTTTGTTTGTTTTTTTTTTTTTTTTTTCATAAGACAAGACAGAGACTATGATAAGGACTGATTACACGTGTTTTCATTGGTTTTGACAAATTAATCCGTTGGTTTAAAAGGCTGTCCAAGTAACATTTTTTTGGGCTGCAGCTAATATTGTTATTGCGCGTGTGATATTCATATCGAAAACAAACTGTAAAATAAGACGATTTGATAGGAGTTTAAGTGTCGAAATCATTGTTTTTGTTTTTTTGAAATAAAACATTCATTATAATTTATCGCGTAAAATTACGGTCTAAAAGAGTGAAATGCTTGAAAGTTAAAATGGTTGCTGAATTTTCAGAAGATATATATGCAGGTATTTTATTTTAAACTATGATCTTTTTAAGTTTTGGTTTTATTTTTGTTTCGTTTTTCTTTTTTTTTTATATGTTTGCATTCAAACGATTTTTTGGTCGCACAATAATATGGATGCGTATATACACGGAAAAAAAATACTGGTAAAATTTAATATCTCCATAGCTGATTTTGGAGGGAGCTATAGTGAATAGTGTGGTGAATTTCACCAGGTTATGGTAAAATATACCACTAAAGTTACCTTAATTTACTACGTTACATTTACCATACTAGGGTTAATTTCACCAGATATTAAGGTAAAACGTTCCAACACGTTACCTTCATTTAGCACAAGGTACGTTGTGTTTATCATATTATGGTGAAATTTACCATACTTGCTAGCAGACTCTAAAATCAGCTGTGCAGATGGTAAATTCTACCAGTCTTTTTTCCCGTGTATAAGCTCCAAACTTGCTGTGTGACAAATGCGTTGTAATCGTTCAAAACGTAAACTATCGTCCCGCAAAAGCCGACAAAGTTTTGAATACTTTTCCTCAGTTTATCATTTCCTCCCTCCCCCCCCCCTTTCTTCTCCTGTAAATCTACTGAAACTGAAAAATAGCTATATGAAGAATTGAGTGTGCGCAAACTTACTGTATTTTGCCTTGCGCAAAGAGTTCGGTGCTTTCTTCTTTTTTTTTTTTTTTATCGTCAAGATCGTACTTCATTTCAGTTTGTTTGGGTGACGATAAAAGGAGATGCCCGAAAATTGATCAAGACATCAAGACAAGACTACCGATCAACTAGATGTGCGCATATTATTTGACGAGCGCTAAATTACTCTTTGAAAATTAAAAACAAAAAGAAAGAAAAAAATCGGAAAAGAAAAAACATGTCGTTAATAATAACCAAGGAAAATATTAAAAATACTACCGATCACAAAAATTAAAACTAAAACAAATTGTGACGAGGATAAGAAAACCTTTGTGATTTTAAAATGAAACGTAAGAAGAATAGTAAAATAAAATAAAAAAAAGTAGTAAATAGTGAAATTAGAATAAGTTAAACCAAGTTCAGGCCTTAAAAACTCGTATAGGAAACCTCAGGCGAAAAGGAATTGTCTCCTCACTCTCGCATTCTGACGTTAAATCTAATCTGAAAATCTTCAGATTATTAGTATAAACTGCACTTGATAAAAAAAAAAAAAAAAAAAAAAAAAAAAAAAAAAAAAAAAAAATACTTATCACAAATTCAATAACAAAAATTAAAATTAAAAAAAATAACTAATAAGGAAATAAAACTTTCTTTGGAGTACAGTAAAAATTAAAAAAATAAAAATGTAATAAAACAAATAAATAAATAAATAAATAAAAACATAATTAAATTATAGTTACAGTACGTTCAAAAACGATTGATCAATTCCTGAAGGAGGAAAGAAAATATCACCGGACTTGACAGTATGTTGTTAAATCTATATAACCTCAAAATCTTCAAAATATCTGTAATAACCGACCGAAGTTCTGAAGGAAGGGATGGAGGAGGCAAAAGTTGAAAAATTCCGGTGGGTGCATCAGGGTGTCACGTCAACGCGACCATTGCGATGATTGGAACCGTGGACCTGCACCCATCATTATCATCATCATCGCAGTATCATTATAACATTTTTTATTGTTGTTTCTTTTCTCTCTCTCTCTCCCTCCCCTTCCCCCTCTCTTTCTCTCTATCTCTCTCTGGTCCTCCAGAACACAACACACAGCATCCAACCGAGTTCCTCTCCCCTTCCGTCCCCTTTTATACCACCCGCCCGTCCCGTCCCATCGCACAGTGGAGTAATTCCATTAGACATAGCGTGGAAACTTTAAATATGTGTTGTTCTTTGTTAATTACGCAGCTTAGAAGTTTGAAAGTGGTTTTATTGGTTTTATCGTTAAATTTCCGTTAAAAATCACCCCTTATAATGCATTTTTGACCGTAAAAACACCACAAATTTGCATTTTTATTCATATATTTTATGTTTATATTTTGTGTTGTGTGTGTGTGTTGTTTTATATCTTTGTTAACAACGTAACTTAGAAGTTTAGAAGTGGTTTCATTGGTTTTATCGTAAAATTTCTGTTAAAAATCACCCCTTACAATGCATTTTTTGACCGTAGAAACACCACAAATTTGCATCTTTAGTCATATATATTTCATGTCTGACTCCTGTCATTTACTCGCCCCACTGTGCGTCGCGTCGCATCTCGCGATGAGACGGTCGAACAACGCGACGGAGAGTTCTAGTGAGGAGTGAGTCTCTGGACTGTGTCTCTCTCTCTCTCTCTCTCTCTCTCCCTCCCTCTTTCTCTCGGTTTTTTTTGGGGTCCGCTCACAGTGTCAGTTTGTCTCTTGACTCCGCCGTGGCCGCAACGGAACACAGCGCTCATCGGTCAACGTTCAACAACAGCTTCTCGATCCGATTTTATATTACTTTGTTTCGTAGTTGTCAGTCTCCGCCTGCGATCGCTCGCTTACAATCATCGTTTTTCACTACCGATTCTTCTCTTTCACTCTCCGAGAAGTGTTTTATTTTCTGTACTTTGTGCGCAAGTACTGTGTTTTTGTGTGTGTGTGTTATAAATCATAACCTAAAATTGTGTATTGCTCATCTGTCTGCGCATGCTGACATTTTTTAATTTTTTTTTTTTTTTTTTTTTTAAATTTAAAGTCAACGTTTGTTAACTTGATATTTGTGAATATTTTGAGACATCGCGTCGTTTTTGCTATCGTCTCTCCTTGTAACTGTGTCGAGTTACATTCATAACCTAAAAATTTTACGCGCGTGACATTTTTTTTATAGGAGTGTTTGTAATGTGATGATACGAACTGTAAAATTTTTTAGTAAGACAACTTTCATGAAATACAGTTTTACGTAAGATTCTACGTTCATTTTTTTAACGTAAAAATAAATACTGCGAGTTTTATGTCACTTGAAGACTTAATCTGTGTCGCAAGGATCATAGCTGTAAACAGCTTTGCTAAAATACCTAGTTTTATAACAATCTATTCGTACATATTTATAATTTATATAAAAAAAAACCTTTATTCTTATTTGAATAATTCGCGTTTTATTTTAGCTTGGTGTAAATGATTCGTGGTCAATTTGTGTTCAAATAAAATTGTTCTTATGCAACTTATATCACTTCGCAACAGTGATTGATCAAAGAAAACTGTATTTTGAAATTTTTCAAGTGTGCCTGTGTCGTTTTGAAACTGAAATTACTATATACTTGAAAAAAGTAGTCTCACCGAAACGCGTATGAAATATAAAAAGAACTTAAATTCTCCAGTTTCCGCCCAATCATTCTATAGTTACGACGATCTCCAATCGATCTCATCGAAAAGTGTGGAATGTCAATCAACTAGAATGGGCACAGAATTCTGTGACGAACTTGAAGCAGGTACCTATTTCATTTCAAAAATTACTTCTATTAAAGTGTGTTTCTTGTTGATTGAATTCTGTGTTAGAAAAGTAAATGTTTGGATGGTGTCTATTCGAGGTTTTAATTTTGATTAAACAAATTATTTATTTATGGTTTTAATTTGAAATTAATGCGCGTTTGTCGAGTCTATCTTCGAAATCGTCAGAAATTTTAACCGGAAATTTTGGTCTTGGAAATAACGTGTTTAATGACATCCGAAACTCCCGTGGAGATTCAAGTACACGTCTGAGCTGCGGGTTAGCGCCGCGCGCTGTAGTTGCACGGTTCGGCCGCTAGAGAGCGCCACTTATCGAGGTGTTTTATACTGAAGCAAGATGTACCGCTCGCAACACATTGTATCCGCGATATATATCCAACTTCTTTCCAATCTTGAATTTAAAGAATATCCTTCAAAAGAAAAAAAACTCGACAAGTATTGCAGTTTTAAGAAAAGAAAATTGACAATTTCATTAAGAATTGAGAATTTAAACATATTTTGCATCGAAGATTCAGCGTCTCTTCATTTTATACCTCGCGAATCTCACGAATTTCTAATAAAACGGATGAAAAAACGGGCTCCTATAAAATTCCCTGTTTCCTTAAATTGTGTTTGCAAACAAATTACAAAGCGTTTTTGCTTTTTTCTTTTTTCTATATACCTACATAAAAAAGAATTTAAAATGTGTTTTTGGAGGAAATATAATGTCAGTTTGATCGTACAGAACTTTTTGGGTGCTTCGTAGGACTCAAATACTTATAACTCGAAAGAAGATAAAAAATAGACACTAAGCAAATAAAATGACAACTATTTGTAAGTATTTAACCTCGTCTATGAAAAAAACCAAAATTAACACAAGTAGGTACAATGACTAGTCCTTATTCAACCTATGATATGTCTGTTACACCAAACCAACGATATTATATCTGTTAAACCAGAATTCTGGTATTTGAACCATAGTTGATAAACATTCGGAGAATTTTTGTTGCGATGTTCGGATTCTGATAGATTATGAACACCAGAACTTTCTATTGAAGGCACTAGAAATTCTTAGATTGTCGTTGTGCTTCTCGTATAATATTATTAAAATTTAAGAATTACTTTTTCCAGTAGGTGTATAACATTTTGCAGATTTTCGCTAAGAATTTAAATATGATTCGCAGTATTTTATGAGCAGTTTTTCATCTTCTGATGATTTTAAGGACGCTTTTAACTCAAATTCAGAATTTGTTTTTAATATTTCCAGTCATTGTCTCAAATTTGCGGAAGCCGGGTAGACCATTTGTACTGACGCGATTTTTACTATTTTTCTCTTAATACGATATCCTGAGAAGCCAAAAAATTAACAACTGCTTCCAATTTTTCGAGCCGATAAAGATTTATTTTATAAAGATCAAAAGTTATTCTTTTTCAAATTAATAGTGATAGTGATATGATTTATTTTCAGTCTTTAAACAAAAGCAAAAAAGAAGAAATTTAAATCAATTAGGTACATATTACAACTAGACAGATTAAATCAATCAACAAAACAATTTAAGCTGAAAATAAGACTGAAAATTCGGTTTCTCTGCAGGCAAGCCCGTTTTGGAGATTACCAATATTTTGTCAATTTGGCCGAAAATATCCGGGGAAACCTCAGCCTCTGCGTTATTATGAAGCGAAATCAACCTTTTGTTGATCATTCTAAGCAGTGAAAGAAGGAAAAGAAATGAAAAAAATTGATGGAAATACGAGACCATTCGCTTAAATTTTTAAAGAGAAAGTTAACTAGGCCTTTCCGACGCAAGTTTGCTGAATTTCGCGATTCTTCGTTCCAGAATCTATTCAATTTTCATCGATAGGTATAACCACTGTTGTCCTTCTTGACTTAAATACATAAGAGTGCGGAAAATCAAAAAAAAATATTGGATTTATCAAAATTCTTTGAAAACAACGCCGTATCGGACGCACAAAACAGATTTTGGAAAGAAAACGGTAGTCACCATTTTACTTTGTGAAATCTTTCAAATATTTTTAAGAGAAATTAATATTAATGTATTTTATTCAAAGTTAGTTCTTTGTAAAATGACCAAGCCTCGGGAAAAGTTGAAGATTTTAAAAAATTAAATATTAGCAAATAAATCTACTTTTACGAGCAATTTAGGAGAAATCCGTCACACGCGGCATCTTGAATGTTAACGTCCGTATAACACCTGCTGTCCTTATTTGATCTCATATTAATCAGGTAGATTTTTAGTAAATATTTAGGAGGCTTATCATTTACCACAAGGTTTAACTTTCTACATCCGTATATTATTTTCCGTAGTTAAAATGGTCTTTCGTTTATCTAATTGCAAGGAAAATATGCAATGAAATGGTGATCTCAACTTTTATCGAAAGATATAGTCTGAGCGGTCTCACCAGGAAAAATGGGTAGCAATAATACCAAAGCACAACGATATGTCATAGCCAGGGAATTTCTAGTTTCCTCTCCAGATGTCTGGTATCTCCACCATAGAATTTGAAAATTCTCGAGGAAATTCTGGTACTGTGACCAAACGCTGATAGAGACATCAGAATAATCTGATGAGTGCGTATGTGCTACAACTTCCTTGGTTGGTATAAGTAATTATCGTCATGCCTGATGTGATGACATTAGAATCCAGTAATTAGGTACTTGTTTCTGTGTTTTGTGATAATGTTATAAATACGTTGAATCACTGTCTACATCCCTCAATCCCTGAATGAAAACTTGATGTATGTACTTATTGTACTTACATAAAACTAACAAACAAATTGCAGGTTTTAAGAAAAAATTAATAGGGCCAAAATGACATTAATCGACTGTGAAGGTTTTTGTGCCCTCTAAACAAACAGACTTTGTCACATAACTGCTGTTTTTCGAACTTCTTTTTGTGGAATTTTTCCTTTATCGATATTCCAACGGTTGAAAAAAAATATTATCTACACAATCTCGTTCATCGGTATGACTATAGGTATATAATGCACGGAAAATGCTTTGATCTGTTATCTGTATTACAGACGATATATAATCATCGGTGAATATTAAAATTCTATCAAGTTTTGCATAGTCAACGGCAGTGGCGGCTCGTGTGATTTGGTAATCATGCAATTTGTCCATTTAAACGTTAAAATAATCGAATCTTGAAGAGGCTGACAGCCGTCTGAAGAATCGATTGTCTTTCATTCGTTTAAATGGAGGAAAAGCGATGTTGCCAAATTGCACAAGCCGCTTCTGGTCAACGGTGTTTTCATACCGTCGCGTCCGCGGTGACCGAAAATATAACATAAATCAGATAACTGTCGTGGGTTCAATCACACAGTTGAACCGGACTATGTAATTTTTTTGGTCAAACTATAGTGTTATCTTTGTAAAGAAAAACATAACTTTCACTTAACCCTTTACTGCCCCTTGTTTCACAGGTGACGACACACAAACTTAAAAGCCCACTAGCAGCCGATTTAATCTTTTGACGTTGCCGTGTGTTGGGTCACTCATGACGCATTATTATAAGAGCGTTGGAAAATAGTGCAAAGTCCCTCACACAGAGAAAAATCATAAAAAAAAAAAAATAAATAAAAAAAAAAATAAAATAAAATCATGTAAAAAATCAGGTTAAAAGAAAAATTGTCTCCTACTGAATCAAAAAAGTCTTATATCATTATATTGGCTGTCAATCATCAGTATAGTCGTTAATTTTTTAAAATTCCTTTAAAAAAAAAAAAAAAAAAAATCATTGAAAAAAATTAAAGGAAAGCCTTGCCTTTTTGTATACGTTACAGCGTGTTAAAAATTTGAGGAAAAGGACATATTTGAGCATACAGATCAAAAAGTAACAAATTATTATTATTATTATTATTTTTTATTTATTATTTTTTTTTTCTACCATTTTTCCTACTGTTACGGTGATAAGATGAATTGAAAAAGTCATGGTTTGAAAAAACAAAATAAAAAAAATTAAATAAAAAATGAAAAAAAAAATGCGCAGTAAAGGGATAGGATCTGCCAAACGGCAGCCCTGCTTTCCCCTATTCTAATTTTTTTTCCCTGGACACGGCGTGTTTGTGTCCGATCAAGTTTTCATAACTCTGCACTGAAAGGGTTAAACACCGCGATCATTAATCTCCGGTCGATCTTTTTTGCGAAGTCAACGAATCCTAAAGCGGGCGGCCGGCTCGATCATCGATCGAGTCGGTTTCACGCTATGTGAATCTTTAATCTCAAAAATCGCTCATCTACACACCTTCTACTTAAACCCGATGCGCGCTTTTAGAAATCAAGGATTCCCAGAGAAAAATACCTCTCATCATCTTATCTGCGTTGCAAGAAAAACTGGATTAAATCCGGGCGGTGGAGGACCACTGACGGATCCAAGAATTCACCCTTCTCTCTCTTCTCTCATTAGAAACGCGTGTGTTAGTAAAGGAAAGATTCTATAGGGGCAGTCACGTGATTATCGCCCCCTCTTCTATCCTTTTCCGACACACGCATTCTAATGGGAGAAGAGAGAGAATGAGAATAACGTGGATCTGCCAGGAATCTATTCTTCTCTCTCTTTTCCCATTAGAACGCGTATGATAGAAAAGGACAGATTAGGGACAGTCACGTGATTATCGCCCCCTCTTCTATCCTTTTCCAACACACGCGTTTTCTAATGTGGGGAAAAGAGAGAGAAGGACAATTTCTTGGATCCGCCAGTATGCGGAGGACCAGAAAACAATGCCAAGATATACAACAAGATTTCACCGGGGGGCGGGGGGACTGGGGGAGAGCTAGGGGGAGGCGAGGTCGTCGAGGCCTGTAGCGTGACGCAACTTTTTAAAGAGACAAGCTTCTCTTTAAAGGGGCGGTTTCAGTATTCATAGTATTCCGGGGGGCGGGTCGGGTGACGTGGGGTTACAGAAAGGGGGGGGGGGGTTGCCGGTGCCCCGAGTTGTTGTTGTTGTTGTTTGTCGTGTATCGTGTCGTGTCGACTCAATTTCCTCGACACGACGAACGACGATATCGACCTGTGTGTGCAGCGGCGGTGGAGGTGCCCGCCCCGCGTGTTAACCCCCCCCCCCCCCCCTCCCTCTCACCATTCTTTGCCCCCCACCCCCTCACCCATCGCCGGGTGTACAATCGGTGATAAGCATCTCAAAACAACGCCGCGAACAAAACTCTCTTATAGAGCCGAACCGTACCTATATATCGAGATTCTCCCACCCTTGAACAAGGTTGCCAGTTTTGCGCGATATTGTTTTTGTTTTTGTTTTTTTTTTTTTAATTAGACCCTGAAAATATTGAAAAAATAAGACCCGAACATGGGGATTATGCATACTGTTGCTACTTGCGAATTCAAGGGTCGATTCTGATGAACCAGAAATAACGAAGGTTGCACTAAAAACTTACGAAATCTCCTACACGGAGAAAAAAAAATTCAGGTCTAAGAACTGCACCTCGGCTCATAAGGACCACCGAGGTGTTCGGTTACAGTAACCAAAGTTTTCGGTTGTGAGTACGTACCGAACTTCAGTTTGGAATACCGAAGGTACCGAAGGAGTAAGTGTGACCAATACTATGACTCACATTTCGTTCCTACTGAACCACTTCGGTACTCCTAACTGAAGTTCGGTACTCACAACTGGAAACTTCGGTTACTGGAGAAAAATACCCTCGGTGCTCCATATGAACCGAAGTTTTTTTCTCCGTGATAGAATCGAATAAAATGTACTGTCCTCGACCCAAGTCCGCCCCAAGTACCTCAAAATGCATCAGCCACCACTTCAACGGGTCGCATCGGACCGTTTAAATTTTAATACTACTTCACGTAACCGCATGCGCAATTAAAGTTGACCAACTTTGTTTGTCTATTAAAGAAAAACGTGTTAAAACAAAAATGAGCTCTCTAGGTGCAAAAGAACTTGAGTTATGTGTACCGATCGAAAGTTGACAAATTACAACTTCTCAGGACAACAGTTTCAGTTAAGGTGGAAATTTTTTTAAAAAGGAAATTATACCCTGCAATTTCCCTTCCCAAGAGTCTCTTTATCCTAATGTTCTGTAAAAAAATGATCCTTGAGATATGCTGAACATAATATATTAAAACAAAATTAAAAGAACTGAAGAAACAAAATAAATAAATAAATAAATAAATAAATAAATAAATAAATAAATAAATAAATAAATAAATAAATAAATAAATAAATGCTTAAAACTTCCCTTTAAGATTTCTTTTAACAGCTATAGAGTAAATCCGGCAACACTGCTCTAAATTTCACGAAGGTGTCCCAACGAGGACGCGACGCTTCAAAGTCACCCCCCTTTCCTCCCTTTTTGCGCACCACCACTCTTCCCTCCTACCCCTTGTAAAACCTCCCCCCCCTTTCCCCCACGACAGTCGTCGTCGGGATGCCGTGACAGTCACTCACCAGTCACCAATGCCACCACGCCGTTGTCTCACCGTCAAGTCACCACCCATCTCCCCACCCTCTCCCACGAATCTGCACCAAACACCGGTCTTCACCAGTCCCGAGAGTATTGCTATCAAGCGGATGTAAATGTCGCGCATGTTTCACGGGGGCAAGGGGGGGGGGGGAGGGAGGTCGCAATTAAAATGGAGGAACTATGAACTCCCGAAAATTATAGTCCACGAAACTGGGCTATTTATTAAGGGGACACGCCCCGTTTTGTGCCCCCGGCCCCTTCTCATTCTTCTTGCACGTGTCATGTATTCGATGACTTCTTATATCCCACCAACAACACCGGCGACTGTCATGCAACGGTGGCTCGGTGGTGTCCCAAGAAGCGGTTGCACAATGGTCTGATGTCGGAAAAAATTGGCCAAAATTAGTGAAAAAAAATTCTATAAAAATCATCGTTTTGGACCTTTGAAGCATAAAAGAAAACTTTTCAGTGACATATCTAGGTTTACATTACTTGCTAAAAGTGTCATTTGTAGTTGAAATTGGTCTTGGACGTTTGTAAATGAGAAATTGATGAGAATTTATACTTTCTGAATTTTCGCCATTTTTTGACGACATTCAGACCATTGTGAGGTGGCCCGTTGGAAGCCTTGATTTATTTGGCCCGCGGAAGTTGGCTGACCTGAATTTTTTGGGCTTTACTATCAAGTTTTGATCGTTCCATGCGTACTCCCGTGAGCATTATTCTCTCTTTAAATTATAATTTTTCAAGCTTGAAGTCGTCAAGTGCCCTTGCTTTGCTGACCAAGTAGATTTACTGAATGGTTTGTGTAATTATATAATTCAGAGCTGCCGTTTTGCGTATAATTAATGGTATTTTTCAATACACCGATGATTTCACTGCACTATGGTCTGAATTCGTAAAAAAAAAGTGGCCAAAACTCAGTGAAAAAAGTCATCACAAACCATCGTTCTCAAATTTTTAAACTTAATCTAAAACTTTTCAGTGACGTCCTTAAAATCATACTTTTCAAAGTATTTTGAAAATACTATTTTCTGTGATTAAAATTGGTTTTGAAAGTTTATAAATGATGAATTGTTGTAAAATTTAAATTCCTGGTTTTTGGCCGCTTTTTGACCTTCTCAAACCGTAGCATAGTGCACTCACAGACAAGTGTACTGTTCGGATCAGTGTATGACTGTAATGCACGAAAATACTCTGATGCAAAATTGAATCATCCACCGATTTAAACTGCGCTACCGTCTAATAGATACCATCGGATTATGTTCACGTCAGATTTCCATAAAAAAAAATAATAATAATAATAAAAAATAAAAAATAAATAAATAAAATGACGACGCTAGTCCAGGGACGCGATAAGGTCGAGGGGTCCCACGCTCAATGCTCAGCTCATCCCTTGATTAAGTCCTTAATGAAAACTGCGCACACTTTTCAATAAGGAGACGTCCAGAGTGAGAGAGGGAGATGGACGATGGCTTGAAATGGGGAGGGGGCGGGGGATAAGTCGAGCCCTTTCAATTCAAGTGGTCTTTTATATAGGATGTTTCAATATGACGTTTGTCCATACACTGCACAGGGTTGCCGAATCTCGTTTGTCGTCCATTTTGTATTACGAGTAACTATAGAGGTCGTTTCAGACGAGTTTGCCGTTTACGGCTCTTTTTACTCATATAACCTGTAATCTTTGGAAAAAAAATCCTCAGGCGTTTATGGACTGAAATTATTCAAGAGTCCCCGCCCCCCAACACATTAGGGAAAAAAACGTAAAAACAAACTAAAAAAGCAAAAAGAAACCTAAAACAGGTCATCACTTTCAAGTTCTTACTATTTTGATCCCCCAAATATTCAATTCTAACTCCTCCCCCTCCTCCCCACAGAAAGAACCCTCTTACTACGCTATTGCACTATGTGGTGTGAGATCGATTAAATCGATCGATTGGCTCCAAATCAGTGGGAAAACGTTTTAAAGTATCATCCTTTTCGACCTTTCACGGAAAAAAAAGATTAGAGAAAATAACCATACGGATACCTGATTTTGGCACCTGCTAGAAGTTATGGTAAACTTGACCAGAAGTATGACACATTTACCAATACTGTGAGTAAATTCGACATGCAATCAGGTAACATCACCTAGTACCTAGTCAAAACATAGTATACTTCTGGTTAACATTACCGTAACATCTAGCAGGTGCCAAAACCAGGTATCCGTATGGTTATTTTCCCCGTAGTTTTTTCCGTGTTACAGCTCATAGTTTAAAACTTATCAGTGACTTTTTTTTGGTTTTAATTATTCATTAACCCTTTATGAACGTATACTTGTTTTTCTCCTCTAGTCTAACTCACATTGATTCAGTCTCCATTCCGGATCAACGCGATTATCAATGAAAACACTCACAATTATAAGATTTCTTCGGGCGCCTTCAATTTAATGTGTAGGCAATTCCAACTCCCCCGAGTACCAACAGATAACTACCTTCCGTATTTTAACGGAAGAGTGACTTTCTTTTTAATTAACCTGACCCTTAGAGGGTTAAAAGTGTTCTCTGCCGGTTAAAGTTGCTCTTGAAAGTTTATAAATGATATAAATTGATGAGAAACTTGCTCTCTGATCTTTATCCATTTTTGTCGATCTCAGACCAAAGTGTACTAATTTCAGCCCCTCTTCGAAGGTATATTTAGGGACCAAGACTTCCCTCTTACAGATATCAAAATTATATGCGCAAAAAAAAACAAAAACAAAAAACAACAAAAAAAAAAAAAAACAAAAAAAAATGGCAACATTGTTGCAAAATCCATCGGTGGATGGTTTTCATGGTGGACGATAGATGTTTGCACGCGACTTCCCCCTCCCCCTCCCACTCAATCCGAGGGATGACCGTGCGCGGTGCGCGTGCAAATGCGATGCGTCGATGCGCGCGTGCGTTCGCAATCGCCTCTTGCGGGTGGATGAGTTCAATCGAGGCCCTCCAACGGCAACTCGCACCCTTGCGAGGTAGTCCTTCATTTTCAAACTTGGAAGGGATTTGCGCTTGGCGTGGGTTCGGGATGGGGTAGGAGGGAGGGGAGAGGGCGGCGGAAAGGGAGGATTATATCGGGGTCTTCAATGGCGTCACTCGTTGATGACTAGGTATTTGCGACCGGGGTCAGGGTGATTTACAACTTGCTAATATACATAGAGTAGGGGTCCCGTCCGTTTCGTCTGCAATATTCTAGGAATGGTTTTTGTTTTTTTGTTTTTTTTTTTTTTTTTTTTCGTTTTTTTTTTTACTTTTTTTTGTTTTTCCTTTTTGTTTTTTGGCGTCAAAAAGAAGTGTTAATGAAATCGCTGAAAAAAGTATGTATAGGTAATTTAACAGTCTATTTGTTAAAAATGGTGACTACGAGTACCAATGTTACTAACGCATTTGTGGATTTAACTAACGTTTTTGTTGATTTTACAATCCGATTTGTTGAATCAACAATCTGAAAAGGTAATTCGAAAATTCATAAAGGTAAATCAACAATCCGATTCAGTGGCAACCACAGGATTATTCTTGGGAGGGGCTCGCACTGATGAGCGTTTGACGGAAAATTGTTCCCCCCTCCCCTCCAACCCCAAAAATTGGTGGTCTGGGGGGCTTTAGCCCTTTCCCCCCTGCGTACGCCTCTGATCCGATTTATATTAATCATTAATCCAAATTGTTGATTTACTTTTTGGATTGTTCATATAAGTTTTTGGATTTTTGATTTAACAAATCGGATTGTAAAATCAACAAAAACGTTAATTTAATAAACAAATGCATTTGTACTCACACTTTTTTACAAATAGACTGCGTTGAATTCCATTTTTCCCCCCTCAGGGTGAACCTATCCTTCTCTCTGTCTTCTCCCATTAGAACGTGAGTGTTCGAAAAGGACAGGTCAGGGCCCCCACTGATTTTTTTCACCCCCTCCTCTATCTTTCTCTAACCAATGCATTCCAATGACCAGAGAGAGAGAGAGAGAGAAAGATTGAGAGAGAGAGAGAGAGAGAGGGGGAGGGAGAGGAGAGAGAGATGAGGGAGAGAGAGAGAGAGAGGAGAGAGAGAGAGAGAGAGAGAGAGAGAGAGAGAGGAGAGAGAGAAGGACAATTCCCAGTATCTGACAATGGCGGATCCGTCGTCAGAGGAAAATTAATGCGCTCAAAACTGATTTTTTAAAAGGCGAGATCAAAACATTAAAAAAAAAAAAACAAAACAAAACAAAAAACTTGATCCATCGATCATAATATCCGCCGACCGATGAACGGAACGGAGGACAAAGTCCGTCTTCCATATGGACGCCTCGTCCCCCTACCCCGGCTCCCTCCCCCACCTATTACTGCCCTCCCGATAACTTAACTCCCTGTTCTTCGCGGAGGAGTTTGCATGAAGGGTTGAAAAAGGCACTCTCCCCCGATACTGATTGGCAGATTACGCGAGGATTGCCGGGGAGGGGGTAGGAGGGGACCGAGAGATATCCCCCACCCCCAATCGGTAACTATCGCTTACATGTGCTTAATGCCAAACTAACCTCCCGAAATGCAGTTAAATTAAGAAGCCTTACAATACGATAGTGCGCCACGAGTGAGAAGTCAGGAGGCCAGGAAGAGGGATGGAGAGAAGAGAGAGATGAAGAGAGGAGGTGAGAGAGAGAGAGAAGAGAGTGATTGCGAGGGGGGGTCGAGTCAAGCAAGCTGCTCCTCCATTTAGTACTTCGATGTGGCGGCCTCGCGACCCGGTAAGTAACTTACCCCACCCCCCCCCCCGGACCACAGGTCGTAGGCTGGCGATGCGATGAAGGATTGGAGGATTAGTATTGGCGGTCGTAGGTCTTTGCGTCACGTGACCGCTCGACGAAAGCCTCTGGGTACGGATAGCGAAGTGCTGGAGGGGGGGGGCAATGGATGGGGACAGAGGAGAGAAGCGTAGAAATGTACTGATTTGGTATGACGTCATAGCTCACGACCCATCGCTTCGATTTTTTAATCTGAGGTCCGGAGTGTTTATAAAGCCCAAAAAAATCGAGTACGGTCGTTGATGTTAACAATTCAAAAAAACGTCGGAGCGAACTTACAATGAACTCATTTTTTGGATTGTCTGATGCCGTCGTTCGATAAATGCACTCAGCAATCCGATCGTAAGTCTCAAAAATCAATTGATTTCTGATTCAAGATCATAGCTGATGACCACAAAACTTTAATTTCGATTTTGGTTTTTTACATTTTTCGTTTTCCCCTGATAGACTTACAATAAGGCTCTTGCAAACTTTTGCTACACGGGATTGAAGAGTTGATTGTTGCATAAAAACCTGTAAAAATGACGATGAGTACACAAAAAAATCACGAAATTCACTCCCAGAATCGAGCTTAATGGCGGTTCGACGCAGGTATAATGGGATATTCCTTTCTAAATTTAGCCATATCTCTGCGTTTCCGTAGAGAAAGAGACATAATAAACAGGAATCTCCCATGATACCTCCGTCGCGTCGATCCGTCATTACGATCTTGCCATTTGAGTATAGTTATGTAGGTTTATCACGGATTATTTTAGACTTTCTCAGTGTGAGTCTTTGATTCCCTGGTTTTTAATCATAATGGACTATCATTTTTCACAGCAAAAGTTTGCAAGAGCCCCATTTCACTCCTGAAGAGTACACTGACTCTTCAACCATAATTTGTGAGGGATGAAATTGTATGTCTTTAATTTTGGAAAGAATTTTCATAGGCCATATTTTATGATTCGTTCCGTAGTTCCAAAAATTTTTTTCTCATAGTGTATCCTGTTCATTTTATACATTCCAAAAATCAAGTTTCTTATTCCAATCTTTTACAATTGGTCGTTTTTTTTTTTCAGGTGAGTTCTATGGGATGTGGTATTTTATATTTCCTGTATTCTTGGTTGAAAGTGAAGGTAAAAATGAAATCAATATTTTCATCGTTTTCTAGCGGTTGTTTATTTCTTAGACGATCGTTCACGATCTTTATGTCATTTGAAACTACACATATGCGAAAGTAGCGATTATTTGGAGGTATTTGAGTCCCTTCAAAATCGTATTTTCGATTCTTTTTAGTCTATAAACTTACTATCTTCTATCTTGCCCTTGTTAAAATTGAGCGGCAACTTTTTGGTTTTTTTTTTTTTTTTTTTTTTTTAAAAACTTGGCAATCTTGGGCAAAACCGAACGTTTGCGTTTAACGTACGAACCCTCCGAACTCACCCACCAGTACAGAGCTAATGGGTAGGAAAAACATTGGGAACTGTTTAATTTACAATACTTTTCTATCTGTGCTCTTGACGCGTCGCATCAGCGCGGGCGGCTTCTTTAAGATCATATAGTAGACACCACCGAAAAACATTACACGGGTGGGCCAAAATACTAGTCGCTGTAAAAAACAAAAAACAAAATAAAACAAAAGTGGGTATTCTGACTGATTAATTTGTTCAGGCTGTGTTGGTGAAAATGAGGTTTATGATACCGCTCACCGGTTCTGAACTGAAAGAGTAAAACGTTTTGTAAAATTAACATAACACCCTTGTAAATTAACATTCTTAAGTTTAACAATCTGTCTGGTTCGTTTATAAGCAAAGATGTTTCCAATCATCAATTCGCTCATTTTGTCAATCTAAATGTCTTTTTTCGGTGTATAGGTATACTATCACAGGGTGTCGCATTAGTCGCATCAGCTCTAGTTGGGTTAATGTTGTGTAAAAGAGATTAGAAGAAAAATGAGGGAAAAATAGGACGAGGACGGAAAAAGTGAGTAATAGAAAAATAGAGAAGTATGAGGAAATTAAAAAAAAAGGGAAGGATCGGAAACAATGGGAAAAAAGACAACTAACTCGGGCGAAGGGCATTGAGGTCCCCGATCGGATAAAAAAAAAAAAAAAAAAAAAAAAAAAAAAAAAAATAAACCATCAATTTGTCCAACCCTCTTAGAAGTAAAGAATAGCTAATTTTAACGTTGAGGGCAAAAACTGATACTGTGATGTAGGGGAGATCATGATAAAGGGCCAAAATCTGCCTTTTGTTCCAAATATGGGGTTTTTTTGGAAAATGAGACGTGACTCTAACAAAACGAAGGAAAAGCTCCGAAGCGGCTACTCAAAAAGAGACACACCGGATTGCATCGCATCAGTCGCGGCACTCAAAAGAAACTTTATTGCACCCCCATTAAATGTCGGCTCTTGACCTGAGTCTAAGTCGAGCCGAGTTGATCATTGTCTTTTGTTGTAAAACAGAAGAGACACAATATGCAATGCACGGCGGCGCAGAGTCTGTAAAAGGGCGGTCGATATTTTGCGAATATTTTCCGTAAGATCGTATAGTTCTCACCAACTCGCTCCATTTCCTCTACCCAGATTTCTCAGAAAGGAACCAACTGCTATTGATTTAAAGGGGTTGGGTTTTCTGATGTAGAGAACGTCGACTCAGATTCTGATGGAGGAAATTAGGGGACATATGGTCGTGATGAATGTGGAAAAAATGGCCCCTTTCAAGGGACACTTAACAGAGTTGGTGCAGGTTAGGGGGGAGGGAGGAAAAGGGTTACAGTCAGCCACCTCTTTAATAAAGAAAGATTCGTTATTTTCGTCACACCCTGTATCCATACATTCGGCGACCCAAGATGTAAGGCGACTATGAATTGTCGTGTGTACTCTTCTGCGTACTGGATGGTGTGTATGCTCGGGTAGTTGTGTTTTTCGTATACACATGAGATTCCTGAATCAGGGCGATTGCTTGCCCTTATCCGACTTCAAAAGACCTAGTTCAAGGAGGGGGGAATGGTCTGTTGCTGAATGAACAGCTTCTTGAACGTTGCGACACCCTGTAGCAATGTCGTCAACATATATATCTTCACGAATGACTTTTGCAGCTAATGGGTATTTGTGACCCTCATCGTGTGCAAGTTGGTTGATGGTGCGCAGAGCCGCGTAAGGAGCAGATGCAACACCGTATGTTATGGTGTTTAGCTCGTAATCTTTGATTTTGCCATTTTTTCGCCAAAAAATGTGTTGATATTTTCTATCTTCGGGCGAATTAAAATTTGTCTGTACATTTTACGTATATCGCACGTAAAAACTACCTGATGGGTTCTGAAATTTAAAAATTTTATCAAAAATGTTTTGCTGAAGTTTCGGACCAGCATATACAATATCGTTCAAGGAAATTCCCGAGCTAGTGCGCTGAGACCCGTCAAAAACCACTCGGTATTTTTTACTAGTGCTATCTTTAACTACACAATGGTGAGGAATATATTCGCTGCCTTGAAAGAGTTGTTGGGCAAGACCTCAGTCATGTGACCCAACTTTTCATATTCATCTAAAAAGCCCTCATAACCAGCTTTGAGTACCGCATCCTTGTTGAGTCGGCGCTCAATGCCTGATAAGCGATTGAGAGTGAGACTTTGAGAATCCCCTAATTGAGATGCATTTTCACGTAGTAAAAGTGGCACAACGTAACGCCCATCGACAGTGCGATAGTGGCGCTCCTTGTAGATTTTTTCGCAAATGACGTCATCAGGGTGAACATGAGCAATTTTCGGCATCTCTTCTACTTCCCAAAATTTCCGCAAGAGTGAGTCTGTGGTGGCAGTGGATGATAGTAGGGCGGTAGCGCGAGAGGCAGCCTTACTATTACCAAGACTGACTCTGCCCGTAATTACCCAGCCAAATATGCTTGAAAGGGCGGGAGGAATTCCTTCCGGACCCACCTTCTTGTCACCCCTGTAAATAAAAGGAAATGCTCTCCTCCGATGAGGAATTCCACTACATTGGGAGAATCGAACTTATCATCAGCCAATGGCAAGTTCGCATAATGAGACCGAACCGTGCTTGGCAGATGAACGCATGGTAGATTAGATGTGATATTTTCAATGACCAATGTCTCTGTCGATAGAATTGGGTCATCGCTTTCGAGTGGCTTGAGATAGCAAGTGGCCTTGCCTAAGATGTGAGCTGAGGGGAGACCCCCGATTCCAAAAACTGGATGAGCGACGCGCTCGTAAAACAGCCCCATTCTCTTAGCACATCTGGTTGTGATGAAAGACGTGGATGCGGCCGAGTCGATCACTCCTCGGACAGAGTGAAATCGCCCCCCGGGGCCTTGAATTTGAAACAATGCCGATCCTAAGACAACCGTGCACTCATTCGCGCCTCTTGCAACGGCTGCTAAAGAGACTGAGGGTCGGCCTTTCCCTGGGGGGCATTGCCTTGTCTCCAATTCGATGCACTATTGAAAAGGGGCAGCATTTGGAGAAAGCGTTGTTGACGCAACGTGCAACATTGAGTGGTGCGCAGCGTTGCAGATTGAACAACGTTTCTCGTTATTGCATTTCTGGACTCGGTGCCCTGGTCGAAGACAGTTGAAGCAAAGATCCCACTTTTGAACGGAGGCTCGCCGATCAGAAATATCCAAGTTTCTAAACTTGAGGCAAGAGAAAAGCAAATGTGGACCATTGCAACACGGACAACCTTTGGACTTTTCTGGTGCCACAAGAAAAGCACTTTTGATATTTTTGTTCGGATGACGAGCTTTATCTGATTTTGATTCATTTTCACATCTTGAGAACTGATTTGAGCAACTTCGTGAATAATTGATTGCTCACGAATAAAATTTAGAAGTTGTTTGATGGTTGGTACTTTGGTATCAATAAAATCTCGTTCAAAAGCCTTTTTTGTGCCGATTGGGAGCACGCGCAGAGCACAAAACAAAAGCATAAAATCGGCAAGGTCTGCGATTTTGAGCGATTGTAATGATTGAATGCCCTCCTCAAAAACTGTAAGAAAGTTTGAGAGTTGATCCTTGGATTCTTTATTGATTGGCGAATAATTAAGCAGTTTACCAAGAATTTCAGACGCTAACAATCTAGTGTTTTGGTAGCGCTTCACTAAATTATCCCACGCAATTGGATAATTCTCAGAAGTTATATCAAGTTCCGTGGCGATAGTTAGAGCAGGACCATTGAGCGATGATATTAAATAATGAAACTTGGCAACGTTGTCCAAGGATTCATTGCGATGAATCAAAGATGAGAAATTACTATAGAATGTTGGCCATTCTGAGAGAGCTCCGCCGAAAATTTTTAACTCAATTTTCGGAAGACGCACGTGGGAGTGTGGGTTGGAGGTGTGAATCTTTTGACTGTTTTCAGCAATCACCTGAACCTCCTCATCGCATATTCTAATGTACGATGAAATAAGAGCATTAGAAATTAAATCATAAGATTTAAATTCTTCTTTGATTTTGTCGTCGATTGAATTGTCGTCTGGATTTTCATCGATGTAAGCTTCCAGATAACGCTGAAGAAAATCTTCCAGTTCTTCGCGTTCATCTGATAACTTTGAGCCGCGCGTTTTGAATTCTGATTTGTGTTTTTCATCGATATGAGCTGCCTTTTCACAGTCGGACGCTAGTTGAAGTCTTGTAAACAAGCGATCAATTCTACTTCTCAAAATACGCGACATTTGAGATAGGTTACAATTACAAAATTAAAGAATTTAATTAGTTAAAAAAAACGAATAATTTGACACGGGAAAAAAAACGAAAAATAATAAAAAACAAGTCAGCAACGATAAAAATGCGAGTAAAAAATGGGGGATTCAATAACGCAGAAAAATCAAAAAGGATTGTTATTTACAAAACGCGATAAACTGATTTTAAAAAACCGGCCCCGGGGGCCAAAATGTTTGACCTCGGTAGCTTGGTTTGAGATTTGAGTATATGGACCGTTAAATTACGTAGATGAATGTTTGATCAGACTTCAAAGCTCTCAGTCGGCTCAGTGGCACTTAAGCACTGGGGGGGACCGACTGTGGTGGAGCTTTGAAGGTGATAAACAGGAGATGCTCTCACGCATGCAGCCCGGATTTGCAGCCCACTAGACGAGCTTACCAAGCCGACTCGCGACTAGAGCTAAAAATTTGGAGATAAACACGGTGATTAAGTAGATATTTGATTTGACGAAGTGGACTGTATAATTGAAGATTGAACGATTAAAAGTGAGCAAAAACAAAACGGGGAATAAAATGATAATAACAATGTAGAACTAGATAACTTGACGTACTCTACAGAGTAATTAACAAAGGGGAATGAATTATAAAAAAATGCTCGACGCACTTCTATTATAAAACGAAAGGGTATAGACTTGACGCCTAGCTATAGAGTGAGAAGTGATTTTACAAGAGAGGTCTCGCTCGACTATTCTCAGGGAGTTTGTCTGGGGAACTGAATTCTCACTGTTCAAGGGGTGCGAGTTGAGCCCAGCCGTCGCAGGGGGTTTCTCCGCCCGCGCATGCGCAGTGCGCACATGCTTTGGTCAGATCAACCCCCCCTCGGACTGCTCAGTCGCAGACCTTGACAGTGGGGAGAGAGATAGATAGAAAAAAAAAGAGAAAGAGAGATAAAGAGAGGTGGAGAGGGAAGAAGCGAGTTTCAGAGAGAAAGAGAAAGTGTGTGAGAGATAGATTTGGGGATGGGGCATCAAAATTAACTTGGAATAAAATAAGAATAAAAATATCATAGATAGAAACTTAAAGTAAAAACTGATTAAATTACTTGAATACTTAACAGCGCTCAAAACTGATTTTTTAAAAGGCGAGATCAAAACATTAAAAAAAAAAAAACAAAACAAAACAAAACAAAACAAAAACCTTCGATCCATCGAATCATAATAATCCGTCGACCGATGAACGGAACGGAGGACAAAGTCCGTCTTCCATAATGGACGCCTCGTTCCCTCCTCCACCCCCCTCCCTCCCCCCCCCCTATTACTGCCCTCCCGATAACTTAACTCCCTGTTCTTCGCGGAGGAGTTTGCCATGAAGGGGTTGAAAAAGGCCTCTCACCCCGATCCTCTTTGCATGCAGATTACGCGAGGAATTGCCGGGGAGGGGGTAGGAGGGGGACCGAGAGATATCCCCCTCACCCCCCAATCGGTAACTTCGCTTACTGCTGCTTCAGCCCAACCCCCGAAATGCTAAAATGAACGAAGTACAAACAAGGGGCGCACAGGGAGAGGAGAGAGAGAGAGAGAGAGAGAGAGGAGAGAGAGAGAGAGAGAGAGAGAGAGAGAGAGAGAGAGAGAGAGATAGTGATTGCGAGGGGGGGTCGAGTCAAGCAAGCTGCTCCTCCATTTAGTACTTCGATGGTGGCGGCCTCGCGACCCGCGGTAAGTACTTACTTACCCCCCCCCCCCCCCCCCCCCGGACCACAGGTCGTAGGGCTGGCGATGCGATGAAGGATTGGAGGATTAGTATTGGCGGTCGTAGGTCTTTGCGTCACGTGACCGCTCGACGAAAGCCTCTGGGTACGGATGAGCGAAGTGCTGGGGGGGGGGGGGGCAATGGAGGGGGCAGAGGGAGAGGGCGTGAGAAATGTACTGATTTGGTATGACGTCATAGCTCACGACCCATCGCTTCGATTTTTTAATCTGAGGTCCCCGGGGTGTTTAAAAGCCCAAAAAAAAGAGTACGGTCGTTGATGTTAACATATTCAAAAAACGTCGGAGCGAAAATTACAAATGCACACTCATTTTTTGGATTGTCTGATGCCGTCGTTCGATAAATCGCACTCAGCAATCCGATCGTAATGTCTCAAAAAATCAATTGATTTCTGATTCAAGATCATAGCTGATGACCACAAAACTTTAATTTCGATTTTTGGTTTTTTTCATTTTTCGTTTTCCCCTGATAGACTTACAATAAGGCTCTTGCAAACTTTTGCTAACGGGATTGAAGAGTTTATTGTTGCATAAAAACCTGTAAAAATGACGATGAGTACACAAAAAATCACGAAATTCACTCCCCGAATCGAGCTTAATGGCGGTTCGACGCAGGTATAATGGGATATTCCTTTCTAAATTTAGCCATATCTCTGCGTTTCCGTAGAGAAAAAGACATAATAAACAGGAATCTCCATGATACCTGCGTCGCGTCGATCCGTCATTGTCATTACGATCTTGCCATTTGAGTATAGTTATGTAGGTTTATCACGGATTATTTTTGACTTTCTCAGTGTGATCTTGTGATTTCCGCTGGTTTTTTCATCATAATGGACTATTCATTTTCTCACAGCAAAAGTTTGCAAGAGCCCTTTCACTCCTGAAGAGTACACTTGACTCTTCAACCCAAAAATTATTGTGAGGGATGAAATTGTATGTCTTGTAATTTTGGAAAGAATTTCTCATAGGTCCTATTTTTTGATTCGTTCCGTAGTTTCCAAAAAAAATTTTTTTCTCATAGTGAGTGTATCCTGTTCAAATTTTTTTACATTCCAAAAAACAAGTTTCTTTTTTCCAACTATGATTTTAACCAATTTTCGTTTGTTTTTGTTTCAGGTGAGTTCTATGGGATGTGGTATTTTAGTTTTTCCTGTATTCTTGGTTGAAAGTGAAGGAAAAATGAAATCAATATTTTTCATCGTTTTCTTCGCGGTTGTTTCTTTGGCTCTTGGACGATCGATTTATCGATTCTTTATGTCATTTGAAACTACACATATGCGAAAGTAGCGATTATTTGGAGGTTTATTTTTAGTCCCTTCAAAATCGATTATTTTTCGTGATCTCTTATAGTATATAAGACTTTACTATCTTCTATCTTGCCCTTGTTAAAATTGAGCGGCAACTTTTTTTTTTTTTTTTTTTTTTTTTTTTTTTTTTTTTTTTTTTTTTTAAAAAACTTGGCAATATTGGAGAAACGATATCTGGCGTTTTTAACGTACGAACCCTCCGAACTCACCCACCATACAGGAGCTAATGGGTAGGAAAAAAATTGGGAACTGTTTTTCTTTTTCCTCGTCTCCTTCTTCTATCTGTGCTCTTGACGCGTCGCATCAGCGCGGGCGGCTTCTTTAAGATCATATAGTAGACACCACCGCTAACATACATATACAGGGTGGGCCAAATTACTATCGCTGTAAAAAAAAAAAAAACAAAATAAAACAAAAATTCGGGTTTATTCTGACTGAATTAATTTGTTCAAGGGGTGTGTTTGGTTGAAAATGAGGTTTATGATACCCCTCCCGGTTCTGAACTGTAAAATAAGTAAAACGTTTTGTAAAATTAACAAAACCCTGTGAATTTAGCAAACAATTTCTTAAGTTTAACAATCTGTCTGGTTCGTTTATAAACAAAGATGTTTCCAAATCATCAATTCGCTCATTTTGTCAATTTTATAAAATCTCTTTTTTCGGTGTATAGGTATACTATCACAGGGTGTCGCTTAGTCGCATCAGCTCTAGATTTGAGGTTTATGCTGCTGTAAAAAAGATGAGGAAAGAAAAAATGGGGAAAAATAGGACGAGGGCAGGAAAAAGGAGTAAAGAAAAAAGAGAGAAGTATGAGAGAAATGAGTAAAAAAAAAAAGGGAAGGAGTGGAAACAATGAGGAAAAAAAAACAACTAACTCGGGCGAAGGGCATTAGAGGTCCCCGTCGTAAAAAAAAAAAAAAAAAAAAAAAAAAAAAAAAAAAAAAAAAAAAAAAAAAAAAAAAAAAACTAAAATTTTCCAAGACCCTCTTAGAAGTAAAGAAACCTTAATTTTAACGTTGAGGGCAAAAAACTGATACTGTGATGTAGGGGGGCTGCATAGAAAAAGGGGCCCAAAATCTTGCCTTTTGTTTCCAAAATATGGTGGTTCTGTTTTGGTCTCAAAAAGAGACGTGACTCATAACAAAAAGAAAGGAAAAGGCTCCGAAGCGGCTAGCTCAAAAAGAGACACACCGGGAAATTTCATCGCATCAGTCGCGGCACTCAAAAAAAATTTTTTTTGCACCCCCAATTTAAAATTTTGGCTCTTGACCTGAGTCTAAGTCGAGCCGATTGATCATTGTCTTTTTGTTGTAAAAATCAGAAGAGACACAAAATGCAATGCACGGCGGCGCAGAGTCTGTAAAAGGGTCGGTATATTTTGCTGAAAATTTTTCCCTAAGATCGTATAGTTCTCACCAACTCGCTCCATTTCCTCTACCCAGATTTCATTGCAGAAAGGGAAACCCAAATGCTATTGATTTTAACATGGGGTGGGTTTTTTCTGCTGTAGAGATTCCTGAGACTCAGATTCTGATGAGACAGGAAGAAAGGGGACATATGGGTGATTGGAAATGTGCGAAAAATATGAGCCCTCTTTCAAGGGACACTATAAAGAGTTTGGGACAGGCCCCTTTAAAGGGGGGGGGAGGAAAAGGGTTACAGATCAGCCCACCTCTTTAATAAAGAAAAATTCGTTTATTTTCGTCACACCCTGTATCCATACATATCGGCGCGACCCAAGATGTAAGGCATGCTGCATGTGTATTTGTGTTGTACTCTTCTGCGTACTGGATGGTGATTGCGAGGGGGGGTCGAGTCAAGCAAGCTGCTCCTCCATTTAGTACTTCGATGGTGGCGGCCTCGCGACCCGCGGTAAGTACTTACTTACCCCCCCCCCCCCCCCCCCCGGACCACAGGTCGTAGGGCTGGCGATGCGATGAAGGATTGGAGGATTAGTATTGGCGGTCGTAGGTCTTTGCGTCACGTGACCGCTCGACGAAAGCCTCTGGGTACGGATGAGCGAAGTGCTGGAGGGGGGGGGGGCAATGGATGGGGACAGAGGGAGAGAGGGCGTGAGAAATGTACTGATTTGGTATGACGTCATAGCTCACGACCCATCGCTTCGATTTTTTAATCTGAGGTCCCGGAGTGTTTATAAAGCCCAAAAAAATCGAGTACGGTCGTTGATGTTAACATATTCAAAAAAACGTCGGAGCGAAACTTACAAATGCACACTCATATTTTTGGATTGTCTGATGCCGTCGTTCGATAAATCGCACTCAGCAATCCGATCGTAATGTCTCAAAAAATCAATTGATTTCTGATTCAAGATCATAGCTGATGACCACAAAACTTTAATTTCGATTTTGGTTTTTTACATTTTTCGTTTTCCCCTGATAGACTTACAATAAGGCTCTTGCAAACTTTTGCTACACGGGATTGAAGAGTTGATTGTTGCATAAAAACCTGTAAAAATGACGATGAGTACACAAAAAAATCACGAAATTCACTCCCAGAATCGAGCTTAATGGCGGTTCGACGCAGGTATAATGGGATATTCCTTTCTAAATTTAGCCATATCTCTGCGTTTCCGTAGAGAAAGAGACATAATAAACAGGAATCTCCCATGATACCTGCGTCGCGTCGATCCGTCATTGTCATTACGATCTTGCCATTTGAGTATAGTTATGTAGGTTTATCACGGATTATTTTAGACTTTCTCAGTGTGATCTTGTGATTTCCGCTGGTTTTTACATCATAATGGACTATTCATTTTCTCACAGCAAAAGTTTGCAAGAGCCCCATTTCACTCCTGAAGAGTACACTTGACTCTTCAACCAATAATTATTGTGAGGGATGAAATTGTATGTCTTGTAATTTTGGAAAGAATTTCTCATAGGTCCATATTTTATGATTCGTTCCGTAGTTCCAAAAATAATTTTTTTCTCATAGTGTATCCTGTTCAATTTTATTACATTCCAAAAATCAAGTTTCTTTTTTCCAACTATGATTTTAACCAAATTTTCGTTTGTTTTTGTTTCAGGTGAGTTCTATGGGATGTGGTATTTTAGTTTTTCCTGTATTCTTGGTTGAAAGTGAAGGTAAAAATGAAATCAATATTTTTCATCTGTTTTCTTCGCGGTTGTTTCTTTGGCTCTTGGACGATCGATTCATCGATTCTTTATGTCATTTGAAACTACACATATGCGAAAGTAGCGATTATTTGGAGGTTTATTTGAGTCCCTTCAAAATCGATTATTTTTCGTGATCTCTTATAGTATATAAGACTTTACTATCTTCTATCTTGCCCTTGTTAAAATTGAGCGGCAACTTTTTTTTTTTTTTTTTTTTTTTTTTTTTTTTTTTTTTTTTTTTTAAAAAACTTGGCAATATTGGAGAAACGATATCTGGCGTTTTGAACGTACGAACCCTCCGAACTCACCCACCAGTACAGGAGCTAATGGGTAGGAAAAACATTGGGAACTGTTTTTCTTTTTCCTCGTCTCCTTCTTCTATCTGTGCTCTTGACGCGTCGCATCAGCGCGGGCGGCTTCTTTAAGATCATATAGTAGACACCACCGCTAACATACATATACAGGGTGGGCCAAAATTACTATCGCTGTAAAAAACAAAAAACAAAATAAAAACAAAAATTCGGGTTTATTCTGACTGAATTAATTTGTTCAAGGGCTGTGTTTGGTTGAAAATGAGGTTTATGATACCGCTCACCGGTTCTGAACTGTAAAATAAGTAAAACGTTTTGTAAAATTAACATAACACCCTGTGAATTTAGCAAACAATTTCTTAAGTTTAACAATCTGTCTGGTTCGTTTATAAGCAAAGATGTTTCCAAATCATCAATTCGCTCATTTTGTCAATTTTATAAAATCTCTTTTTTCGGTGTATAGGTATACTATCACAGGGTGTCGCATTAGTCGCATCAGCTCTAGATTTGAGGTTTATGCTGCTGTAAAAGAGAGTGAGGAAAGAAAAAGTGAGGGAAAAATAGGACGAGGACAGGAAAAAGGAGTAAAGAGAAAAAGAGAGAAGTATGAGAGAAATGAGTAAAAAAAAATAGGGAAGGAGTGGAAACAATGAGGAAAAAAAGACAACTAACTCGGGCGAAGGGCATTAGAGGTCCCCGTCGTAAAAAAAAAAAAAAAAAAAAAAAAAAAAAAAAAAAAAAAAAAAAAAAAAAAAAACCTAAACTAAACTTGTCCACAGACCCTCTTAGAAGTAAAGAAACAACTTAATTTTAACGTTGAGGGCAAAAAACTGATACTGTGATGTAGGGGGACTGCATAGAAAAGGGCCAAAACTCTTGCCTTTTGTTTCCAAAATATGGTGGTTCTGTTTTGGTCTCAAAATGAGACGTGACTCATAACAAAACGAAAGGAAAAGGCTCCGAAGCGGCTAGCTCAAAAAGAGACACACCGGAATTGCATCGCATCAGTCGCGGCACTCAAAAGAAATTTTTATTGCACCCCCAATTAAATTTCGGCTCTTGACCTGAGTCTAAGTCGAGCCGAGTTGATCATTGTCTTTTTGTTGTAAACATCAGAAGAGACACAATATGCAATGCACGGCGGCGCAGAGTCTGTAAAAGGGTCGGTATATGTTTGCTGAATATTTTCCGTAAGATCGTATAGTTCTCACCAACTCGCTCCATTTCCTCTACCCAGATTTCATTGCAGAAAGGAACCAACTGCTATTGATTTTAACATGGGGTTGGGTTTTTTCTGCTGTAGAGATTCCTCAGACTCAGATTCTGATGAGACAGGAAGAAAGGGGACATATGGGTGATTGGAAATGTGCGAAAAATATGAGCCCTCTTTCAAGGGACACTATAAAGAGTTTGGGACAGGCCTTAAGGGGGGAGGGAGGAAAAGGGTTACAGATCAGCCCACCTCTTTAATAAAGAAAGATTCGTTTATTTTCGTCACACCCTGTATCCATACATATCGGCGCGACCCAAGATGTAAGGCATGCTGCATGTGTATTTGTGTGTGTACTCTTCTGCGTACTGGATGGTGTGTATGCTCTGGTGTGTTGTGTTTTTCGTATACACATATATATACGATGCTTCCGATTTAAATAAACATAAGTCATAGCTCCCTTATACATTCACGATTGGGGGGGGGGGGGAGTGTGTAATGTCGTATGTATGAGTTGACAGAGAGAGGCAGTATATGAGAATTGTTCCGATCAAGCTTTAGCAGTGTTGCCATCCTGCATTCTATGAATACATGCAGTGTCACAAAGTCTCACAATACGCGAACCATTTGAGAGTAACAATTTTTCCCTTCCACTTTTTTTCAGTGGCGTAGCGTGCAAATGGGGCTGTTGCACACTTTTTCTAGAAGCAATTTAACAATTGATTCTGGTGTAAAAACCTCGACACAGTGGCGTCGCGTGCTGTTTGGCAACACTGTACTCTACCCATTTAAACTCATGTAAAAGATCGAATTCAGGGGGTGCACAGTGCACGCGGTAAATTCGATATATTGAATGCTTTTAAATGAAGGAGGCACATTGTTGCCAGATGGCACGCGACGCCACTGCCTCGACAAATGACGATGACAGCTCTATAATAAAATTCCAAAATCCACTAGCCTAAACCCGCAATAAACGCCGTGATTTGCGCGAGCGTAATGGTGGCGGAGGGCAGTAATAATGGGATATTCCTATCTTAATTTCGCCACTCTCTCTCTCTGATGTTGACAAGGATGATTCACAGAGTAATTAGTCATCAGAGTAATGATCCACATTCGATGAATGGTATTGTGACACCTAGTGAAACTGGTGTCACATGAAAGTCGTCTCTCAATGGTCACTTCTTGATGGAGTTACAGTTTATTGTTAGATGAGAATCTCCCATCATTATACTGCCCTCAGCCACCATTACGCTCACGCAAATGAAGGGGTTTATTGAGTTTAGGAGTGGATTTCAAAAGTTTTTAGTGCTATCATCGTTACTTTTCGAGATTCTTACACTAGAGAAGACCATTGAATTGCTTATAGCAAAATCGTGCAACAGCCCCATTTTGCAACGTTTTATTGTGTCCATGTAAAATAGACCTTTTGCGAAGGTGGTCGTTCACCGAACACCCGATAGTTCCTTGTTTTTCATGGGTTTAAATGGGCACAATGCAATGTTGCCACACTGCATGCTACGCCACTGATTTTCTCAGTGTGGTCGCGGGGATTAAAATTATTTGTCTAATGTCGCGCAGAGATAATAGATATACATGCATTTATAATAATATAGATAATCTAGAGAGGAAGGGACAGGAAGACAGAAGAAAATAAATACAGTTAACGACAAAATTCCTTGGCTGAATAAACACGCGGGAGAGCAAGCCTTATGCCTTTTGCTAAACAGTCCCACCGTGCCATGTGTGAAAGAAATGAATGAAACACGTGCTACGCTCAAAATATTCATACCCGTGTTCATACGGAGCGGTTGGGTTAGGCCCGAGAACCAAAAAAAAAGGTATCGCATATCATTTAACGAACAGATATTCACGCCGACAAACGATAGACAGAGTAAACAACAATCGTTTCGACACAGCAAGGAAAAGGGAGAGGCAAAAAAAAAAAAAAACACGTTGCCGATTAGTATGTATTGGTACATCGATTTTCCGAGAATGAAAAACCACCTATCTGCTAAATTGAAACTTTTTAGGAGCAGATAGAAATTTCCAAATACATTTAATGATATCTACGGTTTCATCAGAAAGTAGAGAAATGTCTTAGTTCCTTCTGGACCAATATCTCTTGTCGAAAGTCTTTCGTCAATACATTATGTATAGGTACATCGATTGTCCATGAATTAAAAACCGCCTGTCTGCAAAATTGAATCTTTTCAGGAGATTTAAAAACTCCACATTCGTTTAACAATAATGCGGTTTCATCATCAGAAAGTAGAGAAAATGTCTTTGTTTCTTCTGCTGCACCAATAATCAATATCTCTTGTCGAAAGTTTTTCGTTAATATGATAAAAGTGACAACTATGACGACTTTTTCGACTGTTCCAAATACGACTTTAAAATAGTTGGTCAACCATGGCTACAGTTGTTTTTGGAATAGTTTAATAGTCGTCACAGTCGTCACTGTTACCAAGGATACAAGTCTCTTTGTCTTTCTATGTATAGCTCTGTAGGGTCATTCCACAGTAAGCACTTGTGACACACGTAACTCTTTTCTCAACGTATAGGTAGTTTGAAGAAAAACCGTGTCATTTAATGACAGTTAATTTACTAACAGAGCACATTTCTTTCTGGGTTTTAAAAATTCAAAAATATTTATTGGTACCTGAAAGATATTATTTTAAAGTGTTATACGGGTGACACTGTTTCTCTGGAATGACTCTGTAGCCTATGCGTGACATTTATTTGATTCATTTGTTTTTATTAGTTGAAATGAGAAAAATATCGATTTATCGAATCACTTCTGCCAATAAGAAGAATGCTTTGACCCACTGGCGCAACCAGGATCTCTTCCATCTCTCTCGTTTCCCCTTTGAATGTATAAGTAGGAAAAGGACAGAAAGAAGGGGTTTTATCCCGTTGTCCATCCTTGTCTAACATACGTTTTTTAATGGAGAAAAGAGAGAGAGATGAAGAAACTCTCGGTACACTACTGTTTTGACCAGTACACTGAGGTGAAATTGGTAAAATTCGCTCGTGTATTTTCCTCTCACGTGAAATGGGAAAAACCGTTTTTCTCGTTAGTTCCTATGTAAGACAGAAAATCTTGAAAAGCAGGCGTGGTTGAGTCATGGACTTGAAAAATGATAAAAAGTAACAAAAATAATAGAGGCATCAACTGATTTGACAGCGTCACTATTTAATAGCAGTCATATTTCTGTCGCGGGTCGCCACCAACGCGAAAGGGTGTTGCATACCGATCGAGGGGCTCCTACTCCTTCATCGAGCAGAAGCGGCAAAAAAAAAGGACGCCTCGGGGTAATATGTCTTGGAGTTTATGATTCGGAAGAAAAGAAAGAAGGGAAAAAAAACTAAAATAAAAAGGGAGAAAGAATTTTCCGCAACTTCCCTTCCGGAATCTCGCCTCTCTACTTTTTTTTTTTTTTTTTTTTTTTTTTTTTTTTTTTTTTTTTTTTTTATCGCTAAGTTGTCTCAAATTGTCTCAAAGGAGACATTACACTTAACAATCGCTTTAACTCGACAAGCCGCTTTAAGCATTTTCAGTCACCTTAGACTTATTTTTCATTTTTTTTCTCTCTCTCTCTCTCTCTCTCCCTCCCTCTCTCTCTCCCTCTCTTCACGTTTGTCTCTCCTCCCCCCCACCCTCTTTTCCACTTCAAGCGGCAAAAAAAAAAAAAAAAGAATTACGTCCCCGGATAAAAGAAGGAAGCGGAAGTAAGGAGGGACTAAATAATTAAGTGGTTCAAATTAAAGACTTGTAATTATTTCATGAACGGCGCTTTTCCGCTCTTTTTATTTATTTATTTATTTTGTTTCTTTTTTCTTAATCCGGCCACTTTTTCATCCTTATTTTCCCTTAAATAAAATAAATCTCTGCTTTTGTGAGCGCGCGCGCTTTCGTACGGACGATAACCCCTACTTGAAGGTAACGTAACTTAGCGTAAGGGAAGCAAGGGGTTTTTGCGGTTATGTCGTTGTAGTTTTCAAAGGTGGGGGATTTTGAATATTTCGCAGTGGAGGACTTCAAATTTGCGTATAGTTGAGTATTATAGGATTGTGAGTTAGAGCTATGAATATTCAGCGATTTTTTATTTCTCTATACATCCTGATGTGTAATCGTATTAAGTAAAAACGCTCTTTATTTTAAGTGTCTACAGTCTACACGGTGTCAAGTGGTACACGGTTTTAGAATGCAGCTCCTGAGTAAAGTTGTGATGGCTATACTAACTTGCAAATGCACATGATTGATTTGAACGTACACGGCTGCATACCCAGCTCCTGAGTTGTGCATGATGGCAACTTGCAATACACATGATTTGAACGCACATAATTGCATACCCAGCTCTTGAGCCGTGTAGGCAACTTGCAATGCATCGGATCCCCCTCCGAACGTAGATGGTTGCATACCTAGCCCCTTAGTTGTACTGGCAATGCAGTGCGTATGCTTTCCTCGTTCACGTTCAACGGTTGCATTTGCCAAGCTCCCTAACCGGTAGGCAACTTTCTATGCATACTATTTTCTTATGAATGTATCTATGGTTGATTGGTTGCATACCCAGCTTCTATGTCAGAATTCAGTGTGTACAATAGTGTATATTTAAACAGTTCGATCTGGTTTCAAACGCGACGTTCTTCCTCTCATCTTCTCCTCTCCTTTTATCCTGTAGCAGGAGCTTTTTAAAGATCAAACGACATTTTTGAAGGAAGCGTTTGTCTGCGCGGCTGAAAGGGTGATAAGGGGGGGGGGTGAAGTGTTACGTCGCGCAAATTACATCACACGCCACTTTAGTCGCTGGGTCGCGGAGGGCGCGGTGTGTTCTTCTTACAGCGGACGAGGGAAATGATTAAATTTTGAGGTTAGGCGGAGGGGAGGAAGGTGTAGAAAGGACTTCAAGAAGCGCCTTTTCTAAATTGATATTATTTAAATCGGCAAAGTAGATGGTGACGAGAGGTGAAGGGAGACAAAGGGCTAAAGACCTCATCCTTTTGTGGTAGCTACAGACTATCAAAAAGATGCGGCCGCTGTGATGTCTCGTCTTGTCGTGCAGTGTTGCCTATCCTGCCTCTTTGAAGGCTCGACAAGGCCTGTGCGAAGTTCGTTGCATTGATTGAAAATTCGATGTTTTCCTGCCATTCAAATGGATTCGATTCTAATTGTTGATGTCAATCGATGCATCGAAACTCATTGTGTATCGATATTTTTCATTAAAAACAGACCTAAGCGTCGTATTTTCCTCATTAACCATCTCAAACGCATGAAAAAGTATCATAATCTCCAGTGATTTCTCATTTTTGACTTGTTAAAATTTAATTCGATGCATCGATAAAATTTCGATGTTTTTTGTACGTCGAACTTCGATGCACAAAACTGGACATCGCTCAGGCCTCGGCTCGACCTGCTGTTTGTTAAAGTTTTATTTCTATGCATCGAGATAACAGTTAGAGCGGAATAGTTAATGTCGTGTCCAGATTTATTCGAATCTTCCTTTGCATAGGTGTAGTATTCGATTTAATTGAATTAATAAAACGCTTCAAACGAATCAGATGCACCTTAAACATTGAATCTGGAGTGAGAGCTGCACAGAAAAAAAACGGAGGGCTTTTTGGTTGAAAAATGACCCAGCAAAAAGACTTTAGTTAAACCTACCCAATCTTTGTTTCGCCCTGCAAAATCTTTTCAGCCAGCCCTACAATTCATTTAGTTAGCTCTACTAAAATATTTACGGCTACATCATGTTTCTATTCCAAAGTTTTTGCCACCGCTAACAAAACGGTTTTTTTTTTCTTTTTTTCTATATGATGAGTAATCTATAATCATAATATGTGATCGCTGACAATCATAGGTTGCCTACTCAGCGAATGGGGCTCTTGCAAACTTTTGCTGTAGGGGATTGAAGAGTTGATTCTTGCATAAAAACCTGTAAAAATGACAATGAATTCTCTAAAAAATCACGAAATCCACTCTCAGAATCGGGCCTAACGGCGGAGAGACGCAGGTATCATGGGAGATTCCTATCTAAATTGAGACTTATTATCTCTGTGTTTCCGCAGAGAAAGTGACATATTAGACAGGAACCTCCCATGATCCCTGCGTTGAACCGCCATTACGATCTCACCATTTGTAGCAGGTCTGTGAGTTTATTACTGAATTTTAGACTTTCTTAGAGTGATTTTCTTGATTTCCGCTGGTCTTTACATCAGATTGGAATATTTATTTGCTTATAGCAAAAGTTTACAAGAGCCCCATTGTAAAAAAAAAAAAAAAAAAAAAAAAAAAAAAAAAAAAAAAAAAACCTACCAAGAAAATCGGCAACATCGCCCTGCTTGTCAAGCATAACCTTTTGATGATTCAATTTCAAAACCGCACCTTCGGAGTTTAAAACGGTAAGGTATGGGGGTGCGATATGTTTATGGTATTCAGTATTATAGTATTGCCCTGCTCTCTCTATATATTCTAACCGCGATTAACGACCAGGGTGGGAATGAGGGGGGGGGGTTCGTTTATATGACGGTGGCACCCTTTTAACGAAGTTGACATCGTTTTCACGAGGGCGTAGCGGAGGAGAGGGAGGGGGTAATTGTGAATTTAATCTAGTCGTGGTGGCGGTGCTGATATGTGTCGATTAGGCCGTGGTTGAAGGGTGGGTGAAGGGTGGGTGGAGGGTGGGTGGCCTAAGTAGCAAGGGGCGGGGGGTTGCAAATTAAAGTTCAAAGCGCATTTGCTTGAGAGTGAGTTTCACTCAGTCGCGGTGTTCGCGACAAGCTCCGTGACGAACATGCAGAACGACGCGCCCCCCGAGGCGGTCGTTAAACGATGACACCCCCTCTCTAAGCCCCCACCCCCGCTCCGCCCCTCCCCGGCGCGCCCTTTCGCGCTTTGTTGAAGGCAGGTCTCTTTGCGGGCGTGGGGGTTGATGATTTTGTAACTGAATCGATTCTGATACTATCCCGCAACGCACAGTGGTAGATTTTTTGAAGAAATGGAATGATCGATGGAATTTACCACACTATAGCTCGTTTCAGAAGTGTAGGCGGACCTAGACCGATAATCTTTGGAATTTGTCAACATCATTTCTGATATTACTCGCTGAAAATGAATAAAAATGAAATTGAGTGTTCACTTTTCAATGAGGAAAACTTTATAAACACAAAAGATTAAAGTCAGGGGCAAATTCGGTATTGATTTAAAGGAATAAAAAATGAAAATTCGCCAAAGATTATGGTTTTGGTCCGCCTACACTTCTGAAACGAGCTCTACTTGTGGTTGATTTTAATCTGATCATTTACTTCATCGTTAAACCGATCGTTAAAACTGTCTATGAGTGATTCTATTGGTCGAAAATTGTAAAACTTGGCCGTTGCTATGGTAACCATCGTTATAGTGTCTGTTTTTTAAAGGTTACTCATGAATAGCCTTTAAAAAGCGAGACTCTTAACGATGGTTACCATAGCAACGGTCAATTCTACAATTTTCGACCAATAGAATCACTCATAGACAATCTTAACGATCGGTTTAACGATGAAGTAAATGATCGGCCCGCTGAACTGGTGGCGGATTATTTACTTCATCGTTAAACCGATCGTTAAGATTGTGTATGAGTGATTCTATTGGTCGAATATTGTAAAACTTAGCCGTTGCTATGGTAACCATCGTTATAAAGTCCGTTTTTTAAAGGTTACTCATAAATAGCCTTTATAAAACGAGACTCTTAACGATGGTTACCATAGCAACAGCCAAGTTTTACAATTTTCGACCAATAGCATCACTCGTAGACAGTTTTAACGATCGGTTTAACGATAAAGTTAATGATCGGCCCGCTGGACGGTTTAGTAAACTCCACTAGACATCATTCTGATCAACGTTATCGCAAATGTCATTGTTTTACCTTTTACAGAGGAAAATTCTACATGAACTTTTGGAAAGTTTGGAATTTGAATTTAACACTGCTGCCTTCCGTTGGTCCCTTTGTGCGCCGAATTTGCATCATGATTATGATAATAAATTAGTCTCTTGATGACGGTGAGGGGCGAAGGGTTTTCGGAGCTCATCAGACGACGTGCGCGGTGTCTTTTGACACGGATCTCGAGGATGTTCATGACACTATTTAAACAAGTTACCGCAACAGCAGCGTGTGCGACTTCGCATTTGGATCAAATGCATATATACCCTTGAAAACCGGGGTCTTTGAAACCGCATCGAAAATATTAAGATCTCGTTTTTGATGCGAAAGCTGGGTTTTGGTATCTATCATTTTTTACATGATTAAGATTTAGACTAATTTTGTCTGCGTTGAAACACAGAATATTGCAAATTTTGTCCACAGGTCTATACAAAGGGGATAATATTGAAACAAACATCGGAAAATTTCACGAGTCACCACTTGTTTGCGAGCTATTGATTTGACGAATGCACGGAAAAAAATAATTTCTCAGCCCATACTAACCAGATGGCAGTGACGGCCCGGCTCGTGCATTTTGGCAGCAACGCACCCTCTCCTTTAAACTTATGTAAAAAAATCGAAAAATCGATACTTTTGCAAAGATTTAAATGGTAAAACACATGGTGTAATATGTACGGAGATTTTTAACAAGAAACGAAGAGTTTAATTATAAAACTTCTCAAATTCGGCAAATTATTGTTCTGACTTTTCCCTAATACAACTTAAAAAAAAAAAAAAAAAAAAAAAAAATGAAGACGTTCCCAAGAGGTTAATCTGGTTTTTCCAAAAACAGTAAAATCCCATGCATTTTTCGAGGATTCCAAGGGTTTATCCTACTTTACCCATCATGCACCACGCGTACATCTGTCATATCCATATCGTCTTGCATCGAACACACCCAAACATCATTACATTCAATCGCGCCTATCTTGTATTTACTTTTCGTTTCACGGCCGATTAATCAAAATAATTTCGACGATTTTTCCATCGAACCGAATAACAGGCTCCAGCTGGAAGGAACAGAAGGTACGGGGTCAGCTGACTGTTAGCGCTTGTAGCGTCAAAAATTCGAATGAGGGAAAGAGATGGAGAGAGAGAGAGAGAGAGAGAGAGAGAGAGAGAGAGAGAGAGAGAGAGAGAGAGAGAGAGAGAGAAGAGAGACAGAGAGACAGAGAGAAGAGAGAAAGATAGGGGGAGAGAGAGAGTGGTGGGGAGGGAGAGAGGGTGAAAAAGAGAGAGAGGGGAGGAGGAGTTGACGCAGACTCCTCGCCAGGGACGCAAGAATACTATATCTCGAGAGGGCAAGAGGAAGCCGGTGCCCCACTGGATATTGGATGACCCCACCCACCGAGTGAAGCAAATTAGAACGGGCAGAAATTGAGGCCGTCTAAACTCCCGGGTAAAATGTCCACGAAACATCAGGTGTGCTCTTCCAAAACTATCACCGCTACGCTTTAAATCAGAATCTCTTCGGAAGAGCATACCGGACGTTTCACGAGACCTTCTTTTCGAGACCGCCTCAATTAGGGGACACTTGGCACTTCGGAGGAAGAAAAAATGAAAATAATACCGGCTAAACATCTGCTGGGTTTGGATCCGATGCCGAGGGATAGACAAGGAGGGAAAGGAGTGTTGGAAAGGTGGGAGAGAGAGGGGAGAGAGAGAGAGAGAGAGAGAGAGAGAGAGAGAGAGAGAGAGAGAGAGAGAGAGAGAGAGAGGGGGGGGGGGAGGGAGGGATGTACCTATATACTTATACGACAGGAGGGAGTGATAGAACGAAAGAGAAACAAGTAATATGTATATCTATATATGTATTAAATGGATATTTTTTATATATTATGTATGTATGTAGGATCTGTTGGAGCCGAGCACATTTCATTTGGCTTCTGAGGATGCGTTTGCGCCGATTCGAGCATTTTGTATAAGAATTACTATGTGTTGGTGTGTTTACGAGCGCACGTGTAATTGTGTTAGTGTAAATGTAAATGTACAGAGACATCGAGACCATCTGCCTTTAAAACCCCTTTGGCCTTTCCCCCACCCCTCCGCTCCCTTCACCACCACCTTCTCTTGTGTCCTCGTCATATACTTATTCGCCGAACCACTTTGAAGAAAAAGTATTCTGCTTGTCAACCGAGGAATTGTTATCAGAATAATTCTACAATCAATACCCCAATAATTCTTTAAAACATATAGTGACAATAGGTCTATTGCAAACTTTTAACAATTAAGAGTATTAAATCTAATGTAAAATCGCCTGAGAAGTCCATTGGTGGCATCAGAAAGTCATAAAATGCAAGAATAAACTCACGAGAGGCGTTTAAAATCCAAGATGGCTGAGAAATATCGAGTAACCTGTATGCATGCACCACGAGCATCCAAGGATAGCCAACCTCACAATATCGATCTCAACCAATCACAGCGTAAAAAAATACATAACCTCTACCTCCATTGAGGCTTTCAACGTTGGCCATCCTTGGATGTTCACGGTGCATGCATACAGATTGCTTGATATTTTTCCGCCATCTTGGATTTCATTAAACGCCTCTTGTGAGTTTATCATTGCATTTTATGGCTTTCTGATGCCACCAATGAATTTTTCAGGTGATTTTACATAAGATTATACACCCTTAATCGTTGTTACAAAAGTTCGCAACAGACCCATTCTATGAGATTTAGACCAGACTCTGATGGAAAAACCAGAATTTTCTGGTTAAGCGATAGAAATTCCTCGGTTGACATATTGCTGGGCTTCTGTTGGTAATATTATATGAACTAACCTATAAATTCTCGCAGAAATTGTTTGGTCTCGAATTTTTGTAAAATCTCAAAACTTTTTCAATATGCTCTTGTCACAAGAATATGATTTTTTTTTTTTTTTTTTTTTTTTTTTTTTTTTTTAAATTATAATATTTTTACTACGGTCCATATTCAGCGATGCTCATTTTCGTCCACAATAATCATCGCTTCAAATCTATATAAACATGTATCGCTTGTGATATTTTCTACGGTGGTTGGATTTGCTTTGCGGGTTTCCATGATTTATAGCGTGGCGCGAGCATTGCATGAAGCGCTTGTTTAATATCAATTACTGTAATTAGCCCTCTCACTTGAGGCGATTAATTATTTTGATTAGGTTCCTTCTTTTTTTCTCTTCTTCTTCTTTCTTTCTTGCTCCCCCCTCTCTCTCTCTCTCTCTCTCTCTCTCTCTCTCTCTCTCTCTCTCTCTCTCTCTCTCTCTCTCTCTCTCTCTCTCTCTCTCTCTCTCTCTCTCTCTCTCTCTCTTTGTGGTAAAATTTTATCGGTGTTTCCCTTTTTTTTTTTTTTTTTCTCGCTCTCTCCGTCGTTTTCCCTTTAATTAATTTAATACTTATAACCTGCCCGCTCCTAGACAATTTCGTCACCCTTAACACGTAATTAATTCGTCATCGTCTGGTCACGATTATTTTGTCACCTAGAGGTGGAAAAAAAATTTAACGGCAACGAGATGGACCTACATTAACTTAACAATTTTGCAGAATTACTTTCTGGTATCTTCAATCAGAGTTTTGGTATTGCTTAAAATACTTTTTTATCATTCAATATTACTCAAAACAATGATTTCATGTTTACTAATGCCAGAAAATACTTCTACGAAATCAGAAATGAAGAACTAGGAGCGCGATTTAGAGACAGCGGTTTTAAACATGTCGTTTAACTGAGAAAACGCGGAATTAGACATATGGTGGCCTAGAGATTGTTGACATATTTACTGTGAGTAGCGACTTGAAGGTGCGGAAACTATCGAAAGATGTCAACTACCATGTCATTCAAAAAACCAGTCACGATCAGAATGATGGCCGAAACCAGGAACGCGGTTTAGAAATGGTGGTGACATTAAAGATGTCAACTGCCAGTCATTCAAAAACCGGGCATGATCAGAGAATATGGTGTCCGAAACCAGAAACACGATTTAGAAATGGTGGTGACACGAACAACCACGGCGTTCAACCGAGGAAACGCAGAATCGGAATGGTGGCCAAACCTCAGAATCCCACCATCCACAACTCTTCGCTCGACCTCCAACACAATAAAATAAAAAAATAAAAAAACCGGTCCCCGCTATGTCATTCGAAGAGCGTGTGTCATTCGTCCTCGTCTAGGGGCGGGGCAATCTCTCCGAGGCCGCAGCGACCGGCGACAACCAATGACAAAGCCTCGAGCCGGGTTTCTAATGACATTCGCTGGCAGTCACACATAATAATCCGGCCGGAGAGGACCAAAACGATGGAGGAAGGGGACTCTCAATCGAACGACAACTTGTCCGATGCCCCCATTGGAGAGTCCCAGCTGTAAAATGGTGACCCCGGTGACAGAATTAGAGACACAAGGCCCCTTTTTTTCCTTTGTCATCTCGGGTGTATCTCCTCCGTTGTATTGTATTATAAGTCCGGGCCTCGAATCCCTGCGGCACTCGGGCGCCTGCCTTGCGCTCTCTTTTCTCTTTCGATCGACCAGTCATGCGGAAGATAATACCCTGACGCAGGGACTCACTCGGAGAGTGAGCATGAGTATACATCCGTAGCCAGGAATATGTCTTTCTCTCTTGTAGCCTGTTTGAATGCATGTGTTAGAAAAGGACATAAACACAGGCTGAAATCACGTGACAGCCACTATAGCCATCATTTTCTAATGCATACGTTCAAATTTGGTAAGAGAGAGAAAGGATATGAGTGTGAGTGTGCGAGCGGAGCCAAAGGGAATTAGAGACAACAATGTGGCCCCTAATTTGTGACGAGTTGGGGATGCTGAGTTTTTCGATTGCCGCGTTGGCGCTCATCTCCACTCGAAAATAATAATAATAAAAAAAAAAAAGTAGAAGAAGAAAAAAAAGAGGACAAGGGACACAAAAGGACCACGTCGTTAGAAAAAGGCTGGGATTAGACCAAAAAAAAAGAGAGAGAGAAAGAAGACGAGAGAAAAGAATGAAATAAAATAGCAAACTCACTCTCTCGAATTGGAACGGTTTACAGCGCAGAAAGGAACCAACTGCTATCGATTCCCAACATATTAACAATTCCTTTCTGACATGAAGCCGTCCGCAACACCAATTCAAAATGGTGCAGTCTATTTTTTTCCCTCCCCCCCCCTAAATTATTATCACTTCCACCACCGAGGCAAGGGATGTCGGGAGAGGTCGGGAGATGCACCCTCATCAGAGGACAATAAGATGTCCTTCACGCTACCGATTGTTCGGCTGATATGTAATACAAATACATGATTATTGATACATCCTCCCTTTTTTCCCATTGGCAAGGCCCCGGTCCTGCCTGCCGTGGGAGGAGGGGTTGGCCCTCTTCTCCGGATAAACAATGATAAGTACCTCCGTCTCTTCTATCGCTCTCTTTCTCTCTCTCTCAGGCTCTCGTTGGTTCTACTTTGTGTGTGTGCGTCTGTGTGCGTTCGAATCATAATTTGTCCTTTCATCTCTTTCGGATGAGCTTGACAAAAGGAGATAATAATGGGAAATTAGGAGGGGGGAGTGGATGAAAATTGAATAGGGAAGGAGGGATTTTTTCGATTTTGTTGTCCCAGTGTCGAGTGGAAGAGTCCTCGACCTTATATAAAAATCATCTTCTGAGGAGCATGCACACAGCTTTTTTGATAAATCGAGCGTTAAAAGATTTACCTGCTGTATCTACCTACTGTAACCCCCCCCCACCATTTTTTGGTTTTCTTTTTCGTTTGTAGTGTGAATCTTTTTTTTTTTTTTGCCTCTCCAATTTCCGTTTTTGATCTTGAGTTTCGCTTTCGCTGCGCCCGGGAACAATGGTGAAATCAGCCTTAGCGCAACGAATTTCCTACTTAGCTGTTTGCAAATAAATACCGCGCTCTCAAAAGGAAAAGGTATACGTTCTATGGTCGGTTCAATGAGGGGTCTTTGTTGTCGTGCGACCAGGTTTCAAATATTTTGAAAGGTGCGTTTTTCAAGATTTATCCCTCCTCATCTTCTGGCGACCTTTTGGGACCTTGTTTTTCTTCTTTTGATGGATTTTTTGTCGTGCGGATTTCTGTATCATTCTCTTTCATAAGACTTTAAGCTTACAGTTCTGACTAAGTTTTTGGACAGCAGCACTGAAGGAGGAATAATGTGTCCTTCAAACCAATCTTTTGTTTGTTGAAAATCGACCCCTACATTGAAAATCCAGTGTCTTTCGCTCCGATGAGTCCATATTATAAAATGCGTTTTTGAATTTCATTTTTGCGACCCTTTTTTCTCTTTGTTTTGTTTTGTTTTGTTTTGTTTTGAGAATTTCATTGATGGCTTTTTCTCGATGGAGCTTTAATATCATTCCCTATGCATCCGAGGGCCGTTGGTCCAATCGTAATCCGCGACTGGAATTTGAGAAGTTTGTGTTTCCGTTTTTGGCTAGCCGCAGCAGATGTTCGAAACCATATCTCTCAAAATCACCCCCCTTTCTCTTTCTCTCTGCCTCCTCCTTCGCAAATCTGGTGCCATGTCCACTCCGATGAGTTCAAAATATGATGTGATATTTTCTTTCACATCCGTGAACGCTTTGTGATTTTGAGAATATTGCAGAGAATATTATAAAGTGGTCTGAATCAAATTCCCTATTAGGCTGTTTATTCGTCGTTGAAAAGTGTTTTGTAGAACCTATGTGTCGTATCAATTGATCTCCGGAGGTTTCTAATTCCAATTCCAAACAAACTCCTGCTCTATGGATGTATTTATTTCACTATAGAGCATTTAACCCATATATGCCTTTTGGATCGTTAACGACCCACTCATATAATTTTTTTTTTTTTTTTTTTTTTTTTTTTTTTTTTTTTTTTTTGACCAAATTACAGTAAATTTTTCCTAATTTTACTCATAAATCAATGTTGCGATCTTTCAGCATGACGTAAGTATCATTCAGCTGGACCAGGAAATTTCACAATTTTTAATTTTTCAATTTTTTTAACTCCAAGACTCTTTTTGAGAAAAACACCAAAAAGCACCTAAAAGTAATGTTCAAATAAAGTTGGGCAAATATGGGTTAATCCTATGGACATTTTATGTTGTAATAAACCAAAGAATTCATAGGACTGTTTTCTGATTAAGAATGTTACGTCCTCGAAATAACGTATCGAGCGTGGTTCCAACACAAACTTTACTGAGATTTATTACATCATACAAAGAATGAAACATAAAGGTAAATTTTAGCATCGCTTTAACTTTGACCGTGATTATCCAAAAAAAAAAAAAAAAATCATCAAAAAAGCTCGCGGTCTTCTGAATTACTGTACCCTTTTCACGCAGTCTCTTTTCATTTTTCGCATAAAGAAGAACTTAATATTTCAGGGATCTATAAGTGATTTTTTGATGATTTTGAAATAATCAAGATCAAAGCTCAAGAGATGCTATTTACACGCGAAGTTGAACTTTAAAAAAGGTCCGAGTAAAAGGTTTTCCCCACTGAAAAATAAAGAGTTCTGAATTGAACTATTTACACAGATAAACGTAAAAGTATATAGACAGCTCTTCAAAACTTTTCGTTTAACTACTTTCAATAGTGACATTACCTCCGTGCCGAGTTAATTAATTATTTTGCATGGTAGGTAAAACTTAACGGTCCTCAAGTGTTGTGGAAAACTGTCAGTTTTACTACTTAAAATAGTGAAATTACCTCTGTGCTGAGTTAATGGAACTATTTTAGATAGTGAAACTAACAGTTTTTAAGTGTTGTTGATACATTTAAGTATATGTAATTAGTTAAAATCACTTTTTTTGTTCAGTGCACCGACATTCCTAATAGTTGGATCTTTGTTATGGGTTTAAATGAGTAACATCCAACGTTACCATGATTCCACGTTTTGGGCCCCTACTCGAAAAATCTCGGTATTTCTATTGATATATCGCATGAAAAAGCTTCCTTTCTCAAAAGCCGGAGGCGGCCGGCGGCGCAGCGGCGGGACGGTTTACAAACAGGATAAATTTGCGCGGTTCATTATTTCATCACCCGGACCATCAGTTCTGCGGTCTCCAAAATATTTGAGAATCCTTCTTTCCCCCTTACCCCCCCCCCCCCTCTTCGGAAGACTCATCCCTGCCTCCCTTTACTGAAAGGTCCTGAGGGATGAATGTCTAAAAGGAAGGAAGGATAGGGTATTTGGAGTCATAGCCGTAACCAGGATATTGTCTTTCTCTCTCTTAGCCCATTTGACCGTATGCGTTAGAAAAGGATGAATAAAGTGTCTGTCACGTGACTGCAGCGCCTATTTCTGTCCTTTTCCAACGCATTCATTCAAATGGGCTCAGAGAGAGAGAGAAATACAATATGCTGGGGAGTGAAGAAGCAAGGGCGCAAGTACCTTGAAATGATATCCGTCGAACGAGAGGAATATTCCTGGAGCATCATCAGCGAGCGAAAATAAACAAATTAAAGTCAGCCCGCGAGACCCATAATGCATCTGGACTATCAGGATTCAGGAGCGAGCTCGCTCCTGCCACCCTGTCCCTTCGGCTGACCGACACGCTCTATAAGAGTCGGCGATGCCAAGTTTAAGATGATGTTCCTGTTCGATACATTTTAGTCTCCTTCGCTGATAGCGATACACTTCTGTTTGAAATACATTGAAAACGTGTCGTTGTTGCTTTAATGAGGTAATTGGTGCTTGCAACAACTCAACTCATTTCATTTAAAATATGTTGGAAAAGCGTAATTGTTACATTAATAGAGGTGACGGGTGCAACAGCGTCCATACTTGAATGTAATTTATTGGGAGAAGTGTCATTGTTTGGTGCAACAACGTCACTACTTTAATGTAATTTACTGGGGAAAAAAGTCGTTGATACATCCATCGCCTCTACTAATGTAACAATGACAGCATTCCAATGCATTTTAAAAGGGTTAAGTGTCGTTGTTGCACCAATCACCTCATTAAAGCAACAGCAACACTTCTCCACTGTAGGTATTTTACATGGGAGAAGTGCTGGTGTTGTTGCACCCATAACTGAATTAATGCAGCAGTGACATTTCTTCATAATATTTTACTGGGAGAAGTGTCTTTGTTGCTCCAATCCATACACTTTATGTATTGCACTCAGTCTAATTAATACAACAAAGACACTTGTCCAATATATTTTAAATTGGAGTCAGTATCGTTGCACCCATCAGCTCTTTTAATGCAGCAACGACACTTCTTCAATGTATTTAAATTGGGTAAGTGTCGTTGTTACACCAATTACCCCATTAAAGCAACAGCGACACTTCTTCTCTGTATTTTACGAGGGAGAAGTTCTGTTGTTGTTGCACCCATACTAACCCAATGAATGCAACAACGGCATTTCTGGGAGAAATTTCTGGGGGCATTTTACTGGGAGAAGTGTCTTTGTTGCTTCAATCCATGCACTATTGCACTCCATCTAATTCATGCAACAACCACAATTCTCTCCAATGTATTTGAATTGGGAGAGAGAATGCGTTCCATTAATTAAAGCAATACTTATGGGTATACAACAATGATATTTCTCCAATGAATAAACTATGTAAGTACATTGGAGAAGTGTCGTTGTTATATTAATTAATTAATGGAGGCGTTAGGGGCAACAACGACACTACTTCGATTTAAAATACAACGGAAAAGTGTCATTTTTGCACTCTTCGATTCAATTCTCATTTCGACTTCATATATTATGAACTGCATGGCAGCAAGGCCTGTTACTCAAGTTCCTTCGACTCAAACTTGCGCATGAAGGGGGGGGGGGAGGTAAGGTCGCGCTAATTGTCGAACCCCCTTCAATTAAGTTACGTGTGTAACCCTATTAGCCCCGAGGGCTGGGATCGGGGAGGGAAGTAATTGTGAGCGGAGGGGGTTAGAAGGGACAGATGAGAGTGCAGAAGGGGGGGAGTCAGGGTCCGGGGAAATAACAAACTTCACCTTCTCGCGAAACTGCTCATCCACCTTGGAGCAACTATAGAAAGTGAAGATGAACCATCCCTCTGACATTACCCCCCTCGGATATTACCCCCCCCCCCCCTCACTCTTCAATCTCCCGCGCAGTCCTTTGCTGTGACGCGAAACTGTTGTCTTCGGATCTTCTGCGGCTGAAAATCGACGGCGAAACGGTCGGGTAAGCTAACGGGCGCACAGTGGGATAGATTGTAGGCCGTTCAGATATCCGGTATGTATAATTGTAGATATTCGGTATGTAGAATTGCAGAGTCACGTTTCAATATATTGTACGGTTAATCGTATGAATTTGTTTGATCCATAGATTGAACAATGTTTTATCATGAGTAAAAAATAAATCAAGGGAAAAAGTGGTATGAAGAATAATTGAGCCGTTTGAAGGGAAAATAGATTAGGGAACACACCGCGAACACTTTTTCACATCAAAACTTAATCCGGGGGGCCCTAGATCCCCTTTCAAAATTCTGGGGGAGACCCCCTATAATATTCTGGGGGAGCCCCCAATATTACTCTAGGGGATACCCCAGACCCTCCTTAAGCGGATAATTTCACAGGGCTTGTTGCAGAATTTTTTTTGCAAATTAATGCAACAAATTTCCCAGTTTCAAGATCTTATTTTTGAAAAATTTGGCTGATTTGTAATTTTTTTCAGTGGAAGTATTATTAATCAGTAGATAATCAGTATCAAAGCTCTGTTTTGTCCCTTTGTGCTCCGTCAAAATTCGCCGATCCCCCTCAATAGGGGTGAATTGGTGGAGGGGGGGGGGGGTCGTAGCCTCCTCCGCGCGCTCGGTCATGTTGACCCAAAGTACTTGCGAGTAGGGAGGGCGGTATATACTCGTATATTTCACGGCGAATTATTAATTATCATCCCTTGCTAGTCGCAACTCTCTCTCTCCCTATATTTCTCCATCCAGGAGTATCATTTCTCTGACCCCCCCCCCCAGTCATCCCACCCCATCCCCTTTTTCGTAGGTCACCGCGGTCTCATCTTCGCATATTTCGCTGCCCTGGCCCCAGCTTTTGCGCCTCAATTTGTTTAATGCGCCCTTCCTCCTCCCCCTCTCCGTCCCCCTCCCCCTCTCCCTCCCACCCACCCCTCTACGACCCGTAGTGGTTTGATTTCCCTCCCCTCCCCCTTTTTCCCTCGCGGTGCGGTCTCTTGGTCGGACCCTGATTTCTCGCGACCCCTCCCATCACAATTAAAGTGTCCGCCCGCCTTATGAAAGTAAAGTTCGGATCGTCTATATACGTATGTCTTCCATCGTAGTAGACCGGGGAGGGGGGGATTGGTAAGGGGGGGGGTTAAAAGGGGGGGTTTAAAAGGGGGGTTTAAAAGGGGGGTATTGGCTTCGAAGGCGGAGCGGTAGTGTCTTCTGGGTAGGCTCGTAGGCCAATGCGAATCCCGCGTCAAACTAAATAACCGCGGAAAGAAAAAAGGTGTGTTCGTTTTCCTCTGTTTTGGATTTTACCGGCGCTTTATGGTCTGAGATCGGAAAAATCGTGGCCACAAAATCGGTGAAAATGTGTCATCGAAAATCATCGTCTTCGATCTTTTTTAACCCTTTGTCTCCTGGCGGTACAAATTTGTACCACCAAATTAACATGGTTTTAAATGTAGTTTCAAAAACATCATTATTCACATCAAACTAAGCGAGAAAAGTTCTTTCGATTCATTGGGATTGATAAAAAATTTGTAAGAAGGGTTTGTACTAAACCCGGGTTTAAAGGGTTAAAGTTTGATTAAAAACTTTCCTTGTAGAAACATTTGTATAGGTTTAATTGCCTGTTAAAAGTATTCACTGTAATTAAAACTGATATTGAATGTTTGTAAAAGATAAATTAATGAGAAATTCACATTCTGATTTTTGGCCGTTTTTTTATAATGACATTTTTCAATTCGCCGATGGCTCAACCGGTTGAGAAAAGATGACACTGTTCAGTTCAGTGTATGACTGTAATGTGCAAAAGTATGATCTGATCTTAAATTTTTTCTCAATCAGTGGAAACGCCGTTTAATGAATTAAAATATCCGCAAGTTTTTTAAAGTCATCGATGACTCCACCGCACCGGTTGAGAATTAAAAGATTGTACAGATGCAAGTATTTTCGATGCATTACAGCCATACATTGAACTGAACTGTGTAATCTTTTCTCAACCGGTGGAATCATCGGTGAATTGAAAAATTCCATTAATTTATATACGCCAAACGACAATTCTACCTTGGATAGTGAATGAATCTAAAAGGGAAAGGTGTGACTATTGTTAGTGTGTCTGCTACATCAAAAAAATTCACCGACTCAAAATAAAATCCAGACAAATTTGTATATACTAACTGAAGGAGTTTAGACCTATTTAGCTTAGATTCATACATACATCTGGCTTTGTGACGAAAGCGGCTTAGCGCGGTTGATTCGATTGGTCATTTACAAACCGCAACACGCAAATGTACAAAAGATACGATTGCCGAGTCGATTATGGAGCAATAAAATTGCGCATTGACGTCATGCGGGTGCAAATTTATTTATAGGTATGTAAGAGAGGTGGAGACGTTGGTAGGTAATTTGAGCGGAATTTCACCGCTCTTAAATTTCATGGATCATTAATTGTTGACCATGGGCCAGCCACGGTCTCATTTACGTATGCAAGTATACCCAGCGGTGGGGATATGACTATGGGGTTGGTGTTAAAAAAGGAGGGCTTCAATGAAACATACTTACTTGTTACGCTGAAAAAAAAATCTAGAATCTAGATGAGAAAGCAATGAAGCGCTTTACACGGAGAAAAAACTTCGGTTCATATGGAACACCGAGGGTGTTCGGTTCCAGTAATCAAAGTTTTCAGTTATGAGTACCGAACTTCAGTTAGGAGTAATGAAGTCTCCAGTAGGAATAAAATGTGAGTCGGAGTATTGGTCACACTTACTGAAATATTCGGTACTCCTAACTGCACGGAAAAAAATAGTTGGTCAGCATCATGATGACTAATTATAGTGATTTCTGCGCCTGCCAAAAAGATGGTAAACTTCACCACATATTGGGTTTAAAAGAACAAGTTTCTAGTCCATTCAACCCGATATATGGTCAAGTTTACCATCTTTTTGGCAGGTGCAGAAATCAGTCAAAGCTTACCAACTATTTTTTCCGTGTGAAGTTCGGTATACTCACAACCGAAAACTTCGGTTACTGTAACCGAACATCTCGGTGTTCCATATGATCCGAAGTTCAGTTCTCATAACCGAATGTTTTTTCTTTTTTCCCCCGTGTAGAATCGATAATTATCACATTTTATAGATCCGTACAAAAAGCAACTGACCTATATGCGTTCCATTTTCGGTCCTCCTTAAAATTTACTTCTTCGATGAATTTACAGTATTTCTCGATGCGGCATATAGTAAAGATTCAATTATGTTCGGTGGCCGATAACTTCTGAACACGTCTCAATTTTCTTCGCCCTTTTGAAGGCATCTTTAGGGGCGAGAAAAGTGAAGAAAAAAGAGAAAGAAAGAGAAGAAAAAATGAAAGTTCCGAGATCGGGTGTGTGGAAAGGGGAAGAAAGAAAGTTCCTTGAAAAGCTTTCTTCGCAACTTTACGAACCTCTCCTCAAGTCCAATATTTGCCGAGGAATTCTTTTTTATGTTTCTTTCGGATGTTACCTGCTTATTTTATTTATTTGACTTGCCCCTTGGTGTAAGTTGTTGATGTTTTTTTTTTTTTTTTTTGAAGGAGAGGTAAACTTTTTGACCGATCCTTGAGTCAATGAAACAAGTGATGAGAAGCACGATCCGACGAAAGGAAAGGGGTGGAAAGGGGGGGGATGGGGCGGGGGGATGGGGCGGGGGGAAGGGGCGGACTTAAAGGAGGGCGTTTGACAAGAATAACTTCGTTTATTTTCTTACTCTTTTCACAGCTTCATTTTTTTCCCCCCGCCCTCAAAATCTTCCCACGGTTTTCCCGCACTTCCTCCGTTTTCACGACCGTGTTTTCCTTGGTACCGAATGATTCGCTGGCAGTATAATTGGACGGTGTTGGGAAGAAAAGCCCCTTGATGACATAAATGGGGGGGAGGTCTTTTTCGACCCCAGCCTGTTCTTTTTTTTTTTTTGTACGATAAAAGTTAGAGCTTCCGCTTTGTTTATACGTCGCAGGCAAATAACAATTTTAGGCAATTTACAATCGGCTTGCAATTAAGTTTATTTTTCAACTGATCCTCTTTTTTTTTTTTTTTTTTTTTTTTTTTTTTTTTTTTCAGTTTCCTCCAAGCAGTAACCCTGCTTTATTTTATTCTAATAAACCCTGGAGTTTATTTTATGCTAAATGTACATGAAAAAAATAATACATACTTATTTCAGTAAACCCCGTCAGGGGTTTACTGCCCTAAATTAAAGTTAAAAAAAGAAAGAAAGAAAGAAAGAAAGTTGCAGTAGTAATTTTCGTGCCCCCCCCCAGAAGCCTCAAATTTTGCCTTTTTTCAATAGAAAATAACTCGAAATTGCTCCCGCCGACGCGACGCTTCAAATTTCAAAATTTTACAGGCGTGCCCCCAGAAAAATTTTCTGGATCCGCCACTGAAACCATGTGATTCAGCGGTTTTTTTTTCTTTTTTTTTCAAAATTCATATAAATTGACATTAGAGATGCACAAAATAGCAGCTCAAATTTGAATCGAGGAGTTGCATGAACTTCATGAGACCGTCTCGGAAGGGTCATTTCGCGAGTGCGGTCTTCCAGCAATAACGTATTCATGATTCCCTCCCTTGCTCCGACTATCCTTCGTCCTTTTTTTATTTATTCACGCTCTTCTTTTATTTTTTATTTATTTTTTTTATTTTTTTTTTTTATAACTGACCTCATATCAACCAAAAGATACTCTCAAACAATTTTTTTTTCTCCGTTTTTTTGCGGCACTCACCGTTTAATTTCTTTCTGCCGGAAAGCCGCCCTGTCTCTCTCTTCGAGTGCGCAAACCCAACTTCCGTCGAGAGTCGAGTGTCGACAGAGCTCTCTGAGTCTGATGCAACCCGACGCACAGAGTTGCATACAGTGACTGCGTGTATGCAACTGTATTACAGTCGGATCCTGGAATTTGTCCAAAAAAAAAAAAAAAAAAAAAAAAAAAAAAAAAAAAAACTCCATGTAAGTAAATAATTCAGTCTGATAGCACTGTTGCCTTTGTGACCAAATCGGGGAACCATGTTATCCCTTTCGAACACGAATCATGAAAAAAGTGTCACTGTAATCTGAAACCTATACCATTTTAGTGAACGAACTTTTCTCATATGTTTTCATGCGCCAGTCAATTTGTTCGAATTCCCATAAGGCTCCATGAAAAATGTCGTCCCTTGTATCTTGTATGGGACACTGAGCGAAAGGGTTAATCAAATGAAGGGTGTATTCCCTGATTTGGTCTGGTCAGATTGCCGGCGTATGTGAGTGCGGAGCAAAATATATAGTATAGCGCTATCTGAATCAGAGCTACCGTTTTGCGTATATTTAATTAATGACATTTTTTTCAATTAGCCGATGATTCCACCGGTTGAGAAAAGATTACACAATTCAGTCCAGTGTATCACTATATTGCACGAAAATATTCTAATCTGCGATCTCTTCTCAATCGGTACAATTGCCGTTAAATTATTTAAATATATCCGCGAGTTTTTCAAAGTCATCAACGACTCCACCGGTTGGGAAAAGATTACAGATGCGAGTATTTTCTTGCATTGCAGTCATACACGCAACTGAAGTCTGTAATCTTTTCTCAACCGGTGGAATCTTCGGTGAATCGAAAAATGTCATTATACGCAAAACAGCAGCTCTGTATTGTATATAGATTATACTGTATACATAGCCGTAGCCAGAATATCGTATTTCTCTCTCTTTAGTCCATTTAACCGCATGTGTTAGAAAAGGACAGAAAGAGGGGCTGAAGTCACGTGACAGTCCCTATATCCATCCTTTTCTAACACATGCATTCAAATGGGCTAGAGAGAGAGAAATACAATATCCTGGCTACGGCTTTGTACATATATAGCCCCATTTTCCACTGAGTGGTGTTTTTGCTCAAAGAAGGGATGAGGGGGGGTGAGTGAGGGGGGATCAAATCGGAGACAAGGTGCAGGTCAAAGAAGGTTGCGGGGATAAAGGGAACTAACAGGAGATAACGGTGCGGAAAAAAATCCCTTTCCCGTAGGAGGAAAAAAAAGTATGAAAATAAAGCGGCATTTTTCTGTTGGTAAGCCCCTTTCCATATCCAACGAGACAGATCCAGGGACGCGTCGCATCGCGCGGAGCTGAAGTGTTCTTTACGCGGAAAAAGAGTGCGCCTTGTAAATAGATAACCAGCTTCACTTCCAGCGCCCGCGCGCCGTAATGCGGAAAAGATACTGCCCGCAATGCATGTAGCGACGAGCGAATACACCTATATTGTTGTACGGCTTGTCCGGTCGTTGGAACTTCAAGAGCCTGTGATACAATGAATTATTTGTGTAGGATACCGCATTTTTTCCCCCTACAACTTCCTCACTGTGAATGCTGAGTATATAGCTTGAGCAAATATCACTCGTTACCCCACTGAAAAAAAAAAAAAAAAAAAAAAAAAAAAAAAAAAAAAAAGATTACTCAACAATAAGTCAACCAAACCTTCGCAAAAATGGTCTATACAGGTCCATAAGGTCCAAAACCAATTCCCTACCCCATTCCAGCAACAGAATATCTTTGCTGGAATAGAAAGTAACTTGAAATATAGTTATACTCCCTGGGGGTATATGTCTGAACCAATGATAAGCAGGGGCGTGCCGTGGGGGAGCATGTGGTACCTTGCCCGGGCGGCACTATCAGGGGGGCGGCAAAATCAGGGTGAACAACCAAAAAGTTATCAAATTTCAAAATGAATTTCAGAGGGCGGCAAAATCAGTTCGTAACAAAAAAAAAAAAAAAAAAAAAAAAAAAAAAGGTTATCAACAATTATAATTTTGTTCGCGGAGGGCGGCAAGATTGCATTCTTGCCCCCCCCTCTCTGGAAACCACGGCACGCCCCTGATGATAAGTCAACCAAACCTTCGCAAAAATGGTCTATACAGGTCCATAAGGTCCAAAACCAATTCCCTACCCCATTCCAGCAACAGAATATCTTTGCTGGAATAGCAAGTAACTTGAAATATAGTTATACTCCCTTTGGGGGTCGACTATGTCTGAACCAATTAATACAACAAACAAAAGTAAAGAAAAATAAATAATAATAAAAACTGATAAAAAGTGAAAAGGTAAGACAAATAAATGAATGAAGAAACAAAAATAAATAAATAAATATATAAATAAAATAAATAAACAAACAAAATAAGTTTATTTCCGGTTTTCAACACTCGGATTACAACTTTAGATGAGCTTTTGTTGTGTGTGATGCGAGGGAACAGCATAAATTCGACGAAAACTAATCATGATGTTTTTATGTTTTAATGTTTCAGCATTGGACAAGCTGGGTTTCCGACATGTTTTCGGGCAGAGCCCGGTGGAGCCAGTCCAAGCGAACGTCGTTTTCGACATAGCCAGCCTAGTTCTCTACGGATGTCAAGCTCTGCCGATTCGGCTGAAGATCCTTCTCGACCGACTCTTCAGCGTCCTTCAAAGGGACCAAGTCACGCAAGTCCTGGCAGGATTCGGATGGTCACAAGAGGATTACGCCCGCGGATACATTCTCCAGGTACGTTTTGACTATTTGACCTCGGAATCCTTCATTTTGATTCGAGTAATGATTTTTTTGTTTTGTTTTTTGTTTTTTGTTTGTTTTTGTTTTTTTGTTTGGATTTGACCTATAGCGATAGAGGGGTCCTTAAGTTTTAGAACTCCTATCTGTCCTTATAGTATATCTGTCCTTTTCTAACACATGCGTTCTAAAGGGAAAATGGAGAGAAGGACAATCTCCTGGATCCGCTAGTGCGTCCCACAAATCTTCTCTATGCTATAGTTCGTTGGATTTGACTAATTTTAGATTTAAGACGTGAATCGTGTTTTTTATACGATTTCATGCTTGTATTCAATTCTTTGTACCGTTTGGAGCAAAGCAGCCGTAAGTGCTGTGGATTACGTGAAGGAGTTACGGTGTTTTTGGTCTGTACGGTACGGAGGATTAATCGTTGAGCGAGGGAGAAACGGTTGTCAGCTTTGCTTGCGTGTGGTGTCAGAAAGGCGGACGAGGTCTATAAAAAATAAACGTCTGTTGTACTGCATTTTTGGTTTAGTATTTGGAAGCCCAAGAATTCGTGTTATAAACTGGTAATCAGTGCGCAAGGATGTTTGATATTTTTGTGAATTTTTCTAATTTTGGTTTTTTTGATTGTGTTAGTTTGACGACAGCAAAATATACACTTTCAGAATTAATGTTCACTCCGACTCAAGTTATATATAAAAGCCATAGTTTCCAGTGGCGTAGCGTACTATTTGGCAACGTTGATGCCGTTCGTCCATTTAAACCCATGAAAAAAAGTCGAATGGTAGAGTGTTCAGTGAACACCTTCGCATTCGACCTTTTGCACGGGTTTAAATGGACCTAGTGCAACGATGCCAAATGGCACGCTACTTCACTGATACACCTTCCTCGATAGTATTTTCCACTAATTACTCTCGTTACGAACAGTCGCGAGGCGTGTGATTTGGCAACGTTCCTATTTCCCGTTTAAACACATTAGAAAGATCGAAGTTCCTGGTCCTCGCCGGTGACTGAACCGTTCGACTTTTTTGGTGAATTTAAATGGAGAAAATACAAGTGTTGCCAAGTTTCACGCCTCGCCACTGGGTACGACCTATTTTTACTTCGCATGAGAGTCAAATGTGCTCTTATTTTATATATTCCCTCCAATTTTCTCACTGGGTTTTATGGTCAATTTTCAACAGAAAGTATTTTTACACGTTTTCCTATTCAACTCAATGAAACATTTTTGATTTTCTCACCAAATTTGGCAACGCTGGAGAAAGGAAAGACGCTATTCATTTGAAGAAAGCTCAAAACACCCAATCAACACTTTTTGCGGCGTAGTGCGATCTGCTTGAAAACTCCCGACACATTGACAGAGCCGAAAAAAAAAGTTTCATTATCTCTATCATATACGGCTCTGTGAGTGTGAGAGTGTCCAGTTTGTTTATCCCGTCTTTAAGTGTGTGAGTGTGTAAGGTTGTGTGTGTGTGTTCGATTGTGTTCGTGTTACTAATCGCCGTGGTTGTGCAATTGAAATTAATGATCGGCACATTTTGATTGTGCCCGCGCTATTTTCTCTCGCTGTTTTTTTCTTTTTTTTCCCCACCTTCTCTTTCTTTTTTTTTTCTTTTTTTTCTCGGCGTCTTGACAAAAGCCGTGCACAATCTCAATCGTGAACGAGAAAAAGTAAGAAAAATGTCAAAACTTAGTTCGTCTATCTCTCTCGATCACACAGTGGGTTGCATTTCACATCCCTCTGGGAAAAGCTTTTGTAGGTGCTAATTTGTGCAGGGGAAAATTGGGAAAATAACTATGTAATGTGTCAAAAGTTTTCATTCTTTAAACCATCCCTATCAAAATGTTTATACCTAAAGCGACAAAGTTTAACTTGAAAAACTGTCAAAAAACCTACAAAACTTGTAAAAATCGTAAAATTTGAAAAAAAAAAAATTGTTTAAAAAAAAATTGAAAAATGCATGGCTTCATTCTTAGAGGCATTTCTATAGAAATTTTTATGAAGCTATAAAGTAAAACTCATAAAGAAACTGTCAAAAAACTTGCAAAACTTTTATGACTAGTGAAAAATAAAAACTTTTAAAATAAGAAAACCCGTTACAAAAAACCCATGTTTTAACCTTTGTGCGCTGCCGCTTTGACTTTATTAACTTGTCGGGCAAGGCTTAGAAGAGAGACAATCACACCTCTATATCTGTCTTTTTCTGACCTGCGAGTTTCAATGGACCTAGATAGAGATAGTAATTAGCTTATTGCTTGTTACGCCACCGCTGACAAAACTAATCAGCTGACCTTCCGAAGTATCAACTGCTCTGCACTCTAGCGTCAGATCCACAAACCACAAGGCGGTACTTGTCGTTCAGAGAAAAACCCCGACTCAGCTGAAAAGATAACTTTTCGCGAACGATAATGAGACATACACTCTTATCCGTTTTTTTCCCGCGGTTTTGGCCCGTGAGAAGTTGAGCTTTTGTGTTACGACCGTGAAAAATTGGTTAAATTCAACTGCTCTGCACTCTAGCGTCAGATCCACAAACCACAAGGCGGTACTTGTCGTTCAGAGAAAAACCCCGACTCAGCTGAAAAGATAACTTTTCGCGAACGATAATGAGTACCTAATTCTTTTCCGATTTTTTTCACGGTTTGCGTTGAAGTTGAGCGTTTAGTTTGGCGTGATTGGTTAGTTTGCCGACTCTGGAAAATCGCCGAGGCCACTCTAGGGGGCTGATTTAAAAATTTAACGGTTATTAAAGTAATTGTATGACGACAATAATGTTCTTGGTTAAAACTACATTTTCTGGTCTAATTTTTTAAAAAAAAAAAAATTAAAAAAAAAAGAATTCTCATGTGAAGTCTGTCAAGTCAAGGGCATATTACATATTAATTATTGCAGCCTGGCCGCATGTATGTTATAATTTAGCTTTGGGCTATGGTTTGTTATTTCCGATTCTGTAACTCTGGATCGGATTTGGATTTCACATACCTTAAAATATAATCACGATGGAACGTAATTTTCGAAACACCACGCATTAATTTACAATCACAGTTATCTCGAAGAAAGTCCTATGTTTTTTCCTTGTCTCACTCATAGTTTCTTATATGGCCACAAAATCCTAAGATGGGGGTTCATCGGCTCCATCACACCATCGTATTGTACCTCGAACAAGCTTCGATACGAAGAGAGGTTAGGATGATTGAGTGTCATTGCGATGAGACGCCCATAAGAGACCGTGAGTGAGACAAGGACAAAATACAGGCCATCTTTCGGTAGGTATAATTTTGATTGTAAATTCACTTGTGATCTTTCATGAACTATCGAAGTGAAAACATACTTTAAGGTACGAGGAATCTAATGGTGCTATAAAATTTGAGAAAACTGGTAGCATGAATTTGCATTCGAAAATTCGGATTAGATTTTATATGGGTAAAATCTACGAGAGTGAGCGAGATAGAGCATATGTTTGGATTAGGCCTGTGCGATGTCTCGTTCGGTCCATCGAAGTCACTTCGATGCCGATTTCTAACATCGGAGCGATGTATCGAAACATCGAAAAATCGAAAAATATCGGAAAATATCGAAACATCGATCGGTATCGAATCATTAATTTACTTAAAAACATCGAAAAATCGATCTGCATGTAAGCATTACATTTCCATCAAAATACCAAAACATCAACAAAAAACTGTCATATTTCTTGATTTTTGTTTTAAAGATCGCTTGGAACAGTGACCAACACGACCCTTTGGTCGGAAAAATCGATATGAATCGAAGTTGTAATGTTTCGATGTGAATCGATGTTTCGATGTGGATCGATGTTTCGATGCGGATCGATGTTTCGATGTGGATCGATGTTTCGATGCATCTCATGAGACATCGGACCGCATTCGATGTCCCTTAAACATCGAACAAGCGTCGATGTATCGAACATCGCACAGGCCTAGTTTGGATCCAATTTTGATAGTGACGTCATCACTAAACACTAAACAGGTCTATTTGTCTCGCGGAGTGTAGTGTCGTGTCAGCGTTAATCGGGGCTCTGATTGGGTAACAAAGCCGGCGATTGATAAGTGATGACGCTTGGATGCGGGGGATGGTGGAAGCGCGGCATCGCATCGGTGTGATAGTTTAGCGATCGTGTCTCTCCAGTTTCTGTGTGGGAAAGATCGGTGACTTTTTTTTTCTGACGCGCGGTCTGCACGGCGCGGGTGACCGTGGATTTAGCAAAGGAGGAAAAGGTGGAAGGGGTGGGGGGGGAGTCGATGCGACTTTTGCTGCGATAAAAAAACGCTCTCTTGCTGCCCCACCCGCCGCCGCTGTTGATCGCTGTCAAGTGTTACTCAGCAGGTCACTCTCGGAACATGACCTCATCGGACCTCAGCCAAGGCGGCGAGCCTTTTATCATTTTAACAGTGATGTCAAGCATCAATCGAATTTCGTTGTGCCTCAAACAGAGAAAAATGTTATGTTGATAAAAATTGCAAAAAAAAAAAAAAAAAAAAAAAAAAAAAAAAATGCTCAAAACCTGGAATACACTTGAGTATGCGAAAACTGCATTTAGAAAAATGTCAATCCAGCAAAATATATTGCTAAAACTGCAAAAAAAAACAACGTCAATGTAGCAAATGGTAAATTAGCATTTCATGAACTGCATTTTTTGCAAAGTAACGTGGATTCCTTGTTTGTGGCATCCTTTTTTTTTTTTTTTTTTTTTTTTTTTTTTTTTTTTTTTTACGATTAACATTCATATTTTTTTCCACGCATGATGGTGATTCCCGGGAAGAATCCTTAATTTTAGTTTTTAGCGTGAAGGGTATTTTTTTAAAAGGAAGAAAGGACACACAGACGGTGGGGATAGATCTGGGAAATTTAGATGCTTTCAATAGTTGGAAAACTTAGACAAATTCGTAATTTTTATTTACTATTCTCCCTCCTTTCATAATTTTTCTCTATAAAAGTCGTATAATTTATAGCCTCGTCTTGTTTTTCGGCTCGTTTCGGACCTTAAAGTTTGTTCACGCAAAGAAAATTTTGACTAAAATATCGGACAATTATTCGTTGATTTTGACCCCTGGGCCCTGATCAAGAGGTATGGTAAAACTCCATCACAGGACGACTGGCAAAACTATCCCTGGTCATACGTTGCATTTATTCGATCGTACACGGAAAAAAAAGATTAGTGAAAATAACCATACGGATACCTGATTTTGGCACCTGCTAGAAGTTATGGTAAACTTGACCAGAAGTATGGTACATTTACCGATACTTTGAGTAAATTCGACATGTAATCAGGTAACATCACCTAGTACCTATAGTCAAAACATAGTATACTTTTGGTTAACATTACCATAACAACTAGCAGGTGCCAAAATCAGGTATCCGTATGGTTATTTTCACCGTAGTTTTTTTCTATGTATGATGGCGTTAATCAGATGTTAGTAGAGTTTACCATTCTGTTTGGTTGAATCCACCATCAACCACAAATTAAGCAAATTTCTTTGAATTTTTTTTTTTTTTTTTTTTGCACCTTTTTCTCACTACAGCATTGTATTTCATTGAATTTGAAATTTGGCATCAATGGAAGCTGGAAATCAATCACGACTGATCTTCAAAAAGCGATTGTGTCCAATTAAGCCGGCGAATTTCACACACTCACACTCACTTTAACATGTGAATAAATGTTAAAGTTGTGATTGTCGCTGCGCGCGGTGCCGATATCAACCTGCTAGTGGCATAACCTATCTCTCTCATTTCCCTTTTTCTTTTAAAAGTTGGGAAAGGATGAAATATGAAGGGGGATTATCTATCCTTGTCTTACATGCATTTTCCAACGTAGGAACGAGAGAGATAATACATCGTGATTCGCCTCGAAATCCGTATCAAATGTCAAAGTCAATTTTATTCTTTTCGTCGCATTTACATCAACCAACTTGTTAACTCTTTCATCTAACGGTGTACTACTCTACTACATTTTTATTTTATTTTTTTATTTTTTTTTTTTAGTTTAGATGCGCGTGTTTTCTTCTTGTATGCTTTTGTTTACCCATTCATTTGCGAATCATCTCTGACGAAACGTTGGGTCTTGACTCGCGGCATTGCGATTCGCAATCCACTTTGTTGTGACCGCGTTTAGGACAATATTTCAAGATCCAGCCGGTGAGACAAAAGAGAATGCAAATAAAAATCGCTATCGGCATGAAGTAAAGGCCAAATCCCGATATTTTTCGATTGATTTAAATGAATATAGTTATCACACTGCAGAGTCTGCAGACTAACAGTAACAGTATAACCAAAGTTCTATTTCTTTAAAGGAAAATTTGTGAAATAGCGAACAGTAGGTTTCTGCAATAATAAATAAGTATAAATCATCGCACAATCTTGAAAATGGCTCAATGAATTTAGCTGGTTTTGATTCTACACCGAAAAAAAAAAAAACAGAGAGTTTATAGCATAATCACAACGATTTGTCAACGTAAGAAAATGCCTGGTACCGTTCCCAGGATGCTGGTATATTTGTACCGTAGATCTTAAAAGTCTGGAGGTAATTCTGGTATTAAGACCAGATTATGGTAGAAACATCAAAATTTGCTAGTGATAGTACTGGAAGTTCCTCTGTTGACAGTTTCTGATAATATTATTTAGAATTCAGGAATATTGTATATTTTTTTTCATGGTGTATGCGCTTAGTTATAATTTTTTTATTTTTTATTTTATTTTTTAGTACCTTATTTCTGTACCTTTTTTTGTATTTTATTTTTGATAGTTCATTAATTTTTTTTTTATTTTATTCTTTAGTACCTTATTTCAGTACCTTTTTTCAAAGATGCATTTTCCTTGCAAGCCGTATATGTATAGCTGTAGCCAGGCATCTCTCTCTCTCTCTCTCTCTCTCTCTCTCTCTCTCCTCTCTCTCTCTCTCTCTCCTTCTCTTTCTTTGTCCTTTTAAGCGTATGCTCCTCAGAAAATTACCGAGAGGGGCCATTTCGTGATTTCGTCAGCTCTTATGTTTGTCCTTTTTTAAGGGACTTGCGTTTAAATGGGCAAAGAGTGAGAAAGACGATTTCTCTGATATAATAATCCTCTCTGGCGTCAGCAAAAAATTTTGTAACCCTGGGATCATCGATAATTGCTAATCGGTTTTGGTGATCGTGCGTGGATAATACATTTTCATAACGCGATTAATCGTCAAATTATTTTCGTCAAAAAAATCAGTCGATGAACTTGAATTAATTTTTTAAAGCGAGGGGTCGTGAGAGGGCGGAACATCGTTTCGCATCTTTAATTCAACCTCCTCCTCTCCCTCACCCCCCCTCCCCGCCCATCGTTTCTTTTGGAATATCGATCTTCAATGCATGTATGAATATAGTACCGGAGAAGTTTAAATTTTTCCCGGTAAAATCCACCCCCCTCCCCCTGGCAATTCATGCTAAGTGTGCATGCATGGGCTCTTTTCGTCTCTCGTGCCAAAGTGCGGTCGCTTAACATGCGTGGATACAAGAACTCTCTCTCTCTCTCTCTCTCTCTCTCCTCTCTCTCTCTCTCTCTCTCTCTCTCTCTCTCTCTCTCTCCTCCCATTTGAATTAGTGTGTCAGAAAAGGATAGCAGATCGGACCATCACGTGACTTCAGAGCCCCTATCTCCGTCCTTTTCTAACACACGCATTTCAAATGGGAGGAGAGAGAGAAAGACGATCTACTGGATCCGCCTTATATGCGGTCGCATGGCATGATTGGGCGCTATTAAATCACGAAAATCGTTTTGTCCTCTCGTGGAAAAGAGTGTAAGAAAGAGAAAGAAAACCAAAAGGAAGAAGAAAAAGAAAAGAAAAATGCATTTTTGAGAAACCCATCGCGTCAGTGTTAGAGGAGCGTGGATACAGGATCGTACCGCGGTGTCCAATTTGGGGCAGTATAATTATCCCCCCCCCCAGCGCAGTTACCTCCTTCGGTCCTCCGGCCACGCCCATGTTTTTCCATCGCACACCGGTCCAAATTCTTGGGAATTATTGGGGGCTGTGAAACTTGAAGACAAAATTGAGACAGTTAATTACTAACAGAAAAACCGAAACCCCTGCCAAAAAGAGAGAAAAGAAAAGAAATTATTAAAAGAGATTATGTCCAATGCAGAAATGTCCAATTAGTTTTGATCTAATTTTACATTTTGTCCAATACAGAAATGTCCATTTAGTTTTGATCTAATTTCATATTTTGTTCAATGCAGACATGTCCAATTACTTTTGATCTAATTTTATTTTTTGTCCTATGCAGACATGTCCAGTTAGTTTTGATCTAATTTTAAATTTTTTCCAATGCAGAAACGTACAATTAGTTATGATATAATTTTATATTTTGTTCAATGCAGAAATGTTCAATTAGTTTTAATCTAATTTTACATTTTTTCCAATGCAGGAGTGTCCAATTAGTTTTGATCTAATTTTATTTATCGTCCAAAGCAGAAATGTCCATCAGTTAGCAATGTTTTTTGTTTTGGTCCTTCATTATTTCGTCCAATGCAGAAATGTCCAATTAGTTTTGATCTAATATTATATTTTGTCCAATGTAGAAATGTCCAATTAGTTTTGATCTAATTTCATATTTGGTCCAATGTAGAAATGTCCAATTACTTTTGATCTAATATTATATTTTGTCCAATGCAGAAATGAACAAAGAGAGCGACAAAAATAATGTATGAGCAGGTAGCACGTTGATCAGTACTTACACACATGCAGCTTCTTCTTAAGATTGATGTCCGCTCACAAAGTCAATTATAACAAAAATGGCTTACGGACATTTTCGCAAGAGCCCGTTTAATGATAAAAATAGACAAAATGACGATAATGATCAGAATAGGAAAGTTATATAATTAGATTTTATGAAAAATGAAACACGAAAGAAATTTAGACTTTCGTCTGTCCACAAAATTTGACAGTCCAACTCACTGTGTCCCGCTCCATTTAAAGACGCAGAGTCACACGCTTGACGTTTAAAAACCTGATCTTCATCGCAAAGCGTCGTAAAGCTTTAATTTTCGGCTGTTAAAAAAAAAAAAAAAAAAAAATCTAAAACCATTTTTCCATGGCAGTTAAGAGACCCAAACTCAAGCGATCAAAGCGCATTATCCTGGTTGGTCACGAGCGTAGGACAGATAACGTATTATACGACCCGCGTTGCCAAAATATTCCAGTTTCAAAGCAATTTTATTTATTTCATTCTAATATTTTTAATCGTATATTTTACTTTGAAAATAAGAAGATTACCAGAAACAAGGCGATACATCAACCGATGAAATGGGACTCGGAAAAAATGTCCAAAAATAAATTTTACAACTGGAAATGTCCAAAAATTAATTCAGACTGAAAACGTGTCCAAAAATAAATATTCTAACTGGAAATGTCCAAAAATTAATTAAGTCTGAAAAAATGTCCAAAAATAAACATTCCATAGCTGGAAATGTCCAAAAATTAACTAAGTCTGAAAAAATGTCCAAAAATAAATATTCAGACTTTTTTTATCATAAAAAAGAGGCCCAATTAATCAAAATGTCCAAAAGACTTTGAATGTCGAAACAACAAAACTACCAACATAACCTCAAACAATGTCCATCAAAAGTATCCACAAACTTTGCTGTCAGGAGTGTCAGTAATATATTTTAGCAGCATCGTTTTGCATGTCCGGTAACCTTTGTTTCCCTTCGAACTGCGAGTCACTTACTTTATTTTTGGCAGCACGAAACTGTGGCATATCGCGATTTATAAGTATAATCTTTGGTGTCGGGCACCTCAGTAATCTCTGGCAGCTGCGCAGCAAAGTCACGGTCTCGGTCATCCTAAGCTACGCGATCCGGCCCGGGCGGGACAGAAGCCCAGCGATAATAAACACTCCTAAATCCTTTTTTTTTTTTTTTTTTTTTTTTTTTTTTTTTTTTTTACGTTGCACCTGTAATTAATAGCACCAAAGCGTTTTTCCCTTTCCCTCTCTTCCTCTCTTAACCAACGATAGAAGAGAGCTCAGAGGTTGCACGCTAGCTGACTGACCCGACCCCCCCCCCCCCCCCCCAAAAACCCTCTTGCGCATCCGCGTACGAATTCCAAAATAGTCCCAACCGTATAATTACGTTCACCATTATCAATCTGGCCAAGGGGAGTGTATTATTTAGTAAATCAAATTAAACTAAATCTCCCGTAACTGACGTATGGAGCGCTGGAGCGCTATGGAGCTTTTTATACGTATACAGCATGTTTCAATAACCCTCTGTTGTTACTCACAAAGAAAAAAAAAACTTTAGCTCACATGGAACAGCGATGAAAAAACTATCCGCTGTAAAATATAAGACTTAAACGTCCAAAATACCTTCTCGGACTTATTTCAGGACATTTTAACCTTTTTTTTTTTTTTTTTTTTTTTTTTTTTTTTTCAACCGGCTAATGGACAAGGGTAGGTGTGCGAAATCCTGTAAATTCCCTAAAACGCAATTTTGGACAACAGATTATTTTCTTCTTTTAACTAACGATGATCTTCGGTCATTCTTCAAACCAGCTACAAACATCCTCCGGACGTTTTTAAAGGTCGTCGCAGTTTTAAAGTCCTCAGGTTGTCCTCCTCAATGACTTTGAAACTCTGATGTGCTGAAGATGTCAACGTTTCACGTTTCAATGTCCCGAGAATGTCTGCAGGGCACGTTCAACTCCACAACTTCTAATTTTCGTTTCGTCTTGGTCCTCTCAATATTTTCTACTTGGGAGAAGACTTTATTGAAACATACTGTATATCCATTCCTGTTAAGAAACACTCTTTTTTTCAAACTCCTTAAAATCCAGTTAAACGCTCTTTTGTTCCAACTAATCTCGAGTTGATTTCCTTTCTTCTTCTTTGTTTTTCGGCCTCTCTCTCTATTTCTCTCCAACAAACGATGTTCTGTGATAGCATCATCTTTGTCGATGTTGTTGTTGTTTTGTTTTGTTTTTTTTTTTTCGATCGCTAGCTCCTAAGCCTAGAATTAAGTTGATAGTTACGATGCGGTCCGTTTGTTAACTGCCTGCGTGGAATTAGGATTCTGACATCTTTATTCTGACTCGAACATTTGCATCTCTGCTTCTCTTCCGCTTCCCTTTTTTTCCCAGTTTCCCTTTTTCCCAAATTCCCTTTATCTCCCCCTTTTCCCGTAGTTTAGTCAGGCTTGCTATGGAGTCCACAGTCGATGGTTATAGTAATCTTAACAGATCGATTCAAATGTTCTGACGGCACCAGTCCAGATAAACGCATTTTCTATACCCGCTTCCCACATCTCTTCAGAATCGGGTTTTTGACACCTGATTAAAAAAAAAAAAAAAAAAGGAGATACTCCGAGTCCGACTGTGCAAAATACTAGAATAAAAGATTACCAGAAAGAACAAAGATATGTCAACTAAGGAACTAATACTATCACCAGAATAGCTCTAATATTTTGCCGTAGCTCTTGGAAATTCAGGGGAGATCCTGATATAAAGTAGGTGGAATGAGGAGAATTTTCTTTTCAGAATTCCGGAATTTCAGAAAAAGTGCGGGATATTCCTCAGTTGACATATCGTTGCGCTTTTGGTAATTTTGCTTCTCGTAATCTTCTGTTTTCAGTGTCACCGAAAAAAAAAGTTGCTATCCTAATAATATCTAATAATATTATTACTCGAAGCACAACGAAATGTCAACCGAGGAATTGCTAGTAATTTTATTACCAGAAAATTCTGATTTTTCTATCAGAATCTGGTTAAAGAATTAGGATTTCCTCCATATTTAAAAGAAAGAAAGAAAACAAAACTGTTATACAAAGACCGGAAGTCTATTAATGGTGCGAGAAATTCTGTTCAACACATTGCTGTTTTTCTGGTACTATTGCTATTTTATTTTTTCCAGTGATACAAATTTCAATTTAAAAAAAAAAAAAAAAAAGTAGCGACGTTTGCCAGATTCCTAGCTCTGCCACTGTACTCCGATTGTCAGTTGCCAGAAATCGATAATCAATGAGTGACTTCTCCCCTCCCCTCCCCTTCCTCCTCCGACCAACCCCGTTCATTACTAAGAGGAAAGATGATGCCAATCGAAGGGTGAAGAATGAGTGGTGTATGAAAGGGGGTGGGGGGTGGGGGGGGGGGGTTGGAATGGAAGGGGAAGGGCCGTAAGGGAAAGGGTTGTGAATGACTATTGGTATACGAACGGTGGGGGGGGGGGGGGGGAGGCATGAAGAAGACACGTCTAAGATGAGTGTCCGTCGGCTGTGTGCATTGTGCCAACCGCTCTGCGAGCTTTTCGCTATCGTCGCACACGAGGGTTAAATCGATAGCGTTCGGTGAACAATCGATCTCAATATTAATTTCTCTCATTCAAACCAATGCATAAGTATCGATTTCTTGGGGGGCTCAGTTCGATTCTTTTTCATAGGTTTCTGTAGATGAAAAAGAAGCGCATGGACAAGGATCTCTTTCATATCTCTCATCATCCCTTTGAATGCGTTAAATTATTTATTTTTCATCGGACAGTTGGCGCTTAGTCTATTTGTCAGATAATAATAATAACGCCTTTAACTCATCAGACACCCACAAGGTTGCACTTTTACGTATGCACCATTGAGCAGTGGTGGCTTGTGCAATTTAGCAAAATAGAGTTATTCCTCTATTAGACTGACTTAATGTAAAACAATCGAATGCTGGTGAAGCGCTGATTCAATATAGAATCGATTGTTTTACATAGTGTCAAATGGAGGGAAAACATGGTTGTTCAATCGCACGAGCCGCCACTGGAGCGCACACACTCTGCACGGAGAAAAATTTCTGATTTTAATTACGGAACGTTTTAACAAATTGGGGTAAAAATAAATTTCTTTTAAATTAATAAGAAGTCTTATTCATTCAATGAGAATTATCATTGATCCAATTGAACGTTCTGATCATTCAGAAGAATCACTAGAAAGAATCGTTGGATTAGTAAGAATTCTTATTATTTCAAAAGGAATTTCTTTCTACCCCATAATTAATAATACGTTCCGTAATTTCAATCAAAAATTTTTCTCCGTGTGTTTAACACGTGGTTCTTCTAAAGAAGTCCTCGATTTCTTCGGAAAGAATTCAAAAACTTAATGGAGCACCTAGCGACCTCTATGTGCGGCGCACGGTACTTGTTAGTTTGATGCGGTAGAAAATACGGTAACGTAGCATAGAGAGGAGCACCGTCTCGACCTCTCTTCCTCTCTCTTTCTCTTTCTCTGTTTCTCTTGAGGGAATAGAGCGTCGGTAATTTGATCAGCCATTACGAGCTGGCGAAACAAAAACGAAAGGGGTAAAAACAAGTGGTCTTCGCTCGCATCTCTCTCTCTTGGCTCCCAAGCTATAAGCGCTAGGCCCCGAAGGGCCTTCCCCCCTCCCCTCCTCCCCAATCGCCATCCCCGTCCTCTCCTCTCTCGACAACCTCAAAACAATTCCTTGTTAATGGGGGCTCTCCCAACATCCTATGTTTTTCCCTTATAAATTCATTCCTAATGAACCAATCAAGTATTGAATTTTTATTATCATCTTGTAAAAATAAAGTGCTCTAAGCTACTGCCCCCCCCTCTCTCTCTCTCTCTCTCTCTCTCTCTCTCTCTCTCTCTCTCTCTCTCTCTCTCTCTCTCTCTCTCTCTCTCTCTCTTCTCTCTTTCTCCCGCTCTCTGAGTCTCTCTGCCCACTGTTCAATGATCATCCTCGTATCGGTTTGGAACCGCGCGCGAATCCACTTCTAATGTTATTTTCTTTTGCCCCTCCCCCCACCCCTTCCTCCAGCTCCTAATCACGATTTCCGGGGTCCGGAAAAAAAAATTCATCCCCGCCGAATATGAGGCCAATCAGGAGAGGAGCTATTTCTATTTTTCTCCTTCAGTTTGACAACCCTGCTCTTCCTCTCGTCCAGTAAAAATAGAGTTTAATCTACGCCGCAACTTATGATCCTCGTTCGTTTTCCGGAGCTTCTGTTCCCTTATCAATTGGATCAGAATTAGATCCTGGACTATTTCTCTCTCTCTCTCTCTCTCTCTCTCTCTCTCTCTCTCTCCCTTATTCTCTCGCTCTCTCTCTCTTTTTCTACTCTCCTTCTATTCATTCGCTTTGTTTGAACAATGAACTGTACTTTGATCATTCCTTGTGCTCACAAATTGGTGACGTACGTACAGAGTAGCCGAGAGATATCTGCGGAGTGTGGGTGAGTCGGTGAATTTGGTTTACGGCTAACACCGCCGCATAAGGTGGATAAATTAAACGATTTGGAAAGGGACCAACTCAATACAATTTGGTTTTTTCCTGCAAAAAGCTGTCCCGTTGGACAGTTGTTTTTTTTTTTTTTTTTTTTTTTTTTGTTGGGAGGGATTGACTTTTAGGAGACCAATAGTAGTTGATTCTATTCTGCAAAAACCGTCCAATCAAGCAGGTTTTTTTGAAGAAAGTAATCAATTATGTAGTAAATCCTCTGAATTAAATTCTTTTCTGCAATTATCATAAGTTCAGTTCGTAAGTTTAAAAAAAATGAACACATTTCGTTTCTTTTTCTGTTTCAGGAACCTCATGGAGCCGTGTTAGATAAATGGAACATTTGCAGTCCGGAAGAAGAACCCCTCGTGCTCCAACAATTTTTAAGGTTTGGAGAAACTCGGGCAATCACGCAGCAGCTACTTTTGCACGGAGTAGCAGAAATGAGACTACCTCGCCTAGAAAACGATCTGAAGAAAATTCTTGAGAAAACTAATTCACACTCAATCCCGACCTCAACAGCTGCCAACAACAACAACCGAACGAGCTCTCACAAAGAGGACAGAGATAGGATAACCATCAAACCGATCCAGGCACTCCAACCTCCTCCGAGGTCCAGGACACCGCCTCTACCCCCTCCACCCACTTCGTTGCACCAAATCCCGACTTCTCGCGCTCCCGTCGCTTCACCTGTATCAAGTTCACATCAAAAAAATAATCCGCTGAACTTTTTGAAACTCCCAGCAACCGGTCTCACATGTACTCCAACGACAACATCAAACGGTCCCCCGACGCCCCCATCTAGCAATATCAGTGGTAGTCCAATCAGCGTTTCACCTTTGAATAGGCTGCAGAATATGCAACCCTTCGACTACCGCAAAATGGGAGTTGGATTCCCTCAAGTCAAGTCAAGCCCGGAAAGGCGGCGCTTGTCTGACACCTCGGACACTAGTCCTCCTGCTTTGATGAACTTGTGCGTTACTAGTCCCCAACCTTTATGTTTACTACCCCCTCCTGCACCTCCGACAACTTGCAGTTCCTCTATGCCCGGTCACAAATCCCCTTCTTCTGGAGACTACTCCAGTCTGGCTGGAAACAGCGAATTCGGCTCGAACGACGAAGATGATGACGATAGCTCTCAAAACGCTCTAAACCTCAGCCGTGATACTGCGTCGAGGCAACCTCGTCAAAGGCTCGGCCATTTCCGTAAAGGATCAACACCGATGAAAAGACGTTGGGACTCATCCGATCTACCTCTTAACTTAGGCACGCAATTAATCAACCCGGCAACCGGGAAGAAACGGGTACAGTGTAATGTTTGTCTCAAGACGTTCTGCGATAAGGGCGCCTTGAAGATTCATTTCTCCGCAGTACACTTGAGAGAAATGCACAAGTGTACGGTTCAAGGATGCAACATGATGTTCAGTTCGAGGCGCTCAAGAAACCGCCACAGCGCCAATCCAAACCCTAAGCTTCACTCGCCGAACTTGAGGCGGAAAATTTCACCCCACGACGGTAGGAGCGCTCAAGCTCACCCCATGTTAATGCCGCCCTTGAATGCGGCCGGCCTCAATCCGTTGTCCTTCGGACCCTTCGGTCTTCTAACGCCACAAGCTGACCCTCGAAACGCGGCGTCCATACTAGATTTCAAGCAGTCACTTGACTTAAGATTGAACAAGCATCACGAATCTCAGAGAAGTGATCACAGCGACCACATGGAAGGTTACACCGATGATGAAGACGAGGAAGGCATCGTCGTTGACGGTGGTGAAGATGACTCTGAAGAAATGGACTCTGAACCACCGTCTGAGGACAAGCCTGAAGACATGAAAATCAAAAGATGCAAATTGACTGACTCCGAAGCAGATGAAAATGAAAATGTTAGCAATATCGATAGTAACGACGATTCTCTAAGTGTCGTTGACTATTGCAGCGTCAAAGAAGATAACGGCGAAAATCTAACCACAAAATCTTCGAGGAAGCGTAAATCTCAGAACCCGACTCGGTGTGCTGTCTCGATGCATTTATCTGACAAAGAAGACCCCGCATCGGAAGAATCAAACGACAATGTGTTTCCTCCGTCTAACACCTCAGAGCTCAGTGACCACCATCCAAACGATTGGGACAAGACTGAAGATTTGAGCATGAAACGCTCGCCAAAAAACGAGTCTCATCGAGACGTAGATCAAACGAAAGAAGGGATTTATTTTAGAGAATCAATTAACAATAACATAGAAAATAAACAAAGCAATGAAGAATCTAAATCCGTTGTGAATAGCCGACTAGCTGAAGAGAGTTCCGAACAGGAAGAGAAAGAAACGACTGAACCTGCTCAAAACGAAGTAGCCCTTTCTCTGGTGAAAGTAGAAAATCAAATTGGAAAGAAATTTCGCGAAGAAGAAGAAGAAAGAGATCTGTCGAATAATTCAAAAGTGTTTAACAATGATGTAGATTTGCCAAGTCCGGCCGCATCTCCGGGCTCGTCACTCTGCTCAGGAGATTCGAATGAGTTCGGTGCTGACTCGGACGATTTTGCAGATGTACCGATCGACAAAGAGAATCCTCGAAAGTGTACGGCTTGCGGTAAAGTGTTCCAAAACCACTTCGGCGTAAGGACGCACTATCAAAACGTTCACCTCAAACTCATGCACAAGTGTACTATCGAAGGTTGCAATGCCTCTTTCCCGTCAAAAAGGAGCCGAGATAGACATAGCACAAATCTAAACCTTCACAGAAAGTTACTGTCTACGTCATCAGACAAAAACCCTTTCCTCGTTGATCCTAACTCCCCTTTCTCGTCTTTAATGGCGAATCCAGCTCTTCACAATGAGTTCCTGGCGCGAATTTATGCTGACCCTACTCTTCAGGGCCAGTTACCTTTGGCCGCTTTCTCGGGTCTTAACGGTGATTGTCTGCCACCACATCCTGGACTCCTTTTACCACGTTTACCTGGTTTCCCAGGTATTCCTGGTCATTTCCCGCAAATCCCTGGTCTGAATGGTAAATCAGCCGACCTCATATCACCTACCTCTCCTTTACCACCCTTATTCTACAATGTCGATGAAGATATCCCGAAATCGGATAACGATGGTTTACTACAGTGTAGGTTCTGTTCTTTTTCATATCCGGACAGGACGTCGATGAAAGAACATTACGAACAGCTTCATTTGCTTGAAATGTTCCGTTGCAAAGTTCCAGGCTGCTATCAAGTTTTCAGTTCGAGGACTAAACGTAACATTCACACCGCAAACGAAAGTCTTCATCACGGCAGGTCAAATCATTCGGTCTCATGACCTTTTATGTCTATTTGGTGGTAAACTCAAACTGAAGTTGTTGGATATCTTTTCAGACTGTCTTTGAGCCGGAAATAGAGAATTCTGATGTAACTAGACTCGTTTACAAGTACTGGGATCAATACGAATTTGTAGTTATTTGATACTCATTGACTCATTGAGTAGTAAATACTCCAAAGACTCTCTGTGTAGCAAACATTTAGTGGATCTAATGTTTTCGATAGAGAAATTATCTGAATTGTCTTTTTCATAAATTCCTCTTTTTCTGACTCAAACGTTATACCATATTTGGATTTTTAACTTGAAATTTGTTTTGATCAAATCAACTTGGCTTTATCAAAACATATTCGATTCCTCGGGCAGTCTAAAGGTGTTTCTTTACACCATGTATCTGAGAATTTGACTAAAATTCTGGTTGTAATATTGAACTTCGCCAACGCCCTCAAATATCATAAAGTTCTTCAAATTGGAGCTTTAATTATATTTCTAAAATTGCTGTAAGCTAAAGAAACCTTGTCAATCGATTTCTTTGGTTTATATTTTTAACTGAATCTTCACCAACCGCTCTATTTTGAGCTGGTTTTTGACTAAATTAGGTTTCCGTTCGTTTGGTGCTGCTAATATTTGGTTCCATTTTGTTTGAAAGGATAACAAAGTGACTTGCATACTTCGTTAGTCATTAATTTTAATTTTTAATCTTAAACTTTCGTAGTTAAAAGAATGGAGTTTCTTCTTCGTCTAAGTAGACTTTAGGTATCTAATAAATATCAATGTGCCAATGTACTATAGTGTATACCTAATTGTTTCAGTAGAGAATTTTCATAGAACATTTATTCGTTCCTTACTTTATTAAACTAAGTTTATTGTAAGTCATTATCTCATTTTTAGGTACTGTCGCTTTGGAGCGAATTACCTATTATTTTTTAAATACACTGTGATTTCAAGTAATGTTTCCTTTTTTAATTTTGTTCATATGTACTTACAACAGTAGAAACATGTATTTATTTGTAAATTTTTTACTCTTTTCATTGTATGTACAGCTTCTTAGAATATTCTTAGAATATTCAAGAATATTCTGAGTTTTCGTTTCCAAAACTCTTTTATCGGCTATTTTATGGCAAAAAAATTTATTGGTATTCTTTTCCGAACAATTTATTATAGAATTAGAACGTTTTAATTTTAGCTTGCGACCTTTTTCCAAAGATTGTCAGTGTCAAATTGTTTTCGAATAACTCAAAATCAGTGACAAAACGGTCCTAATTTGTACTCACCTATTCGTCAGAGTAATATTGAGTCTTAAATATTTGGATAAATTGTATCAACTAGAAACATTCAGTCTTTCCTCACAAAGCTTGTGTCGGCAATTTTTTTATTTTTTTGGAAAACAGTCATAGCGACCGTTTGACATTTTTGGTGAAAGACTTTCCTACAATACTGTTTACGGGTTTGTTAAAGTTCTTTAGTTCACTCTGTCTCTCTTAACATGATCATTGAGCTGACAGGAACATACCGTTTACTCTAATTATTTATTTTGCTGTAACGTCGTCAAGTGAAATTATTGGTTGTGCTCTAATTTTAAGTATTCTTTGAAATTTGAGTGTCAGTTGGACTATGTCTTCCAGTTAAACTCATATCCTCCTCAGATTTTTTATATTTTTTCTTCAAAAACTTTATCCTACGAATTGCTTACAGTCCTCTCAACAAATGTAAATGATTCTTGTCGTCATTGATTTAAGATTTTCCTCAAATAGTGGAAAACTGTTCTCAAAGTTCTGCAACTTTCATTTTCTTACGATTCGTTTAAATTGTTCCAGCATATCAAGAATGAAAATTATCTTTTAATTTTTTCAACTCAAAAAACTTATCTCCTTCTTCTTTCGCTTATTCTCATGAAAACACATTTTACTATTGATAAATAATTGCGAGACCCGGCAAATACTCAAGACCTCATTGCATTAAAATCTTTCTTAGCAGCTGAGAGTCAATTTTTACATCATTTTTTATTTGTTTCAAAAGAAAATTTATCCCGAGTGATGTTTGGAATCATAATAATAATAAATACTCGCGGAGATAGAGAAAAACCTGATTTTCTTTTTTGTGTCTGTAGGTTGTAATTTTCATTTATTTTTAATATGTCCAGTCAATAAATGGGTTTGTAATAATTGTGATCAAAATGTACTTATTCTCTTTGATAAATACGTGCTGCTTGTAGATGACAAGTGAGACGTAGTTATCTTCTCTGGAAAGCTATTTAATTAATATGATTCTTTCACAATGTGCAATAATATTTGATTTAGTACAATAGGTCCTTAAATTATTGTTTTTTTCTCCTCTTTGTCTCTCTTTTATTTCTACTTAAGCAGAAACGTGTACATAAACCCGAATAAACTTTCTCGTTCCCTCTTAGGAAACGATGAATTAAGACGCTAAACTAGTTAATTGAATCTCTAATACTGTATAATTGTTCTTTACTTTTAGCAGAAACTTATTTGCATTTTATATAGGTGTCTATCAAATAATTTAAGATTATCATTGTAATTTATTGTGATATACATTTAGGTTTTGAATTCAGTTTTATGATAATTTATTGTGTACTTAATTTTTGCGTCAAAATTAAGTAGGTGTTTAGGATATTGTATATTATCAGAATAGTAAATAAAAAAATAGAATGATCCGTCGTGACTCCGCAAAGTTTCTTCTTGATACCGAAACTGATTAATTTCCAAGATTATTTTGAAATTGATGATACAAGCAATTGTAAGTACCATTGTTATTTGGTTGTTATTCCTCTCTGTATTATTATTATTGTTACTTTCATTTTGCTCGAATGAGTTTAAAATCACCTCGTTCTACTTTCTTTAATTTTCAAAATAATTCAAAATGTCTTTGATGCATCCTTTGGTAGGATTTTATTAATTGAAAAATGGATCTCGTATTGCGAAGTTTATTTTGAAATCCTTAAGAACAAAGCGACGTAGTTACAATGAATTATTTAATTTAGTGCAGGTATGCTTCTGTCTGTCGAGACTTGTTCTCTCAATTTCATAAAGGATTGGTCTAAGAGGCCCTTGTTTGAAAGACACTTTTATATGGAAAGACAGAGCCTTGAAAAACATCTCGGTGATAGAGACTAAAGTTTATTTCAAGTCCATGGTAGCCTATCTACCTATAATTTTGCTGTTCGCAAAGATAAAATACATTTTCTACTTATTTCACAAAATGTGCACGGAAAAGTTTCTATTGATTCTTGTTTTGAACATGTTTTATCTCTCTTTATAATTCTCTTACCTCTCCCTGTAGCTTTTTCTGAATTCGCAATTTCGATCTCATTCTTGTCTGCCTCTATCATAACAAGCTATACATGTAATTAGAGTGGCAGTTATACGTGAAGGATTTTTAAGTTAGGGCTAAGGTGGTATTTTTCCTACCTCTTCCAATGTACTTTAGTGTGATTTCGTCTTGGCGATGAGTGACTACCGCAATGGCGTTCGTTGACATCAAACCCCACAATGCATTGGAAGAAATGGAAGGAATGACTCTGAAACCCACTGACCTAAATATCCTCCACTTCGGTTAGATTACTCATCAGGCTACCCCGCGCTGGATAAATGTTTTTGAGCATTTATTTCATATGTTCAGGTTTCATAATTCAAAGCCCCATAAGACCGATGCGGACTCTTTGTTTAAAGAAAAAAGCATGTGCAAAAGGTTTGCTCTTGAGAAAAATCCGAGTTCAATCATCATGCTTACATGAGAAAACAAAAGCACATCTTATGTACAGTGTGTCCCAGAAGTCTTCACCAGGTCCAAAACGAAGAACACTTGCCTTATTTCGATGACTAACAGGTATGTTCGTTAGTTACAGGCTGGCAAAATCGTCCATAGATTTGTATTTATGAGCCATAAGCTATCAAGCAGACCTGTTGTTTATGAAAATGAGATGCGTGTGTTTCTATTTGAGTCTAGTACAAACTTCTGGAACACACTGTACTATGAGCGCTGTAATTTTAAGCGATGTCCTTAATTGTGTGTATGAAGTTTGATCAACTTTCGCAATTTAATGAAATTTCTCTTTTTGTCCCCCTCCCCATTTAATTAGCTGAGCACTGTACCTTGATGAATGCCCCATGTGATTTTCTAAATATTTGAGCAAAGGTTCAATGCCGGTTGGGTATAAAAAGACCGTCAGTTGAAAATCAGTTATTTATTCAAATTTATTCATTGCATGCATTCTACAGAAATGAATGTTTCATTTGTCAAGACAAAATCAGACGAATTTGGTGAAATTCTTCTATTTTTTAGAAGGGGGAAAAAAGCATGACAGATGTTAGTCTGATTAAGACGCCGGCAACGTTAAAAATTTTAAATAAGATGAAACTATATAGTCAAACATGTAATTTAAATCAAAAACTTTAAATTAATTTCGTATAATTTTGTACATAGTCTTTGAAGCATAGTTTATTCTGAATGTTGATAAAATTTCGTTAGCATTTTGATTTTGAATTAAAAATTAATTTGTAGTTATATTCTTACGACATTTTAAGTGTATTTTTAAACAATTTTCACCGGTTGTATATAATCCTATGGGTGTTGATGTGTTAATTTCTCATCACATCTTTTCATCATTTTTTTCTCTCTTTTTCTGTTTCTCTCCTTTTTTTCATTTTCTTTTCTTATTATTATGACAAATAAAATGTTCAATGTACTTCTTTGTCTTCTTTTAATTATTTTTATAATACCCGTACCTCAGAGCTCAGAAATTATAATTTAATAATAAATTAATTAATTAATTAATTAATTAATTAACACAAATGGGGCTGTTTCTATGGTAACCATCGTTTAAGTGCCCGTTTTTTAAGCCATCCACGAAAGTCTTTATTTAACGGGACTCTGAACGATAGTTACCCTTAAAAAAAGTACTTGCCTAAGACCCGGACGTTTTATGGGAAAATATGGAACAGCGGCAAAATCCGGATGTGGCACCCGGATTTTGCCGGTGTTTCTTGTTTGCCCGTATTTTTCCAGTACTTTCTTTTTCTAGTGTACCATAGCAGCAGCCAAATTTTACAACAATTCTCGACCAATAGCGTCACTTAGAGCGTCACTTACGCCATGAAAAATCGAAAATTTCATTGAAAATAAAGGACAATAATAGAACAGTCAGAATTTCGACCTGGGTACTTGCTATTGAAAGTCATAGTACTATGAGTTTCAAAGGAAGTACCTTTGGTCGAAATTTTTGGCTCCTTCAAATATCGGTAAGCTTTGAGCAATTTTGTGACTTTCAAGTGTTTAAGGACTGAACAGAATGCCCAATTTAGAGTACTCTTTAAAAAATCGTAAATTCTATTGAAAACAAAAGAAAAATTTTACAATGAGAATTTCGAATAGGGTACTTTCTTTTAAAAGTCATAGTACCTATATTTTTGGCGGCCTGAATAAAAATTGAGACCAGGGCAAGATGGGGACGATAAGCTTTGACGCTCAGAACCACGAAATCGGGAAGTGTCACAGAGAAAAAAAAAGTCAGAAAAAGTGATGCCAATATGCTTACATTCAACATACTTAAAACCATATTTTACTACAGTAGTTAAAGCAAAAAATGTCAGCCAGAGTTTACAAAAAAAGGCCAATCTCTGTGTCTTACTCAATATCTGGGCCTGGGGGTAAAATGGGGGGGGACTTTTACAGGGGAATTTCTGCCTTAAAGGTGTAAACAAAACGAAAGTATGAATAATGGCGTTAAGAATTAAGATGTGTTATTTAATTTACAACCAGCCAACCTGTTCATAATCAAATTGGCAGCGTTCTGGTGACTGAAATCTGCACTAAACTCTAAAGATTCTTATTCAAAACCTAAATTTTTTCTCATATGCCACAGTTGGAGCCAGCAATTTGGCAATTGTGCATTCTTCCCATTTGAATGTATGAGAAACAATCGGTTAGAAATGAGGCCACGGCCCCCTCTAGAATCGATTGTTTCTCATACATTCAAATGGATGGAATCCACTGTTGCCAAATTGCTGGCTCCGCCCATGTCATATGCTGAGAGAAACTAATGAGTAATTACTTTGTAGGTTGGCTGAGATATTCAAAATCTTACGGAGTTTCCGGCATATTGAGAAATGCTGACCTAAATATTTATAACTGATAAAGATTTAAGTATATAACAACACTGCCCATACATATTGGCCGAAAATTAACTGAAAAATGGTCTTCAGATGATTGTAGGGTGATTGGACATCACGACGCACACTGCCCGAAAAGGCAACAGGGTTTGGCTGAAATGGACGAGTTTACGCTAAAAGCACACATTTGAGGAACGTCAGCACCTGCGAGCGTAGGTACTTCAAGAAGATACCCCGAAAGTTTCAAGCTGAAACACCCAATATTAAAAGCTGGAAATTATGAAGTGCGAGACTTCCCATAAGTCTCGATAAGTGCGAGTGGGGTAGTTATAGACTTATATATTACTTATCACTTGCACTCACTATAAGCTTATGGCGAAATGAATTTCATGATTTACGGCTTTAATTCTTAACCAATTTTGATCGTTATGGACTCAAAAAATCCATAAAAAAGTTTTGCAGGTGTTGACGTTTTTGGATTTTTGGATTTTTCTTTGGTTTCAAATGCCAAAAATACGACTTTCCCCAAAAGCGACTAGTACCACTATCCATCGGATTGAAGTCTGGGAAAGTCTCGCGTGGAATCCACTTAATTTTTCAACCAAAGGTAGCTCCTCTACGCTATGAGTACCCAAATTTGAAAATCCTCTGTGAGTTCATAGGGGTTTTGGCCAAAAGCTACGAGAATTCATACTTCAAACTTCTGTGTTATAAAAGTGTGCAAGAGACGAGAGACCTATTACCTTTTTACACTGAAAAAAAGAATTCCTGAATTCTAATAATATTACCAGAAGTACAACGATATGTTAAATTGTTAACCACAGAAAGTCTCGTACTTTGACCAGAAAATTCTGGTGTTAATACCAGAATATGGCCATAGAACTAGAATTTCCTAAAAAATAAAAAAAAATCAAGAACTATGGTATATAAACACTAGAATTCTGGTAATTGTGCTATTCTTTACATTGGTTCACATATCGCCATGCTTCTGGTAAACTTTTTTTTTTTTTCAATGTATATTCTTCCAAACTGCCCGACATTGCAACACATCAGTTGATGGATTCCACCATTTATCTCAAACTCAACCCCTGTCAGCTCGCATATTCATAAATATCCTCCTCAGTAAAATCGGGGAGGAGGCGTCGTCCCTTGTGGGAGCTGTCCGTGTACGAGAACTGAGCAGTGAGAGCGCGCGCTGAGCATGCTGGGAAATCCTCCTCTTGTCATAACGCGCAAGGTTGAAGGCAGAGGAGAAGATGCAAAATGGAAAGACGAAATTGACAGAAAACTCTTCAAGAAAACGTTGACCTCATTTTCTCCCTCCTTTTTCCGACTTCACATCGGCTCCGGTAAAAGCTTCACCACTGAGCCGTAAAGGAAAGTTAAACTTGAGGAAATCGCATCCAGTGCCGTCACGTGCAGTATGCCAACGTTGCAATTTTCTCAATTAAACCAATGCAAAAAAAAGTAGTTTGAGTTTTCTTTTCTTTGTTTATTTGTTAAAGGAGCACAGACATTTTATTGAAGTAAAGAGGGAAATGTACTAAGGTGAAAACCCCAGTAGCCGGCATCCCTAAAAGCACTAGTACCAGGCACCCCTAAAATTTGCACCAGTAACCGGCACCCAATTTTCACAACTTGAGAAATATTAGTTGAGTGACAATTTAGGTGTTTTGCGCATTTTTTTCGAATTTTTCACTCTTGTCTTGAGGTGTACAGGGAAAAAAAAAAAAAAAAAAAAAAACACCAGTTTTGCCACCAAACTATGATGCTTTTCACATTGCAAACAATGAATGCCGGGTACTGGTGCACATTTCAGGGGTGCCGGCCACTGGGGTGTTTACCTTACACTGAAAAAAAAGGTTTGTTGGAAGAGCATGGGGCATTGCTAAAATAGCAATTGCTAATTGCAAAAAAACGTTACACTCTTCATTTTGCTGGACTGGCAAAACAGAATTTGCAATTTTTAAAAAATGACAGTTTTGCTCGAATAACAAAATGTTTTGGAAGAATTGCAAACATTTATTTTACAAAAATTGCAAATTAAGGATTGCAAAATTAGCAAAGTATGTTTGTCATTTGGACATTTTGAATTACAAAACTTACGAAATGAGTTTGGTAGATCAGCAATTTTCAATTTGCAATATCAACAATTTCCCTTTTGTTCAACCAGCAATTTTCAATTTGCAATATAACAAAACTTTTTGTTCAACCAAAAATAATTTTACTGTACAAGTTACAATACAAAAACTCGCCATTCGACCATTATCAAATTGCAATTTTTTAAGGTAATATTGTCATGAAATTTAGGTTGGGCACACGCGCGCTGCTACCAAATACCGCGGACTTTGGGGTTTATTCCTAATTTTTTAGCTGTCTAGTTCCCGACCGGGATTTGAACCTAAACCTACCTATTCCTACAGATTCCTAATCCAGTGTCCTACCCAAATACCCCAGCTAGAGCCGATGGTGAACGCGGACACAATTTCGGAAACAAAAAGCTTGCGGGCGGCAAAAAAGGACAATAGCAGTTTTTTAAACGTCCGATTTGCATGAAATTTGGTAGCCAGGGGTTTTTTTTGGTCAAGAAAAACGAATCTGATGTTGGATATTCAAAATATTAAAAACCTTTTGGGGATAATAGGGTGATTAAAAAATAATGCCCCTTTTTAAACTTTTTTCCTTATCGATGGAAATTGGCCATTTCCCTACGTTTATAGCTTTTTCAGGGGGTGCTATTTTCGATGGCTCTTACTCAAGAGATATAGGGGGGGGGCGGGGGGGCTTAGTAGAATAGTTTGGGGGGTAACTTTATATCAGGGTGGCTGTAAAGTAACTGAAAGTGGTCATAACTTTTGCACTATTAAAGATATTTGGACGTGGTTTGCCCCGTTCTTTATTTTTCGAAGGCCCAAATTCGCTAGGGAATTTTCGAAATTAAACCCCTGGGGAAGTTTCCCTAGGGGGAGAGGTAAACTCAAAAACAACTATCTTTAAAATATGGGAAAAAATAGTTTCGGTCTATCTTGTACTGATATTTTGGGAGGTGATGGAACTTGATTTTAGGCGTCCAAACGGGGATTACTTTTGATCCAGCCCATTGAGAACCGGGAAGAGGGAAGGAATGTCTATCAAAACACGAAAATTTTCATAATTTTTAAAATAAAACGTTTGATTCAAGGGTGAAATTTGTAAAAAAAATTTAAATAATAGTTTTGCCCGGGGGGAAAAAAGTTATAAGTGCAGTTGATACGGTTAATTGAATCAGGCGTAACTCAAAGTAAAAAAAACAAGCAGGGAAAATTCCAGCACGCAGGTGTTGGGAAAGCTTGCCACTAAAGTCTGGACAGCTTTAATGCTTTTGCTAGCAATGATAATAATTAGACAGCATTCATTAAAAAGGAACCACGTGACATGGAGCTAATCTCGAGAAAATTGAGTCCAAAGTTGAAGAGCTAGCATTTAAACAAAAAACTTGGAATTACTTACGTTTTGATTTCATTCAACTACCGTGTTATGTTTTCGCATTTCAACACCGGAAAAATAGAATTTCCTATACAGGAAAGGTAGGGACTTAAATTTTTTGCGTTTAAAGTGACTTGGTTCCTTTCTTTTTTTTTTTTGGCATAATCACGAAAAAAGAATCTCTAAGAGAAACCAAACGGCAGAGTTGGTTTACACTGTTGATTAATTTAAAATCCGTTAATCCGGACTTAAGTCCGTTCCCAATTCTATTAAAGGAACCAAGTCGGAGTTGGTTCCTTACTGACTCGGATTTAAAGGGTTTTAAACCCAATCAAAAAAGGAACCAAGTTCTCATTTTATTTCATCATATATGGACAATGACTTCAATGAGGCTCACCAGCTCACTTTTACCTGAATTTTGACAGGAAGTAGTTGTTATTAGAAGAAGCACTTGTCGCTTCGAGATTCAGTATTGCTACGTCTATCAATCAATAACTCAATTTTATCAAAAAAGTCACTCGGTTCTTTTGTGACAAGTGCTGTCCAATTGAGCTTTTTTGGTGAGAAATTATGAAAAAAAAATTTAGATCAGATGTATCTATAAAAAGATGATTCAAAGGTGTTGTTTTTTGTGTTTGTTTTTTTTTTCTGTTTTTTGTTTTCAAAAATTTGGAGGGCTCTAGCTAAGAAGAGAAACATTTTCAGCACTTACATGTAGGAAAATAAAGCCTTAAATTATGTTGACCCCAAAAATACACTCCATAAGTTTGGCACTTAAGTTTTGAAACACACTATATTCTTGATATTTTGCCCCCCCCCCCCACCTTCATAGAACACAACATCTTGACCATGCAAATTTTTTAAAAACACAGTTTGACTGTAGAATATTTTCTTTTTTCCCCCCCTTTTAAAAAAAGGGGGAAAAAGGATCGCCTATCTTTGATGTTCGACGTGCGCATGCACAGATTGTTCGGCTTTACGACTGCCATTTTGGCTTTCTTCATAATGCGTTTTGTGGGTTTATTAATGGATTTTATGACTATTTGATGCCGCCAGTAATTTTCAGGCAATTTTAATCAGATTCAAAACTCTATAGCGCTGTAGCAAAGTTTGCAACAAACCCATTGAAAGCTGAAAAGAGAAAATTATTTGATAAGGGTCGCTTTGACCGGACTCCGCACTCCGCAGGAGGCGCGCCCCAGCGAACGACCGAACGGATACCATTATGTTTTGCTTTTGTAATTAAAAAATTTGCTGTTTTATAAAAAATTGCAATTTTTGCAAACAAATGAATTTGCAATTTTCGCTAAAAAATTAATTTGCAATTTGAGCAAAAACCATTTTGTTACTTTTAAAAATGTTATTGCTGTTTTTCCAAAACAAATTGCAATTTTTGCAAAAATATCAATTTTCAATTTGAGCAAATTGGAATTTTGCCATTTTTTTTAAATGTTTTTGCAAATTGGCCCATTTATTTTGCTCGTATAGCATTTTTTTAATTTGCAATTTTTACAATTTTTTTATTTGCTTTAAATACAATTCAATTTTTCTCTTTTTGCTATTTGTATTGATAAACTAGAAATTGTTTGTTATGTTTACATAAAAAATGAATGCAAAAACTGCAATATTTTAATTTGCAATATTTACAATTTTCATTTTGTAATTTTTACAAAACTATCGCTCAATTATCCATGAGCATGTATAAACCAGCAAATTGATTAATTTGCTATTTCAGCAAAGCAAATTTTGATATTCCAGCAATCTTTTTTTTTCAGTGTATGTAAAGCGTCTAAAATTTTTTGTATTTCATAAAGAAAATGAAAGTAGGTACTTGATGAGCTGAGAACAAAGATGCTTTTGGTTTTCAATTAAGTCCCATTGTTCCAGAGATGATATTTTGGCCCAAAATAGGTACATTGTTTTAAATGTAATGAGAATTCAACGTGGTGACGTCACTACGCAAACGATTTATTTCATTTTCCCTCTTGTCTACCTCCAAAACCGGGACATTTAAGAAAAAACCTATGACATTATTTTTCTCTGCTCATGTTACATGTAGGTACCATCATTTTCTTTATGAAAAACACAGAATTTCTGACCCTTGCAACTGCCCCATTCAGCACTCATCTTTTCGCCAACTGGCGAAAAAATTAACTACACTGGTGTAGAGAGAGAAGAAAAATAGGGGATAGTCATATGAAAGAGGGGGGGAGACCATGAATATACTTTGTCGCATCATGAGTGCGCTCATGATTCTGAATGAATAAGACGGAGGATCCTATGAAGATTGGAGGGTCAGAGGGATCGTTGATTCGTTGGCAGGAGTATAGGTGGTACTGAGGGAAGGGACGGGGAGGATTGAGCTGAACTTGGACGGTAAGTTGCATAGAGAGGCAGACATCAGAGAGGAGTGTATGTATACGTATCCCTCCTCCGTTTGTATGTACGGACACAGAGAGACGCGGAATACTGGAATACTGGAATACACCTACTAATTACCAGGTAAGAGGGAAGGTGGGAGGGGAGAGAAGGCTTTTCAGTTGAAGAGATTGTAAATACATGTCAAATATCCATTCGCTCTGCTACACTTTAATCATCGTCTCCATTTTTTTTTTGCCCCTCTTCTTCCCCCCCTTTTTCCCCACCCCCCACTCCCCCCATCCACTCCCCCTCCCCCTCCCCCTCCCCCTCCCCCCCCCCTCCCCCCCCCCACCCCCTCCCCCTCCCCCTCCCCCCCCCCCCCCCCCCCCCTCCCCCCCCCCTCCCCCCCCTCCCCCTCCCCCTCCCCCTCCCCCTCCCCCTCCCCCCTCCCCCTCCCCCTCCCCCTCCCCCCCCCCCCCCTCCCCTCCCCCTCCCCTCCCCCTCCCCCCCCCTCCCCCCCCCCTCCCCCTCCCCCTCCCCCTCCCCCTCCCCTCCCCTCCCCCTCCCCCTCCCCCTCCCCCTCCCCCCCCCCCCTCCCCCTCCCCCTCCCCCCCCCCTCCCCCTCCCCCCTCCCCCTCCCCCACTAATACCTTCCGTCTCCCGTCACCCTACCTCCCACTTTCCACCTCCTATACATCCAACCCCCATTCTTAGACAGTGCGTTTTTCGACGAGAATAAGGCGTAATGTATAGCCCACCCCCACCCCCAACCCCCCGCCCCGCACGGTAATGAAAGAAACCTTATTTCCCATCAAAAGACGTTTGTTTGCTGATTTTCTTTCCTCCGTAAAACCCTGCATTTTTAACCCTTTCAGTTACGAATTATGTAAGACTGGAAATGTAATCAATCATCAAAAGAATATAAATAAACAGGCTGAGTTCAGTTTAGGGAGGGGGTTGGATAAGATGAGACACCCCCCCCCCCTCCGTATTTTTCCTGCAATAGGTATGAACTTCACAAAATGGCTAATTTGTGTCGGTTGTATACCGGGGCATTCGCCTTTTTCATACGCTTAGGAGATCTCTATAGTATTTTGCCAAACGGGCGAGGTCGATAGAGGGGAATGGGTCTGTTGCAAACTTTTGCTACAACGATTGAGAGTGTTTCATTTCATGTAAAATCGCCTGAAAAGTCCATTAGTGGCACCAGAAAGTCATAAAATGCAATAATAAACTCACAAGAGGCGTTTAATGAAATCCAAGATGGCGGAGAAATATCGAGCAATTTGTTTGCATGCACCACGAACATCCAAGGATAGCCAACCTCACAATATCGATCACAACCAATCACAACGTAAACAAACACATAACCTCTACCTCCAGTGAGGTTGTCAAAGTCGGCCATCCTTGGATGTTCATAGTGCATGCATACAGATTGCTCGATATTTATCCGCCATCTTGGATTTCATTAAACGCCTCTTGTGAGTTTATTCTTGCATTTTTGACTTTCTGATGCCACCAATGGACTTTTCAGGCGATTTTATATGAAATGAAACACTCTCAATCGTTGTAGCAAAAGTTTGCAACAGATCCATTATGGTGTTACATTGGCGGATCCAAGAATCTATCCTTTTCTCTCTTATCCCATTAGAACGCGTATGATAGAAAAGGACAGATCAGGGGCAGTCACGTGATTTTTGCCCCGTCTTCTATCCTTTCAAACACATGCATTCTAATGGGAGAATTAAGAGAGAGAAGGACAATTACTTGTATCCGCGAGTGTGGTGTTAAGAGCATGGGCGTTGCTAGAAATTTTTTCTAGGGAGGGCAAGTTTGGAAACCCAACTGGGGGGGGGGGGAGTCCTTCTCCAGGAAATGTTGCCGCTTTAGCCGCTCTATGACATGATTTCAAGCTATCTCCACCTCGCAAATGATAAGAGAATAAACATTAAACTAACGCGCAGAGTAATTTAATTTTGCTTTGCCAAAAAAAAAAAAAAAAAAAAAAAAAAAAAAAACCCCCGATCTAATTAGAAAAAAACTAATCTTACAATTTTATTTTTGCTACCCTTAAATAAAAATAATAATAATAATATCGTGTAGCACAAAATCTTGGAAAAAAGGTGAAGAAGAACCTTTTTGAACTCGAGTCTGCTCTCAAACTCGATGTACTGCTCCGTTTAATCACCAAGAGTAGAAATATTTCATGTCCATTAACAGCGTGTTTATTTCGTTTTACAATTTCCTTTTTCACTTTCAATGAATTACTGCGGTTTTTTTTTCAACATCAGATTTTCTGGGGGGAGGCTACTCCCCCCTCCGGCCCCATAGTAGCTACGCCCATGGTTAATAGGACGTTTTTGGGACCTGTGATGGATATTCAGTAGTTTGGAGAGATGATGTGGCCGGTATGGGGTGTCATAAAAAAAGGAAAAAGAAAAAAGTGGCCCTGGTAAAAAAGTTCCATGTGTTTCCATGGGCATTATTTCCGTGGGTATACTTATTGTTTTTCCATGAAATTACATGGAAAATAAGATGGAATTCCATGAACGGCCCACGAAACTCCATGAAATGTTATGGAAAAATAATATTTTGCCCACGGAGTTCCATGACATTTTGGAAAATTAATGTTTACCCACGGAATTTTTGGTCATGAAAATTCATGGGACACTTTTACCAGGAGGGGGAATAGTGGAAAAAGTAGGAAAAATATACTTTGCGTTCAGAGAGTCGAAAAAATAATATTGTTAAATTTGACAAAAAATTAAATAATAAATAAAATTAGAAATTTCGAATGGGGTGGTGGGGGGGGGTGGTAATACTAATCGATTTTTCACGAATCGCCTTTTTTGGAGGGTATGAATTTGTCTCTGCGCGTAGTTCTACCGCACACTCATTAGGAACAGAAGGATTTCCCCCCCTCTCTTTTTTATGGTTCGAGAAAATCACAGGTTTGCGTTTTACGAGGTTTCGCGTTTAAGACGCGGACTTGTAAATACGGGATCTCGCATTCGTCAGTTGGAGTGCCTTTTTGAAACACATGCATTATGTACCTATTCAATTTTTATGAATACATTTTCCTTCTGCTTTTTTTTTTTTTTTTTTTATAGATTTTTAACTACAGCGTACACTCGTTGGAACCGTTCTGTTGGTCGGAGGACCTTACCTACCAGCAGGGTTGTCAGATTGTTGAGACAAATCGTCACATCCTGTATTTAAATATATAAACGTATAAAATTTAGTGAATTTTTCTCCAAATCTGACAATCTTGCCCACCATAGTTCTATACTATTCATGTCTTCCTCTGTCTGAGTGCAGTGTCGCATCGTTTGGAGATTGAATCGTTCATTTTGAACGACACAGTAGAATGAACGTAAGAATCGATAACAACCATTTTTTTTTTAAAAAGAAAGGATCTCCGAACAGGGATTTTTTCCGTAGATATTAGTATTAAAACAATTACAGCTTAAATGGCCAAAAATACATCACAGACAAACTAAGGATTAAAATAGGAACTTGACCAACAATAAATAAAAACTTCCGAGACGTTTTGGATGCACTCACTGCACCATTATTTATCAATATGAAAAATATGAAAATAAAATAAAAACAAAATACTCAGAACGAGGAGCACACTCCACTAAGTTGGGAAAGGGACTGATCCAAGGTCCATATACATAAGGACTATAAGCAGCGGCGGCTCGTGCAATGTGGCAACAATGGATTCCCTCCATTTAAAACTGTGTAAAATAATCGATTACTTGGTGAGGCGTAGCGCCTCACCTAGTATCGATCTTTTTGCGTACGTTTAAATGGCAAAAGTGCACGGTTGCCAGATGGCACGAGCCGCCACTGACTATAAGGTCTGGCCGGTGCGGTAGCGCCAACTCGAGAAATCCAGTGTTTAGGAACCCATACCCCCATTTACTTTAACATTCTTCCCGAGTTCGCCGCCATCTTGGATCAATGGTTTCAAATGGAGAAGTGGTTCCCAAACTGTGGACCACCAACGAGGAGAGCCGAAAGCTACCGCCCAGACCTTATGTGTATGGACCTTGGACTGATCAACAAAATACCGCAACATCGGTTACATATACGGAACAGACCAACAAAACACAGACAGAGCCTCAATCAGCGTTAGTTAACGTTTGGAAAAACTGAAGGTATGCAGCACTCAACTTTTCCACGTCTGCCCGGTAGTTGCATATGGTTTACATTCTAAAAAGCAGAGACTCCATATGCAACTACCGGGCAGACGTGGAAAAGTTGAGTGTTGCATACCTCCAGTTTTTCCAAACGTTAACTACTGATTGAGGCTCTGTCTGTTTTGTTTATGTAACCGATGTTGCGGTATTTTGTTAATCAGTCCCTCTTCCAACTTTGTGGAGTGTGCTCCTCGTTCTCGTTCTGAGTATTTTGTTTTTATTTTATTAATATATTTTTCCGATTGATAATGGTGCTGTGAGTGCACCGAAACGTCTCGGAAGATTTTATTTATTGTTGGTCAAGTTCCCATTTTAATCCTTAGTTTGTCTGTAGATAAGTATTAGTGTTACTAAGTCACACCTTTTGAGGGTTGATAATGACCATCAAGCTATAGTATGATAGAGGGGCTAATACGTATTAAAAGTCCTATCTCAAATTAAGGAATCATATGGGAGCAAAGACATTATATCATGTAGACGGAGTGCATAACAAGATCCTTGAGGCAAACTTGCGGTACTTCGCATGTTCACCAAAAATGATCACCAGTCATCAGCCTCCTCAACGGTTGCATCAAAACTTAAATTGGTAGTCTTTTTTAGGTATACTCTTTGGCAAAACGTGACAAAAAACCGACGCCATTTTGAGAGTGAATGAAAGCTGCACACTATTTCAAATTTTGTGAGTTATTTGAAGGTTTTTTTGATTTTATATCATACTGTTGTCAAAATGATGGTCATTAAATAGTGTTTTATCCATCTTCGATCTCGATTTTTATAAAGTAGTAAGTTTGGATTCAGAGTTTATGTTCGTTTGTTTGTCACCAGTTGAAGGTTCCTCCCCCAATTTCGAAAGTGGACTCGCCCGTCTGCCTACTGTAGTGTACGGTAAGTTTGCCTCACCCAGCTCAATGTTACGGTATAGGATGCACTCCGTCTATATGATATAATGTCTTTGTATGGGAGATAGATCTGATTCTGGTTTGTTTGTTTCACTTTTTTTTAACCTTAAATCAAATATTCAAATTAATCTATAGTAGAAATTGGTGTTAAACAAAATTGCAAGTGTTTAAGAGTGGCTATCTAGACACAGAATTTTAATACAACTATCAAGGTGAGAAAATTTTGCATATTTCCGTTAGGTGTCAGTTTCTTTATATTGTACAAATCCTTCCAAAAGAAACTGCAGTTACGTCGATTTCTGTGTCCATAGATAGCCACTTTAAAACATATGCACTTTAGTTTGTAACCAATTTCGAATGTATTCGTCACATTTTTATTTTTTTAAATTTACTTAAAGGTTAAAAAATATGAGGCAAACGACAAACCTGGCCTGTGTGAAAAACGTCCATAAGAGATCTCGATCATGACTGCTTCCGTGAAGTTTCAATATCACACCCCACAAATTCTCTCTATCACTCATGGGCGGATACAGGGAATTGTCTTTCTCTCCTCCCATTTGAAAACGTGCGTTAGAAAAGGACAGAAGAGGCTGCCAAAGTCACGTGATGACCCTCCCTGCTATCCTTTTCTAACACATAAGTTCAAATGGAAGGAGAGACAGGAAGACAATTCCCTGTATCCGCCAATGCTATCGCTATATCTCGTTGGTTGCGGTTGATGTTGGTATCGATGCAAACTGTTCAGTCTTTTCAGCGGATTGAATCTTTTCAACGAACGATTTTTCCTGAAGCTATCGGAAGGCTGCGTTGTATAGTACGTGGACGCCTTGCCTCGCTGAAAAAAGGAAACGAATAAAAAAAGGCGAAAAAAAAGTGCAGTAAAAGTGGAAGGAAAAAAATAAAAAGGAGCAAAGAAATGTGCATCGTCTTTTCTTCCCTCGTAAAAACAATGATTACACACTCTCAAGGTACCTTATTTTTCTCCTGTTTCTTTTTTTATGATTTTCTTCTTTCTCTCTTTTTCTCTTCCAGCCTTTTTCCTCGTGCATTTTTCAATCGATCGCACCTGCCCGGTTGAAACAATACCAAGAGTGATACAACGATATTTTTGAATATATCGACAATGTTGATGAGTGATATTTTCCTTTGCCTTCGTTTAAAATTTGGTGTAATATTTTTACCTCGTAAGCATTGGCGGCTACAGCCCTCGCGAACGGGGGGGGGGGATGAACTTGGGATTTTTGCCCACCGGAGACCCCTTTTCCTGTTTTCTGTCTTCCTTTTCCCTTTCCTCCCCCTTTTTTGGCCAAAGGGGGTGGGGGCGACACCCCCCCCCCCCTGTATCCGCCAATGCTTGTAAGTAAGGTTATTAAAGTGCGCCCAGAAATGATGTCTCAGCATGGAAACATGGTCCAACGTCCAACCGGATTTTTTTAAACAGAAAAAAAAAAAAAAAAAAATAGGGACACAAGGGGGAAAATTGAAAAGAAAGAAAAGAAAATCAAATAAAAACAGAAAACTCGGGCTTTTAAATAGGACCAAAAGGACATTATTTATTATTCATCGTTTCAACGTAAATATTGATTAAGATTGTGAAAAAATGTTGAGTTTGGTGCGCCTAATGTAATTTTTGAGTGATTTTACAGTTACTGACACCAGCATGGTTCCCTTTTGTAGACGTAGCTATACATATAGTTTTCAACAAACCCGTTGCCTTTAAGGTGTTTCCAGGCAAAGCATTGTCCGTCCAGATTTCAATCCAATGGATAGCGCGACATTAGCACTGCTCAAAAAGTCAACATTTTAAGGCTGAAATTGATGAATTTACAACAGAAGTACAAATTTGAGGAGCGTCAGCACCTGCAAACATACCTAACGTTAAGATATCCACCCGTAAGTTTCAAGTTGAAATACTCAAAATTAACTGCGCAATTTTTTTCTTTTTTGACGAAACATGAATTTTTCAATTCATCTAGTCACCCTAATAGTGGGAACAATAGTCAAAAAAATCATTGTGTTATTTTTTTATTTATATGCTCAAAAATGTAATTTTCCGCCATTTTTTTTTAACACGCTGTAACGCATACAAGAAGACGAGATTTTTATATTCTTTTTCAATTAAAAGTTGCTTTTTTTGGTAAAAACAAAAATAAAAAAATTAAATAATTGAGTGTCATTATAATGAAAAGGCGTTTTTTGATTCAGGAGACAATTTTGCCGTTGACAGCTGATTTTTCATGATTTTATGTGAGATCTCATACGTAGCGCTCTCTGCTTTCGGGACTGTTAGTTATTTTTCAATGCTCTTATATGTGCCGTAAGTGACCCAACGCGCAGCAACGTCAAATTTAGATTATACTGGCTGCCAGTGGGTAATAAAGTAATTGTTCCTCAGGAGGAACGCTGCGCGATGAAGGGTTAAAAGCGGAGTTTATGAAATACGAAAATTCCTATAAGCCTCATCAATGAGTGTGCATACGGTCACTCGCACTCACTCGCACTCACTAAGCTTATAGGAAAACGAATTTCATAATTTATAGCTTCAGTTCTTGACCAATTTTGCTCGTTTTTAGCTTAAAATATCCACGAGAAAATTTCGCAGGTGCTGGCGTTACTTATGGGATTTTGCAGTTTTTCTTTGATTCAATAAAAATGCCAAAACCGCGACTTTTCCCAAAAGCAGGGGCGGGCGTCGCGTGCAATTTGGCAACAATGTATTCCATCCATTTAAACTCATGTAAAATATCGAATTCAGGGGGTGCACAGTGCATCACAAGGAAAATTCGATATATTTAATGAGTTTAAATGGAGCAGTTGCATTGTTGCCAGATGGCACGCGACGCCACTGCCCAAAAGGTCTTCGCACACGCTCAAAGTAGGATCGTCAAATTGGCATCGGTGAGCCGTAATCCACCACAGATCGGCAGGTGTGCCAATACCTACCGTTGCATGTTTGGTTTGATGTTGTTCCGTTCGTCAAACAACTAATAACTGTGCAAAATTTGACGGCCCGTCAAACTGCATAGGTTTATTTGACGATGGTGGTGTTGTCATCGGTTCACCAATCTACTGTCAACAAAACCAAAAGAACCGTTTAGGAGTGTTTTGGTCAAGGTTACGTTTGAATTTTAAAAATGTTAGGTTGGCAATTTTATAGTTTGCGGTGGACTTCAGCTCACCGATACGAATTTGACGATCCTACTTTAAGCGAATTTTCGCGATCGAATATCATTCACCGTCGTATGATATTCGATGGCGATTTGCATTTTATTTTAATGATATTCGATTGTCTCGTTGGTCTCACCGGAGACCGTTGAATTCCAACAATTGGAAATTTCGAAATCACCTTCGGAGGTTGATTCGATTTCGAATTGTTGCAACCGGTGTCAGAAATCTCATCTTCTATCCTTTTTGACTTCTTTCGCCAAGATAATTTCGGAAACGACGAATTTTGCAAATAAAGTTTATCGTACAGACCATACGTAGAAGTCATTTTCCTATGAGACAAACGTAATTTTAGCTTCGAAAACGCTCGTTTTTTTTTGTTAAAAATAGCCGTGCCATTCAGAGCTGATTTAGAGGTTACATTACGGAATATTACTATCGCAGTTTTAATTTTCACGAGAATATCATTCAGAAGTTCATTCTCGACTCTCGTTGGCTAGATTTTTCACCGATCAGCGGCATCAGTTAGCAATCATCATTTCTTGAAGTGAATGATATGCGATCGCTAAAATTTGTTTTTTGAGCGAGTACGAGGGCCTAAAAGCGACTAGTGGCGCTATCCATCAGATTGAAATCTGGAAAAGTTTCACCTGGAATCACCTTAAAGCAATCTGCGGCAGCATTTTTAATCAAACCATTTCTAACCTAGAAGAAATAATTATTAATATGCTCTATTTGGCAGCTATGACTCTTATATACTCAAACTCGAGTGAGACTGAAACAGAAGACAGGAGTGGCGCATGATCACGGCATGATGACGCGACGTCCCTTGTTTCTCTTAAGTTCCGCGGCTCAGTTGGGTCCGGTCTCCAGTCAATCCGTCCCTGAGGCTAGACTCTGAAAGGGAAATTTATCCTTGGACTAGGACTCTTATTTGAGCTTGGACTCCCTATATGATGGGTTTTTTTTTTTTTTTTTTTTTTTTTTTTTTTTTTTTTTTATTCTCGTTTTGCTCATTCCTATTCATTTCCATTTCGTGATGTGTTGCCACAAAGCCAACGACTCCTATAATCTTTTGATTACAGTGGATGAATTGATTTTATTAATTTATTTAGGTTAGTGCCAATAGGACCAAGGTTCCTTTCTACCTTGACGCCAGCTAAAACTTTAAAGAAAATACATACATTTTTAGTAGGTAATGATAATGTTAAAGTAAAAAGACAAATACCTATATGACAAAAATAAATAAATAAATATAAATTGATGAATAGATAAAATACAAGTTGACATGTAACTATAGCCCAATACACATTAATAAATGGCTATGAGAAAATGGGACACGCGGCTCCATGGGCGCCCGCAGCGGGGGGCAAGAGGGGGCACTTGCCCCCCCCCCCTGGAATTAAAAAAAGTCAAAATTCCACGGTAAAAAATGAAAGGAAAAAAGAAAATGCGATGTTAATCAAAAGAGTATAGTTAACAAACTTCATTATTTGTTTATTTTGTAATTTTAACTCGATTTTTTTTTTTTTTTTTTTTTTTTTTTTTTTTTTTTTGCAAGGAATAGTAGAAGTAAACATTTTCCTTGATATAATTTTCGTCTGCTGTCCCTTAATCCATCATATCAAACACGCCAAAATTACTACTATTATTTGATACACCTGCCATGGCTTAATAATTGTACACCATTCGGATGAAAAAAAAAGAAGTCCCCCCCCCTCGGAGTGGTCTCCTAGACCTTCCATTGAAGTTCACAAATTTTGCCTCCCCCCCCCCCCCCCCCCTTGGAAATTTTTCTGCGGGCGCCCATGCACGGCTCAAACAGTGTAAAATAAATTCATAGCAAAGGCCAAATTTTGCAATTTCCGACCAATAGAATCAAGACAATCTTAACGATCGCTTTAACGATGAAGTAAATGATCGGCCCGCTGGATTTATCGATCGATCGGTTTTAATAAAACGGTCTATTCCGATCATTTTGTGTACCATTAATTCAATACTCATGCTATTTATATTTTCATAGTTACCGAGCTACGAAAGTTGTCTGAGAATTTTTTTTCTGGGTTTCATCGTGACAAAAAAACAGTATGTGATGAGAAAGACCTCATGCGTCATAATTTATTTAGTTAAGTCTCGGCGGTCATCGATCATGTATCGAATAGAGAAAAGCTCTCGAAAACTTTTGAATATGGACAGCAACTCAACGCTGATATGTATACAGCAGATAGTTCGCGTTTTCTTCCCCTTTTTGCTCCACCTCACGAAGCTTATAAAGGGTGGGTATCATAGCCGTAACCAGGATATCGTCTTTCTCTCTCTTATTCCATTTGAACTCATGTGTTAGAAAAGGACAGACTCAGGGGCTGAGATCACGTGAGATCACTTTATATCTCCATATTTTTCTAACACATGCGTTCAAATGGGTTAAGAGAGAGAGAGAGAGAAAAACAATATCCTGGCTATGACTATGGCGATGGCGGGTATTGGGGTATGTAGGCTCTACTCCCATAGATAGACAAAAAAAAGTCCAATAAATAGATTAAACTCAAATAGCCTACCTAAGCTAAGCTAACCTAACCTCTCCTCCCATAGATAGACTAAAAAAGTCCAATAAATAGATTAAACTCAATACACGTTGTTAGAAGAAATCGCTGTTATCAATAAAGAAGCATCAATCGATGTTTCTCAAAATAAACTGTAGAGAACACCCCCAAGAAATTTCATTGACTTTGACAATTCTTGGCCGACTTCTCCAACTTCAGGGACGATTTTCTCGGAAATAGTTCGAGGATTGGAAAAACTTGTAAGGACCAAAAATGCATATTTTTTTTTACGACCTTTTGAGTAATGCAAATCGTTTTTGGGTTTAGTGAATCCAAAAGCATGTTTTCACATAATTTGGCCAAAAAAAGTGAGAAAAATAAAAAAAAAAAAACCCCAAAAAAAAACCCAAAACCCAAAACCCCCTCAAATCTTTGCACACAGAATTTTCACGGCCAAATTCAGCAAGAGCGCCTTAAATTACATCAGATTACCTATTTACGAGCATTAAAAAAAATTCACGAGGGAGTTATGACAAATTTGTTTTTCGGGAACTTTGCAACACTGTAACTCGAAAAGACTACAATTTCGGACCCATGTTTATAAGTTAAAAAATTCTTATTTTTACCACTGAAACGCGTCCTGAAAATTAAGGTTTATAGTTTTGTTACACCCTGTATACATAGGACTGAGTCAATTGAAATTGCATGTTATATAGTACTGTTATACAGCTATAGTACCTACTATACTATAGATGTATAGTATTTGTGACTATTTTTAATGTAAAGTTGTTTCATGTAAGTTAAGCTCGAGACCTAACATTCTTTTGTCCCTGGTAGGCAACCAGCACCACAAAACTTTGGAAATTTCAAATTTACAGCAATGAATTTTTCCAAAAATTCTAGCAACCTAGACGCCCAAAAACATGTGTTTCATTTTTGGGTGGTACAACACTTAAATGAGAAATAATGTCATTGATAAGTAAGAATCAATTTCAAAGAAAGGGTGTACCTGACTAATTCGACTGAATCCATACTGTTTGAATCGTTCATTATACAAGGAACTAAGTTATTCAAATAGGGGTTGATTTCCCGATTGGTTAGGTCACATTTCTGGCATACCAGCGGCTGGGGCTCTGCGGGCCGATCATTTACTGTATCGTTAAACCGATCGTTAAAACTGTCTACGAGTGATGTTATTGGTCGAAAATTGCAAAACTTGACTGTTGCTATGGTAACCATCGTTAAGAGTCTCGTTTTATAAAGGCTATTCATGAGTAGCCTTTAAAAAACGGACACTATAACGATGGTTACCATAGCAACGGCTAAGTTTTACAATATTCGACCAACAGAATCCCTCATACACAGTCTTAACGATCGGTTTAACGATAAAGTAAATGATCGGCCCGCTGGCTCTAACATTGATCGATAATAAATCCAAGTAAGTCGTTTCGATGGAGCAAGCAGGCAACAAGGCGTTGGAGATGCGATGGGGATAGGGAGACCGTTGAGGGTAGGATAGGTGACGTATCAGGAGTTGAGGACTTTGACAGAAGTGTAATTAGCGGCTCAACCTTGAGACGATGAGACGAGGTCGCTCCCCATCTCCACTATGCACTCTCTATGCAATACTCAATCCAGCAAGAGCACAGTAATACAAATCCTACAATATCTAGGCCACCGTTTCATCAATCATTTCCACAAAGCACCCGATGGTTAGATCTTTTTTAAGGGGTTAAATGGACGAAATGCAAAGTTGCCAGATTTCACGCTGCGTTGGATCGCTAATCCCTGGTAATAAAACACGGAAAAAAACTACGGTGAAAATAACCATACGGATACCTGATTTTGGCACCTGCTAGATGTTAGGAACCAGAAGTATACTATATGTTTTGACTACACAGAAAAAAAGGATGTGCTCCAGACGCACGATCTATATACACACCAGTGCGTAACGTGCTCAGAGCACAAACATTTCAGGTTCAGGACACGACGGGATGCGTTTCAGAGGCAAACTCAACCTAAATAGATCGCGCTCAGAACTCGTTCCCGTACTAGTGTGTACATTCGTGTCTAGAACACGGAAAGTTTGTGTCTGGAGCACGTCCATTTTTTTTCTATGTAGGTACTAGGTGATGTTACCTGATTGCATGTCGAATTTACTCAAAGTATCGGTAAATGTACCATACTTCTGGTCAAGTTTACCATAACATCTAGCAGGTGCCAAAATCAGGTATCCGTATGGTTATTTTCACTAATCTTTTTTTTCCGTGAAATGGTCCTTGAAAATCCTTGACCAAATCTCCAAAACTCCATGCAATAAGGATTTCCATGAAATCATAAGGATTTCCGTGAAAATAAGAATTTATAAAGATTTCCGTGAAAATGTATGAAAATCCTCCAGAATTTATAAGGATTTTCGTGAAGTTACAGGAGGGTCCTTATGATTTCTCGGAAATCCTTATTGCATGGAGATTTGGGAAAGGATTTTTAAGGACCATTTTTACCCGGGAAGGTCATTTCTATTATGGCAGAATTTTGGCCGTTGTGAAGCTCGGACTCTTAATAAACAGCGTATGGTTTCAAAAAGATTACGAAGTGAAATTGCAGACGTAGAATTATTCTAAAACACTAAAAATTAGTAAAATTAACGCTGATGGATGGTGAATGTCGTGGACACATTAAGTCGTTTTTGATGCTTACTTGGCGATTAGACTGCCACTCTAGATAAATGTATATAGCTCGTCGGTTTTCAGTAGCGAGGCGTGCGATTTGGCAACGTTCTTTTTTCCCACTTAAACTCATTTGGAAAGGTCGAAATGCCTGGTCATCGCCGATGACTGAAGCGTTCGACCTTTCTGGTGATTTTAAATGGAGGAAATACATGGTTGCCAAAATTCACGCCTCGCCACTGTTGGTTTTAATCCAGTGTGCGGCGCAGAGTCCACTCCTCGCTCGCGAGTCCAAGAGTCCCGAGTTGGGCGTCCCGCGACCTGCGCCGCGCGACAGCGGACCAAAGAGGATCTTCTTCTTCTCGACACATCGCCACTCGGGCACTCGGGGGTCGGGTCAGCAAAGAAGAGGGCGCGGAAAAACAATGGAGGGAGGGGGGAGGGGGGAAGATACAGCAAGAGACAGAGGGTATTCGAGACAGAGAGCAAGAGAAGGAAAGAGAGAGAGAGAGAGAGAGAGAGAGAGAGAGAGAGAGAGGGGGGGGGAAAAGGGAGGAA